>VZTZ01007962.1:10671-108372 GCA_013400955.1 Drymodes brunneopygia | reverse complement strand
TGGGGTCCGGCGCGGGCGCTGCGCATGCGCCCCGCCCCCTCCGCCTCACCCCCGGTGCCGCCGGTGTCCGGGCCCGGGGCCGGGGGCGATGCGGGCCCGCGGTGCCTGGGAACGGGGCTCGCACACCCCTGGGCTGTGGCCTGCTGACAGCCGAGGGGACGGGCGGGGGTCCCGGTGCACCTCAGCAGGCCCGGGCTGGGGCAGGGCAGCTCTCTCCCGACCCTCATGGTATCGCAGGGTGCCGGTGATACCCAGCCCCTCTGTGAAAGATGGGGCAGCGCGGGGCTGTCTCCATAAATCCGCCCGGTTTATTCTGTGTTCATTGTATGCGGTGGGAGAGGCGGGAAGCGTGTGTGGAAGCGAGCTGACATGGTTGGGGCTCCGGCCGTGCTCAGCTGATCTCATCTGACAGCACCCTCTGGGTATCCCCAGTGCCCGGCGCTGCCTTTGCGGGCAGCTGAGATGGTTTTCTCCCCCCTTTTTTCGAACGGTGCACATAATCTTCACAGGGCTGTGTCAAGCCCAGGAGAGACACAGAACGGCCAGATTCCAAATCCCTGAGTGAGATGTGCAGCTGGACAGATGTTCCCATCGCTGCCCTGGCTTGGGCAGGCAGCTCCGGAGGCTTCTGCCTTTCCATGCTCTTTAAACTTGGGACAGGCTGTTGTTTTGTTTGTTGTTTATACTTCTCGATTATAAACCCCTGCACGTTAACCCCTTAAGCTGCTACCTACCCCCTATGTGCCGTTTCTGATGTAGTCAAGGATGAGAATAAAAATAGCTTTGCTTTCACTTCTGCACGCTTAGTTCTAAGTTAGCATTTATCCTTAAAAAACCTCATGCATTATCACAGTGCTGTTAGCCTGCTTTGCCAATGTTTGGAGGAAGAGAATAGTTGAAATCCCAGTTGCTTCCATCCTCAGTGGGGGGGAATGAAAAAGCCAACTGCTCTGAAAATACTTCTTGTTGTGTTAGGTAACCTCTTCTGAAACTAGATCAGCTACTTGACAGGTCCTGCCTGCCCCGACAGCATTTTAGCTGTCAGAACACTTACCTCTTTTTTTCCCCCTCTTTCATTCCCATGTCTCTTCTAAGGTATGTTTACTTAGCAACACAGATTAATTTCACTTATACTTACCTGCTATAAATATTAATGTGCTGCATTACTTCAGAGATTTCTTCCCCCTCTGACTTCTTTACCCTTTGCACTATTCCTTTTCCCATTCCTTTATAGCATTGAATACATCTAGTGAGAATAGATAGGTTTCTCTTGGCATCTTCCTTCTTTCTCCCATTTGGAGGCATCTTCCTTCTTTCTCCNGTTCATTGTATGCGGTGGGAGAGGCGGGAAGCGTGTGTGGAAGCGAGCTGACATGGTTGGGGCTCCGGCCGTGCTCAGCTGATCTCATCTGACAGCACCCTCTGGGTATCCCCAGTGCCCGGCGCTGCCTTTGCGGGCAGCTGAGATGGTTTTCTCCCCCCTTTTTTCGAACGGTGCACATAATCTTCACAGGGCTGTGTCAAGCCCAGGAGAGACACAGAACGGCCAGATTCCAAATCCCTGAGTGAGATGTGCAGCTGGACAGATGTTCCCATCGCTGCCCTGGCTTGGGCAGGCAGCTCCGGAGGCTTCTGCCTTTCCATGCTCTTTAAACTTGGGACAGGCTGTTGTTTTGTTTGTTGTTTATACTTCTCGATTATAAACCCCTGCACGTTAACCCCTTAAGCTGCTACCTACCCCCTATGTGCCGTTTCTGATGTAGTCAAGGATGAGAATAAAAATAGCTTTGCTTTCACTTCTGCACGCTTAGTTCTAAGTTAGCATTTATCCTTAAAAAACCTCATGCATTATCACAGTGCTGTTAGCCTGCTTTGCCAATGTTTGGAGGAAGAGAATAGTTGAAATCCCAGTTGCTTCCATCCTCAGTGGGGGGGAATGAAAAAGCCAACTGCTCTGAAAATACTTCTTGTTGTGTTAGGTAACCTCTTCTGAAACTAGATCAGCTACTTGACAGGTCCTGCCTGCCCCGACAGCATTTTAGCTGTCAGAACACTTACCTCTTTTTTTCCCCCTCTTTCATTCCCATGTCTCTTCTAAGGTATGTTTACTTAGCAGCACAGATTAATTTCACTTATACTTACCTGCTATAAATATTAATGTGCTGCATTACTTCAGAGATTTCTTC
This sequence comes from Drymodes brunneopygia, assembly GCA_013400955.1. Classification (NCBI taxonomy): domain Eukaryota; kingdom Metazoa; phylum Chordata; class Aves; order Passeriformes; family Petroicidae; genus Drymodes; species Drymodes brunneopygia. Next base: position 106,186 of record VZTZ01007962.1, on the reverse strand, counting down.
CCCCTCTGACTTCTTTACCCTTTGCACTATTCCTTTTCCCATTCCTTTATAGCATTGAATACATCTAGTGAGAATAGATAGGTTTCTCTTGGCATCTTCCTTCTTTCTCCCATTTGGAGGCATCTTCCTTCTTTCTCCTACTTGGATGCATAGAACCTTCCTTTGTTAAATATTTTATATATATATGAACAATTAGTTGTGTTCTCTAAAGCTTTTCCATCTGGAACAGCCAGGCTGTTTCCCAACCAATTAAAGTAAATTGAAACCGTGCTGATATTTGGATACTACTTAGTTTTTAAATATCAACTCCCTGTGGAGCCTGATAAATCCAGAGGATGCAGCTTGAGGTTTATACATCTATATTCTCTTTCTCCCATGCCATGATACGGAGGTGTATTCTGTACCAGAAATAAGTGTGTGACATACTCTTGGCCTGGTTTCGGTCCTCATAATTACTTCTGCTTTCTCAGACTTCTCTTGCAGTATAAAGCGAACTTGATTTTCATCACAATCTTAACTGCTTTTGTTTGAACACTTCTGCATTTCCTGTTGCAACTTCCTAACCACACTTCAGGACTGGGCTGCCCTTTCAGCCTCTTAGATAACTGGAGTGGTTTGTTTCTCCCTCCTTCCGTTAGAGCTCATGTGTGTCCCTTCTCTGCCACAAACTTCTTGTTTCTTAATCAGAGCTTTGGCATCATTTCAGATGATTCTCCTTCCTCAGCTCTGAGGATTTGTGAGCAGGGTAGGCACATTTTTAGTCCTTAGGAAGGCTTTGGTCCTGAGCCTGCCACGCTTGCCATTCTCATGGATCCCTGTCAGCTGCAGAAGAAGGACTTGATTCTTTCAGCTTTAAGTCGGATTGTTTCAACCAATCTGTTGTAAACTGATGGTAGCTTCCTTTGACTGGCTCCAGGTTGCCTCTTTAAATGAAAGCTCATCTTGCTCCATAATTTTATGAGTAGCATAAGGGTCTGTCTTTGCTGTTTTCGAGCAAAGATTATCTGGTAACTGCTGGAACTTTGCTGCTTCAACTTGTGGGCAAGGGAGAAGCATGTCAGTGTGCAAGCATATGGCTATGTCTAATTCTGTTTCCAGGTCACTAAGAATTTTGAGGACAGAAATGGATTCTCTTTTTAAATTGCTTGATGTCTTTTTACTTCAGAGATAAACTCAGACAAGGAGAAAAGGTGAAGTTGGTGTCCTCAAACTGGATTTTTTGCATTAAGTGTGCCCTATAAACTGGCCCTATAATTGGCTCTTACGGATTCAGGGGAATAGCTGATCTGAATCGCTCAGAAATTGGATGGCTTTTATTTATAGGTTTTTATCTTGTTCTCATTGCCACAGAGCATCTCATGAGCATTCATTTCAGGGTAGTTCATGCAAAGTGTTGATTATACATTTACAACCCTCTGGTTGCTTGATGACTTGTAAAATTCCTTTAATTGTCTGTCCAGACTTTTACTGTTTATTTTGGCCTTTGGTTATGCAGTCACTCTTGAGAAATAAGACTGCAGTCTTCGATTCTTAAAGCAGAACAGTTGTCTTCTGATGTGCCATGTTAGCAGAAAGTGGTGGCAGACAGGACCATGCTACAGTAAATTACAAAGATACCATGACGTCCTTGGGGCTAATGCTGATGTATTGTTGTTCAAGGCAGTTCTTGGCTGATAATTACCTGTATTGGGAAATAATCTATTGAAACTTGGCCTTTTAAAGTATTTTTGATGCACAGTTACCAAAAATTGTATCTGTAATTTCTGGAAGGTGCTATTTTCCTTTTGTTTATTATATCTCTTTCCTGAGAAGTGAAGAAGCTGGGCAGGCAATCTGGCCCTGGCTGCTCTCACAGTTCACTTGTCTTCCCTACCCTCAGGGAGACAATATGCTTTTATTGGAAGGGACCGACTGACCCAAAAAAGAGAGGATATGCTGGGTATATGTTGTTCTAAAATGCACAATTTGGGAAAAAAATATGCTAAAGCAAATTAAAACCTAAACCATTGGACTTCCCCTCCTTAATCCCAGGAGAACAGCTTGAGCAGGAAGTAGAGTGCTGGAAATGTGTTTGGGAGTGTCTGTCATGTTGTGCTTGGAAGCTCCTTGCTGGTAGAATGTACAGGAAATATTTTCCCCACTTCTTTATGGGAAAGCTAAATATAACATTACCCCTGATCCTGTAATTGCTGTTAAACAATGTGGTAATTGTGAGTTTACTTAATCATTGATAAGTCCAGTCTATCTCATGTAGAACTTATTTTTCTATTTTCCTTTTTTTTAAAATAAATTAAGATCTTGATTGCTGCTGCTGCATGGACAAGGTTATGGAGAGTTGATTTTTGGAGGGAACTACCACGTAGCTGGAAGATCAGAAGCTTTTTACTAAATATTTAGTAAAGTTAGGAATGCCTAAAATTTAAAAATGCTCTGATCATCTGATCATTAAAGGTCATCTGTTGTTTCTTGGTTTTCTCCAGCTGATGTCTTTCAGGGATAGCCAGAGTTCATTCTGAAATCTGAAGTTTTTGGAGGCAGTGGCCCAGAAGAATGAGCTGATTCCTGCTTTAGGCAAACCCTGTAGTGCCCTACAGGTACCCGTTTCCTCTGGTGCCAGCTGTCACTATTGGGGAGATAAAACTGTCAGTGATCTGTAACTTCCTGTCTTTCAAACTTCTCCTTCTACTGAAAGCCCAGTGAGGGACCAGGAAGCCTCCAACTCTTGCTGGGTGTGATGCTGTGTTGTTAAAAGATGATTTCTCCTCAGCTGGACAAGACCAGGCTGTTGGAGCACAGATAATTTTTGTGGTGTAAATGCATTCATGTGTGATGAGACTCTCCTGTTCCTAAAGCAGGAATGGTTAAACTGTGACAGAAGACCTGTCCTTCTCTGGGATATCTGCTCCTGTTGTACACACATTTACCTGGTTTCCTCTAGGATCTGCATGAAATGCAGTGTCCCCTTCGAGGTGAGAACAGTATTTGCAGATTAGGAGGATGATGTCAGTGGAATTGGAGCCTCACTGAGAACCACAGAGAAACATTCTTAAAACTTGCAGAGTGTATTAAAAAAATCTTTATTTTTTTAAGGGATCTAACTCCTTTTGTAGCATATATCAATGGTAGCTTGATTTCAGTTTTCACCTCTTCAGTTCCAGTGGCACATAAATTCTTGTGTTTCAAAAAGGAGCTTGTAATTTGAAAACGCAAATAGCTTGTGATGCTGTAGTGAGTCATTATCTGACCAGTATTGATTCTTGCAGTTTAAGAAATGAAAATAAGTTGAAAAGGGCTGGGTACAGTAGCATCTACAGCCATTCTGGGAGCCAATGACATGTTTATTTAAGTGGAAAATGCTATTTTGAGTGGAGACTGCCATCCACAGAGCAGTCTGCTGGAAATATTTTACTGTGAAAGAGCTGCCTTTATGCAGGGGTAATGCCTGAGGATTTCCAGTTACTGAAAAAAATCCTGAAAGATCTAAAGCTGCAACTCTTCTGTCTTGGGAAATGAAAAGAAATAAAAAAAAAGAAAATAGCCTTTGGGCAGCTTAGCTCAGTGTAGCTGCTCCCTGATCACAGCCTGCAGCTCAAGGTTTCATTCTTCAGTCACAACAAACCACATCCTCCCAGGACCAGCTGAAGCGAGGGGGCTCTTTGCAGGCTTTGCAGTCTTCATGCCTGACTCTTGCTATGCCATTAGCAAGAAGTACAAATGGAGCTGCTGGTTTGTGACCAATGCTGCCTTAGTATGAGCTGACCCTGCCACTCAAGGGCACTTAGGCTGGTCAGCTGCCTACTCCAGGTATTCCAGTTGTTTAGTTCAGCCTCTGAATTAAATATATCTCCTCTCTGTGTCATTTGCCTGAGCGTCCTTTTAATTTGATTATTAGGTAGTGAAAATGAAGCTCATATATTTTGCATAAAAGGAGAATCTTGGAAGCAGGAGAAGAAAGAAGTGAGGTGATACCCATTGGAAGTAGTCAATGATTTAAGCAAGGCACACACTGTTTCTTACCTTTTAGCTGGAAGCTGTTCCTCCAGAGTGCTCTGTTTAAAGGAATAAAAAGGGCTAAAATCCATTTTTGCATTTCTGAGTTGGGCCATATAAATTGATTAAATTACTGTCAACCCAACCATCTGCAAAATGTCCTATCGCAATACTACAATATTGCAGTGCGTGTGTTCATGTGTTTTAGTCAGCATTTGGGCAGGCTGTATGTACGGTTTGAATGTGTCAATAGCTTTTTGCCCAAATAGAATTCCTCTGAATATGCATCTTATCAGCGTTGCTCATTGCAGGCTGCTCTCCCCTCGGAAGGCAGAAAACGTTGCTGTGAGATGAGTCACAGCGTTTAACAGCTTGTTGCTTCCATGGTGAGACGCACCCTTGCTGTGCATGCCAGCGATCATGAAACTCCTGGCAAATGCCCTGTGACGTGAACTCCTTATGGCCCCGGTAAATGGAACGCCCGTGGCACTGAAACGCCTTGTGCTTGTGGCTGCTCGCTGCTGTTCGGTGCACTGCTCCTCCTCCTCCTCCTCCCAAGGGACTCCTAAACTAAGGCTTCATGGAAATAATGAAATTACTGCTTCAGTGGGGACTGTTTCAGGGTGAAATTACCGGGGAAGTTAAGGCCACACTGTAAACTTCTTGTATTGAAGTGATCAAAGGCATTAGAGTGTTTCATCTGACCTGTTTTGAAAGTTTTTTATCACAGATCATACTGTCCCTGTACTGAGCTCATACCACAGCTCAGGAGGAGCCAGTGAAGAAGCGCAGGAGATCTTGGAGAAGTAAATTCCAGAGATGTTGTCTCAGGAGTTGGTCTGCAACTTGTAACTGAATTAAATACCTGAAAAGTGAATTTTAATGTGTGAAAGCTAGTCCTGTTCCAGGGAACTGTGGCTGTCTTGTTCTCACTGACTGCTACCATGTCCCTTCTGTTTTGATGTTCAGAACTATCATATTTAAAATTGCAGCAAGAACTTTTAAGACTTGTTCAACTGGCTTGGTTTAACTTCAACAGCTGACATCTGAGAAATGTGTACATTAGGATTCCTCAGAAAAAAACCCTGAAACAAAACATGTCAGGCTTTTCATCTCTACCCTTTTACACGATGATGAGAGGGAGGGATAGGGCATGTGCCTTGCATGTGTAAAATGCTTTGCTTTCCAAAGGAGAGCTGGTTGCTAGTTAGAGGTAGTCTGAGTCTTCTGAGTGGTGCAGGACCAACTTTTTCACTCAGTCCCTCTAAAAATGGAGTTTCCCACAGATCTCTGAAGCTCCTGAATGGACTGCAGAGAGTCAGCTGATGTCTGAGCTTCTTGTACCGTAGCAGGTATCCTTTGGAGCATGCTGTTCTCATGCAGTAGTCCCAAGTTCTGGAGCATCTTCAATAGGAAAAAGGGTGTCACACTGAAAATTTAGCTCATGAGTGGGGCAGGCAGGGAAGTGACTCAGCTCTCTGACCTAAGGACAGGAGCTAAACCTAGGTACAAGAGGAAATGCTAGGTGATGAGATAAAGGTGTTTCTGAAATAAGGATTGATTCTTTTTTCTTTTTTTGTTGTTCTTTGTTTCTGTTGTTGTCTTTCTGTTTTTGTTTTCCTTTCCGCAGTCCTCCTCAGCAGTTTTAAATAGTTTAAAGACAAACAGCTCTGGGCATGTTCTTCAGAGATGCTGTAACCACTGTATTTAAATACAGTGCTTCAAGATGTGGTAGGAAACAGCTACCTAGGTGCTGTATTGTCTTCCTGAGTGAAGTGCAAACCTTGAAATGACCGCCCTCCCCTTTGCCCTTTCACATTGCAGAATGGTTGACAACGATTTAATTCACTCTCTGAACAAATATTTTTCTTCTGTAACATCTAGTGAGTTTCGTTACTGGAGTTTGCTTTCTTTTTTTTTTTTTCCAGCTGATTTGTGCTTACGTGGGAGAGCAAACTTGTGACTTCAAAAAGTGAAGTGAAACAGGACAACTTAGTCCTTTTTGTTCTTTGTGGTGTTTCTTCCTCCTTGCCAGTATTTTGGTTCTGCAGCAGTTAATAGAATGTGTAAGCCTGAATTCTACCTCTTAATGAATCTTGAGACCGTAGTGTGGTCGGGTTTAATATTGCATAAACTTGTCAGTACAGTTGCACACGGGAATCAAATATTAATATATTATCTCTTGCTTTTAGTGTTTGCCTGCCACTGCATCCCTCAGTGCTTCTCTGTGTGGCTGCCTTGGTGCTAGGAGGGAATTGTCCTTCTGTGCAGCTTCTGCTCTGCTCCTGAATCTCAAATAAGAGATTATCATGGAAAACCAACATGAACAGAGCATATTTTCAACCCCCTTGCCAAAAGTTGGGCATAGTTATAGGATACTTTAAGGCAAGGGAAGTACTACTAGTTAACATTTATAGTATGACTGGAATAGAGTTTGCACAGTCTCAGTGGGTGAAATGAATATTTTTCACATACACTTTACAGATCTCTGGTTTCAACTTGTGCTTCATGCTGCAAAGATAACAACTGTGCCACATGCTTCTGCAACCCACACTTCTGGTCCTTGAAGTAGAATTTTTCTCCTTTACACATAAACCAGAAACTGCTCTGGTGGGGAGGAAGCTCTGTTTAACTTAGATCTGTTCATGTTGACCATACATGGCTGAGACAGTTATTTTGGGGCAGTTTTTATCTGCTTCTCATATGGAAAGTTCAAACTTGATGTTATCTTGAGGAAAAGGGAGAAGTTTGAGGACTTTATTTTAGTATTTGAGGAGAAGATGGCATGAGCCAAAATAAATTTTAAGCTGGAGCACTTGCTCACATCTTGGCCCTGAATTTGAGAAGTGCCCCATTTAAAAAGTAAAGTAGTAAAAAACCCAACAAAACCAAAACTAAACAGCCCCCTCACTACAAACAGCCCCACAAAACCCAACCCAAAATTACTCCGCTTGTTTAAAGTTGCAAGTTTGATTTTAGGGCAGATGAGCACGGAATGCCTTGAGCTGGAGGGAGTATGTGGCAAAGATAGCTTGAGGTGAGAAGCGATCTGTGCGTGTCAGAGTTTCATTTGCTTGCTGGGAAGTGGGACATCCTGGACATATTTCACCCTTCTTGAACTTGACTTTGGTGGTGAACATTCTTTGCACGTGCTGTGGGAGATGCTGAAGAACCCTGAAGGGTGAGAGATACCAGCAGGATTTTAGTGCAGACTCTTTTCTTAGGGCAGATGGGGAGTGATTTCCTGGCTGAGTGCTGATAGTTTGTCTAATGTGCAGCGTTGCTCTTCGTGGCTTGGCACAGGTTCAGTGCTCTGTGTGGTGTGGAAGCACGCTGTGTAAAACGTGAGAACTTCCTGCTGTGATAAGGAACCAACAGTTCTTCCAACAGGTGCAGTCTTTAGCTGCAGTCCTGAAGACGTAACAGAAATGTTTGCTGTCATGGGCTTTCAATATTGTCAGTCTCAAACTGAGTCTGGCCTGAACAGTTCAGAAGGCAGAGCTTTGCTTTCTGCCTTGCACTGCTATGATAAGAGAATTAGGAGGGGAAGCTGTGTTCAAGAATCTCTAATCCATGATGGTGGCTAGGACTGAAATGAATAATCTTATTTTAAAGGGTGCCCTAAACCACTCAAGCTTTATAAATATTAATTTTGTTCATTTGTTTCCTAATAAAAGGCTTTTATTCATGAAATCGCTATTTATTTATTAACCTGACAAACTAATAGCAAGCTCTCTTCTTTCAGTGTATGCATGTGCCATATCACAATTCTGCTTGTCACCGTAATAAGAACTTCATTCATCTGCCTTAAAATGTCATTGATAACAACCTGGCAGTGGCCCAGCTTGGAGCAAGTTAACTATAAAAGGCTGCATTGTAAATCTTTCTGAGAGTACATGCTACATTAAGTCTAAAATTTAAAAAAAGAGAGAGAGAGAAAGAGAGAAATGTGCAGGCTGGTCCGAGCTTCACACAACTGCCAAATAGCTTCAAACCTCTGAAAAAAAATGGAATTCTGTATGGAGGAATTCTGGCTGCAGATGGGATAGTTTGGAATGAAGGATGCATTCTGCTCACTTTAAAATCTTTGGGGTACACTGAATTTATAAGCCTTATCTTAAAATGAGAAGGAATGTCCTGCTGAACCACAAGCAGCTAAATAAGAGCTTGGATATGTAAGGATCTTGTTATTTCCTTTAGTCTCGTCTTTCTTCGACCAGGATAAAAGCTACAATCTGGAAGTTATCACATGCCTCTGGAGTTAACTGCTAGGAATACTGTGAGTTTGTCTTGGTTATAGAAACCTTCCCTGACCCCATCTGCAGCTTGTGCACCAAACCTATTTATCCAGACATAAGTTCACAGAATGCAAAGAGGGTCTATCACACGCTGGAGTTCAAATCCTGGTCTCTCTGCCAGTTCTTCTGGAGGGACCTGAGCTGCTCGCGTCTCTGCAATCCTGTGTATGGGGTGTCACATTCATGGAGGTTAAGGGCTTCCTGCCTTTGACTCTCCTGTTCTTAAAACTATTACAAATTAAATTTGTAGCCTGGGCGAGGGTGAACTGAACTGGCCATGAAACAGATGCAGAGTTCATGAACTTTATGGAGAGAAGCTCCCAGGGATCTTTAAAATGGGCCGTGTCCTGTGCTGCTTGTGAGGGCTGTAGGGTTTGGTACAGCCCCTGACTAACCTAGGCAGTCTCACTGAACAATTTAACAGCTGAGTTGACCATGAAGCTTTAACACATCTTCATCCAAGGCCTTCTGGGAGCACTCTAAGCATGCATTAAACACCATGGTTCTCATCCTACACTCCAGACATGGCAGAGGCTCAGGCAGTGTGGGGAAGGGCTTGCTCACAACTGATGGGTTTATAGTCGGATTTCTTAACTGGAACAGGGCCTGCAAGAGTCTTTAAAAAGTAAAAACCCAAACCCTACAATTTCATGCTGCTTCACTTGTGTGGTTTTTGTTTTGTCTCTTTCTTAAGTATAGTGTATGGACAGCGCCATGGGTTAGGGAACACTTCAGCTTCATCTTCAGAGACTTTTCGTATGTAGCCTGCTGAAGTCAATGGGTGTGGAGGTAAGCAGTGCCGAGTGCTTTCTGACAACATCACTGCCACCCACTCTGCAGCCTGATGCACACAGCACTCCTTGTATTTGAGCATTGTTTTTCTCCAAAAAAGTCGCATGCGGTTGCACAATAAAGACACTGCTTATTTGTGTAATGCAAATCTGTTCCTGCTTGTTGGTACAAAGTGCAAGCAGTGAGCATCAAAGTGCGGAGACTTCACAGATCCTGCATGAACACTTGCCACTGAACTTCAGTGACATCCTGCATTATGTCAGAATAAAAGATGACATCACAGTTGGTCTGTGAGTGAATGGGATTTGAACCCAGGGTTGAATGTTGCTGCCTGGAGCATTTGTGCCACTGATGCTCAACATCCTTTGCTCTGCTACTGTTTGTCTGTTTATGTATTTTTACAGCTGCTGAGTTTAGTTTCTCAAAGGTTAATTATTTTATCAGGAGCCAGTCAGAATCAGTTTCCTGTTTCCTTGTCTTTCTGTTGATTTCCTTTTCTGTCGAAACACAACTTTCTCTGTTGAAACAACTCAGTTGCTGCACTCTTCAGTTTCCGTCTAGTGACTTGAAGTGTCTGAAATGGCCTGATATTCTCACAGAGATATTGACAGTGGGGTCTGGTGACTAAATTGTTGTGATAAAACAAAAATTCATTAGTTGATGCTGTTGAAATCCGCTGACTTTTCTGTGCTCCTAATAGAAGGCTTTAAAATACCCAGCTGCAGACTGATCCTCTCCAAGCATGTGACACTGACATCAGTCCTAGAAGTGAGGCGTTGAACTGCCTCCAAAAATGAGCTCATCTGGTAATATTCAATGCACTGATTTAGCAAAATATTAATTAATTTGATTACATGGTCACCTGTACATACTGTTTAAAAGATGGGAATTTGTTCCAATTTTAGTTGCTACTGTTCCAGATACCAGTGTTGTAAAGATGCTGTTGATAGGATGCTGTGCTCCCACTGTATGCTGGGAGCTGGGCTTGGCAGAGCCTATCTCTAATTGCCACTAATTTGCTCTAAGACTTGCCAGTTTCTTGACTTCTCTTTTCCCTGCATCCTTCCCAATAAACTGCAGGGAATAAGACAAGATTCTGTTGTCAAACCATCCCTCTAAAGCCATTCATAAAACTTGATTAATTCTCTTGTGTCTCCCTTGACTTTTTTAAATAGCTGTGTAAAAACACAGCCATGTGCTTTCCCAGGAGTTTGGGTAGTGGTCCATCTTCATCTTGACCTGCCTGACTCCAAAGCTGAGTGACCATAATGAGATTAAACCCCAGCAGAATGGCCCTGGAGGCTTCCTCCCCTCCTGTAGCTTGAGGTCAGCAGTAACTACAGACTTCCTCTTACAGCCCACACAAAGAGCCTGGATTTGGGCAGCATTGGACTGATGGTGACCCCAAATACTTGCCTATTATTTTATAAACTGGAAGAAATTTCTTATTTACCTTTAATTACAGTAGCAGGACGTTCTAGATGCAGCTGTCCGAGCACATCAACATGTGTCTGGTTATTTATTTGTTTGAAACATGGGCATAAGGGAAGGAGTTTGTTTAGAAGGATTTGTGTGCATTTGTACAGAAACAGTTTTGTCTTCTCCCCCCGCCCAGTCTTTTCTGCCTGTTACTGCACATTGCAGGATTGTTAGTTTTGGATTCTGTTTCCCTCTGAATACAAGTCCTTATGGAGCTGCCCATAATGTTGCTCTTTTCTTTCAAGAAACACTGCTGCTAACTTAAGACAGAGGAAGATGCTGTGTGTTACAGGGCTGTAACGATGCCTGAGTTGCAAACTGTTGTGCAACTAAAGAATGATATTGTGCAAAACAGAATGGAAAAACTGCTGCTGATGAGCACAGACAGTTGAGGCAACAAGAAGCCCTACTTAGAGAGCAAGAGGAGAAGCTGGGTTTGAAGAACAAGCAGTAGAAAACAAGATAGGAAGGCTCTGTTCCTGCAAGAGTAAATGATCCCTTAGAGCAGCCAAGGAGGGTGGTTGATGTGAACTCTGTGCAAAGTTCAGTGGAGAGTGTGCTCCAATGTCCCGGGCGATGCTGCTTCTTCCTCCTTCTTGTTTACAAGAAGCTGGCATGACTTCAGAATAAACTTCTGAAACATCCGTGGTGGGAGAAGGATTGGGATGACAAAATACTTATTTACATCTAGAAAGTTGTTGCTAGAGCAGTAACTGCTGAAGCTGGCTGAGTGGCTGTTGCATGGTTTTGGTTAATGTCAGGAATTGTGCTGTTGGGAAGCGAGTCCTGGGGTGGGACTGTGCAGTCCCCGTTGTGCCTCAGCACAGTTCTCTGCATACTTCAGATGCTGCCTCTGCAAAACGATGAAATAAACTTCCGCTTTTCCCAGCAAAATGCCTGTGGTACACACATCATGGAGTTGTTACAGTCCATCTTTATTTAACAATAACAAGGGTTGTGCAGAAAACATGCAGGGCATGGAAATGGAGAGCTGAGCCCCATCTATCCTCTGCTGCTGAAGGGTGGGAGGAGATAGGGAAGCATGGAAAAGAGGAAAACAGTTTTGCCTGTGCCTGTTTTGATACTGAAGAGCTCTACCCAGTGATTTGAGAAGGGGGTGGGGAAGAGAACCAGATGCTCTTAGGAAGTTCATACCATTGTTAATAATGTAATTCACAGATGGTGGTGAAGGCCTTGAAGAGGCTTTCATGCAGTACTTACGCTCTGTAACAGATCATCACATAAGGGCTCACAAAGAGAGATGACTTAATCCCAAGGATGAGTCTACAGTGATCTGTTTGATGGTGGCCCTGCAGATCACTGCAACCTTTTTAAACAATTAAGAGCCTTCAGGATCTCTGAATGTCGTGCACTAGAATTGGACCAATCCCTAATTAAACTGTCAGGATAAAATGTTCATATGGCTTTGAGACTTTTCCAATTAAAATGGCTCTTATGAAATTAAAAAGCAAGTTCCTTTGTCCTGGTACAGAAATCAATACAGGTAAAGCATGAACATCAGTTTGTACAATGACATCTTGTTAAGAGGCAGTTCTGCTTTTATTTCCATTTGTCTGCTTGGAGCTGGCAGCAGAGCTTGTATGTGTTCTGAATAGCTGTCAATACTTTGTGACAGCTAAGGAGAATTGTGCTTTGCATGTTCTCTTTTTGAAAAAGAAGTCAGTCATACCTGTAAGCTTTATAGCAAATGAACAGACTGCTGGTTTTCAATATGTAGAATCAGAAAAGATTTAGCTCAAGTGTTTGCAATAAAATTCAATATTTGTATGTTTGTGAGAGGCTTATTGATAAGGTCTTCACTGACTGCTGGTCAGCTTTTTTATTTGCTGTAAGCTGTATAACTACAAGTATTTACCAGGGACTTGTAAGCAATACTGGCTTGCATGTGTAGCACTAGAAATCAAAAGTTTCAAATAACATGAGAACTGATCTTGGCTTTGTTGTTTGTTGCTCTCTTTTCAAGTGCAGCTTCTCCTTTTCTATGAGACATTCACATTGTGGGTTTTATTATTATTATTATTAACTTCTTCAAGTTTAAATTGAGTTTAGTAAATTGACTTCTTGTGATGTTTGTCATGTGATGGTTTATGAGCCCTGAAGAATGTGCTCCTGTGACTTCAGCCATGTATTTGCCCATACCAATGCAGGCTGTATCATGTGTTCTTGTTGGTCTTGCATTTTGAGCTAAGTAGTGGAGGGGGTTGGGAGAAAAAAAAAAGGGGGGAACTAATTCAAGGCTAAGCTATCAGAAATTCTCAGACTGCTTAATTTGTGACCTTGTTCCCTAGTTAAATGCAACTCAGGATTTTCTGCCTCTTCCATAGTTTCACAGAAGTGTTTTCTGTATTAGAAGCTGACTTTTTCTCTTACTATCCTTGTTAAAAACCAGGAAAACCCAATGCTTTGGTAAAAGAAATATCTTGACATCTTGGGGGAAGAGATTTTTTTAATCCTTGGTGGGTGGGTGTTCTTTAACTGAGAAAGTTAGAAACTGTCTTTCTGATCCACGTTTTTTTGCATGTATCAACTGTGGCATCTGTAAAGCAGTATCTATTACTGCACTAAAGTGAACAAAGTTGAAATGACTGCATCTGTGCCAAGAATTTTTGGTTTCTCCACAATGGCCAAAGTTTTGGAGCACTAAAAGTGCTGTCAATGAGTCTCCAGCTTGTTGTCCCACTGTCTGCCTGTGATGTCTGTGTTCCATGGAAGCAGAGCCCCCACAGGACTGCGGACTCACAAGGTCAGAATTCATGTTAGGTTTGTTTTAAGCAGCATTTTCCAGCATTGGACATCCTTCTATTTATTTTCCTGGCACCATGTAATGCTGTTTTTCATATCTATATACACACACATACACATATATACATATATGTATGTGTGCTGCTATTGCTGTTCAATCCTCTGCATTTTGTCCTCTGCATTTGTCTAAATCGTGTTTCAGCAGAGCTGTACTCTATACAGTTCCCATACTATTAGGGTTTTTTTGTAGTTTTTATGTCTGCGTGGGCTAAGCATTTCTTTAGATTTGAATCCAACATCAAAGTAATATTGGTTTAACACAATGTTTTTATATCACCTTTTTTCCTCCAAGTTGGATTTTATTTTCAGCTCTGACTCTCTTATTTTTGCTGCATAATTTGAGACTTTTTGCTTGCTCTTCACATTGTTTAAAAAAAAACCCCAACCCACACACAAAACTCTGTTTTCCTTAGCTCATACAGTATTTCCACTTGGCTCAGAAGATATGGATTTGTGAGCTGAGGGAATCCTCGTTTGGCTGGTCACCCAAGCTTTCTTCAAGAGTATTAGAAGGATCTACAGCTTAAGTTCATCAGAGGGCTGACCTGCTCTGGTTTTAATGAGATTTATTATACCTGTACCTGTTGGATTCTGTGGTTTTGATCTTCAGAATGATCTGAATAAACCTGTTAGTGAAAGCAAAACTGTTGACAGAAAACTGACCCTACTCAATCTGCCCTGTGTTAAGATTATTGATTTTTGGAATTAAAATAGTATCCATTGTGGGATTGGCATGGAAGTTCTGTGTGGTGTTTGGCAAAAGGCTTGTATCCATGCTTCCTTTCTTAACTCCCCCAGTTCTTCCTCTCAGAAAACCACACTGATCAAACCCTGATATCGCAGTCCAGGCTTGGAGAGGGTGGAAGAAACAAATGTGGATGTAGGAGTTGATGGATGATTGTGTGTGAATGTTATGGATACGGCTGCATTCCTAACACATGCAGGAGAGATTGGGAGGGGTCGGTCTTGGCCAAATGTAAATGTGTATTTTCCCTAAAACTGCCTTTGTTTTTCATGAAAGCTCAACAGCATTTAGTGATTTGAGTTTTGTTAGCTTAAAAAACCTGAGAGTTCTCGATTTGCTCCAAAATGAGTTTCTGGGAGCTTTCAGCTTGTCAAATATCTGTGGTCCTCCAGGGCCTGGAAGGGGATCCAGAGGCACTGGAGGGGTATAGATGTGCACTGGTTATGGTTGAGTGAAGGCAGCGCTGGGGAGCAACACGAGCAGGGAGAGTGGTGTCTGGAATGAGAGTATCTGGGTCAGCCTCCTCCAGAGCAGCAGGACACGTGAGATGCTGCTCTAGTCTAGTTTAACTTCTTTCAGTTTGGTGCCTTCCACAGAGGTTTAATGCAGCCCTAGAAGATGCAGGTTGACAGGCCTGCAGCAGAGGTGGCCAGTGAACACAGAGATTTGACTTGTTCCATCAAGATTTGGCAAGCCTGATGACTGGGTGATCTCTGGAGCCGTGAAGAAGAATGTGGCCTGTCAATAACAGAACTCATCAACTTTCCTGCGCTGGCACTGGGCCTTTGGACATGCTGCACTGGAGTCTGAGACAAATGCATTGCTGGGTGTAACGCCTTTCCTTTTTTTTTTATTTGTACCTATTAATGGAAGCAGAGAGCATAATGTAATCTTAAAATAGCTCCTCTGTGAATGCAGAAACATTCCACTTCTGACTAATCGGCGATTCAGAATGAGCATTTAAATATGCACCAGAGACTGAGCGGCGGCTTTCCATATCCACGTGAATGGAGCTGGAAACGTGCTGCACTGCAGAGCTGTGCAGGCTCCTTGCTTTGTCCCCCTACCCCACACTCCTCACTCAGTGTGACTGCTTTACCCTGCGAGGCAGAATGCATGTCTTGCTTGCTGTCTCTTTGGTTAGGCAGCAAGCTGAGGGGGTTGTTCATTTTCTCTACTCTCGAGACTGAGGATCTTGGAAGCACTAGCCCTCAAAACCAGATTTCTCTTTCTCTTGGTTGTGAATGACCAGGAACACAAAGAGCTTATGGTCTGAGTCCTGGCTCCAGTGCATGGCTTGGAGAGCTTGGCACGTACCAGGGAGCCCATGTAAAGTGTTTTGACTCTGGCAGGCAGTGCCTGCTGACCCAGAGCGTCTGGCCCAGCTTCACAATGAGAATAAGACACATAGATATACGGGGGGGCTGCAGGGGCAGGATCCGTGTGGTCAGTTGTGTCACTGACCTAAAACCTGGCCCACTTTAAGGATTTCTCTTGCACCCGGTCACCGCCTGCCCAGAGGATGATGCCAGGCAGGGCTCTCTCCCAGGGGGACAAGTGCCACTGGAAGTGGGTAGGGTCTCACCTGTCAGAAAGGACACACTTTCACTCACCCTTGTCCTGGCTTTCTCTGCACTATAGGAGTCAAATTCCTCTGTGCCTTCACTGGGTGTGTTTTGCTTTTCTGCTGAGCAAATACGCGTTGTAGCTGGGTCAGACTGTTGATGTTTTGTGTGTAGTGAGACCGTCCTCGTGGTCTGCATGTGCTGGACTGTGTATGGCACTGGCCTCTCCTGGCAGGCTGAGGGTGAGGGCTGGCTCCCTGTCCTAGTGCTGCTTTTGCTCTCCTGCCCACGGGCTCCGTGCCAAGGGAGCTGCCTGGGCCAGACCAGCCAAGCAGAATCTACAGAGGTGATTTTCTTTTGCTGATTTGTGTTGCTTTTCCAAATCCCACATGGCCTATATGGCTGTAATTGTAGCTCATTTAGAGCTGACCTCAAAGGCAAGTTCTCCTTTCCTCCCAAAAAGGGGAGATTTTTGCATAAGGGCTTACTCTGGTTTAAGACTGCTTTATCTTAGTATAACATAAACCTGTTTCTAGTTATTTTAAGGCAGAACGCAACTGGGGGATTTGGATTGGAGTGGATGATTGATTCCTGCTGATTTAAGCAATCCATAAGGAGTGCCTTTTGCCCTTACCTAGCTAATCTTGATTTCCTTTTCTGGCATAGGCAACAACAAGAACTTTACGCTGTCTCTTGCATTGGGACGGAGTTCTGGGAAGTGCCATACTCTGAGCATTGGCTTCTGCAGCTCTGCTCTTCAGGTGGTTATTTATGCAAGGCACTAGCCAAAGGGAAAGGAGAGTTTTAACTGGATTAACCTCAAGAAGAGAGTGTGGGGATTTAGGGATTAAGGAACCAAAAGCAGCCAGCAATCAGTGACTTAAAATCTGCAGTAAGAGAGCCAGTCTCTATAGACAGGGAATACAGCCCTTCCTTACCTGCACAGCCTTGAGATTGGCAGTGTTTTGCCTTTGAGATCTTGGAGAAGATGGTCTTCAGGCTGCAGGGTTTGTGTAGGGTGTTTTCTCTGATGACCTGTGTATTGATGGGAAATTGTTCACAATTGGCAACTCTTAAGGAAAAAAACTAGTGAAGGACTGAGTGCTCAGATGAGATCTCAAACCTGGCACTGGGAAGGTATGTTGGTGGCTTGCTCCAGTATAATGAGAGCATCTGGTTTCCACAGGCTTGTAACTCTTGTAGCTTCATACACTTCCCTTTTACACCTTCTACCCTTGCCTTAAAGTGTTTCTGTCGTCCCATATATTTTTTTTTTCCACTGATGCTGTTATGTATCCCCTGCAGGGAAAATCCTGCTAGATTACCGGATTGATAGAAAGATTTGGAGGCGTGGGGGAGATCAACAAAAACCTGTTACTAAGGAGACACGAGTTTCAGCATTGAGTCTCTAATGGCCAGTCTGCCGAAGGGGAAACAGATGGCACAAAGGAGGCTGGGATTATACAGACAAGTACCACAGGGCTGCAAATCTGATACATCCATTGAACTTCCTGGGGTCAGGCAAATCCAGGCTTGTGCCAAGGCTGATGTGGTTCCTTTGCCTTTGGCACCGTGTTTGTGTTCTTCTGTTAAAGGCTGTTCTGGACAGTGGGCTTCTGCCTCAGCTTTCCTGCCCCAGGGAGCAGCATGAGGGCAAGTGGCTGTATGGAAGTGTGTCCCTTTGATAGGTCAAGCTGTACCCACTGCCAGTAGTTCTCCCTTCCTGAGAGGGGGAAATAACCATACATAACCTTTCACTCTGCTTGAGTACAACTTTTCTCCTGTTAATGATGCACTCATGTAGAAAAGTGACTTCTATCCTGGGAGAATGGGAGGATGGATGGTGGCCACAGTCGCTCCCGGCTTTTGACCCAGCCTGGCTTTTATTGCAATATAATGTTTCTCAGAGGCTTAAATTTCAGGAGTGATGCTCCCAGCTGTGTGCTGCTCACTGGGCTCCCGCTTCCCCAGCTCCTGCCTGCTCCAGAGAGACGTGACACGACACTGCTGTTCTGGACTGAGCAGTGGGTAAATAAGCAAAGGCAGAATTCATCCTGGCTGAGGAGAAACAGTGCTGGAGACACTTTTGCAAGAGACTAATTAACATCTGGTTTTGTATTTAACTTTCAGGCTGGCTCTAGAGAGTGTTGCAGTAAACAGGACACTGATTCGTTAATAGTGGGAGAGCGCTCTATGACTACAGTGCTAGAATTAATGGCTTGACAGCATATCCTCTTCTTTTCTCTCCTCCCACAGCAATTTGGACTGATACCCAAACAAACAATAACAAATAGATTTTTGGAGGAGCTGGCTGGGAGAAATAACAAAAGTCAAGGGGCACTCGTTATGCAACATTGTTCTGCTAGTATTTGACTCATCCAGAAAACCCTGTTCTGCTCCCTAGCTTCATTTTCCTTTTTCTTTTTTTTTTCTTCAGCCTCTGTTGGGGAGGTGTTACATTTGTTGCCTTGCTTGTGGTCCCTCAGAAACTCCCTACACCCTTGGATCTCCAGTTGCTGTAGGCATGGAGTGCTGGAAGAGTGTAGGCAGAACCCTACTGTAGAGAAACAGCATGCAAGAGCCTACAAACCAGCTTGTGTTGGGCAAGAAAATTGCTCTGGTTTTAATTCCAACCACATGAGACTAATACCTGGGTGTATTTTATGAAGAAGTGAGTGATTCTGAGTAGTTTATAACTGTTATGTCCCAGTTCTAGCAGCAGTGGTCCCTTGCCAGAAGTGGGGCAGCTGGGAAGCTGTTGTGCACCCCAGGGACAGCGGATGTGAACAGGGAGTACGCTCTGTACCTTGTGATTCTCTCTGCAGTGTCTTGCCAGGGAAATATCTTCAGGCGTTCCTTTCCCTCTGCTCTCCACAGACTCTGCTTTGTGTCCTGCATGCACAGAAAGCTGCCCCAGCAATTCCTTTTGAAGTTTCGCCTGAAACACTTGGGGGTTTTTCCTTACCCAGACGGAGGCTAGAGGTGAAGGGACTTTGCTGCCAATTCCTCTTCTGATCTAGAGTCTAAACTCCTGCTGTTAAAGCTCCACCAGCCACTTCTGTTCTAGATATGTCACTGCAATAGAGCAGAGCCTCCCCGGCTGTGCTCCTGCTAGAATCCGGGGTTATGCAATAGCAGCCTGTGAGTGCCAATGCCGATGCTGCTGCATCCAGACACGCTGCACAATGCAGTTGCTTGGATACCCCTTTTTTTTTGTTGTTATTTTTCTCACAGACAGTAGGTAATAATTTGCAACTCCTAATGATACCATTGAACACAGATTCAGGATAAGCAATGTAAAGAATTTGAAATATTAATGATTTCCTCTCTGCCTTTTAAAGGTTGAGCATTGTGAAATTTGCGAAGACTGAGTGTTGCTCTGTTCTCTCTTCAGAGTCTTTATTTCATCTTCATAAGTGTTAAATAACTTACCCCTTTGAGAATATCTTTCATCCAGAAAATCATCTCTTAATTATTGATGCAATATGCCAAGATCCCTGAGTGGCCGGGCTGTTGGTGCTTTTATTTTGGGTAGGTCACGAAGATTTCTCTGCTGCTCCTAATTCTCTGTGTTGTGTGTTCCTTACGTCAAGAGGAGATTTAACAGGGACTTGCAGGGATTGGATCTCAGAGGAGCTGAGTGGGTGAGAGTCTCCTGTAGCATTCTGGCAGGGAGAAGGATGCTTTTGTGTTACAGGCAGCCCCTGGGCTCTACGAGCTGGTGTGGGGTGAAGGTGCAGCTGAAACGTGTCTCAGGGATGTCTGCGTGTGCTTCCATCTGTGGAATTTGAGGCAAGCTGTCAAAGTGAAAAACTTGTGCCTAGTTATGCTGCTGCTGCCCAGGAATTAGACTTTTGACAAGAGGGCTGTGCTGGCACAGCTTCATTTTATGGACACAGTTATGACATAACTAGGAGTGGTATCCAAATAGCTCTGTTCTTGTTCCATTATAGGAATAATATATTTCATGTATGTTGCAGGTGGATCAGCATTGTTTTAGTGACCCTACTGTACATTCTGGAAAAGTCAAAGCATTGGAGTTACAACCTGATCAGAGCCTTAGAATAACTCCCTGATTTTTAATGGAGATAACTCCTGCAGGCATACAAATGAGTGTGCACCAAGGTAAACTAGATGCTAACAGGAAGATGGCTGATTGCAAGACAAAGACCCTTCCCTTTGCCGTGTACCTCCCTTCCTTCCACCCTCCTTCTCCTAAAATAGCCTTTCAGCATGAGTGAAAACCAAATATTTTCCTCCTTTAAAAGCACTTTAAAATGTTTGTTCGTGTTAATGGGAAAGTAATTTAACCCAGAAGCTGGTGTTTTGCATCTGCTGTGTCTGATCTACGTCCTTATTCCTTGTAATGCTTTCCTATTGCTCATGGATGGTAAAAGAGTATGAACTGTAGTTCCAGGTCTCCAACTTCCCTGCATATTGCTCATTAGCCAGTTTGCTTTTCAGGCTCCTTCGACCTTGTTTCATTCTAGCTGCCACTTTTTTAATGTAGCAGTTGAGGAGAGTCTCTCTCTCTCCAGCTGGAAACAGGCCCAGCTTCTGAGGTGAAGATGTCAGCCCTGTGGGTGAGGAGGTGCATGGCCAGGGCTGCTCTGGAAGCTCTGCAGGGCATTGGGAGGTTGAGTAAGGTCTGTGTTTTAACAGGTAGTGACTGGAGAGGGTCTGAGGTGTGAATGTCCATCCTGCATAATTGCAGAGGGACAATTTCATGCATGTAAATGTGTCAGCCTGCATGAGTGGATAATGAACGGCTGCTCATTGTGGTAACCTGTGGAGCTGGGATTTCATTTTAATCACAGATTGTTGGTTGTGTAGAAGCCCTGCCCTGAGATTCACCAGTGTACACATGCATATCTTTGACTTGGTCTTAGTCAAACTATACGCTTGACGTCAGCAACAGTTCCCAGTATGAAAACTGGAGTTCCAGTGCCTGTGTTTATACAGCCAGTGAGTCTTGGCCCATCACCATAAGCATTTGTTATTGTTCCAGGGAAACAAATGCTCCCAGATTCTAAGATTGCCAGTGGACAGTGTCATTAACTTGGCCTACAAGAAGATTAAGCAGGTACCTTTAGGGTTCTGGCTGGCATTAAGTCCAGCAAAGCATCATAATTACATTAAATACCTGTCTTTTCTGTCATACTTGCAGGGTGCTGAAAGGCCTTCTGAAAGTCAGGGGGAAGGTCTTTTCAGGGTGTCTGTAAGTGGCTAGAGATGATTTGCTACTACACAGTTTTAGAGAGAAAAGTTATACTAATACACGTTTGATTTAGGGATATTTAATGTGAATATATATCTACAATAAATGGCTTTGGTTTTTTTTTCCTTAGGTGGGTCTCTGATTAAGGCAAAAGCTGTTGTACTCCCCATCAGGCAGGCTGATTTCATTGCAGAAATTCAGTTGACAGTAATCTGCTTTTTAATCTGTTCTTGCGGTGTAGTGTAGCAGGCTGTGTCACACTGTATTTCTCATCCTAACTCTTGTTGTACCAGTATAAGGCTTGTAATTTTTGTCTTGAAGTGTCTCAGTTTTAGTTCTGCAGTTTTTAGTGAGTGCTAATCTAAAAAAGGTTTGCATAAATCTCTTTGCTCCAGTGGGAAGATGAAAGCTTTGATAAGGAACTTGTTTTTTTCTCTCTCCTGAGCAGGAGCACAATGTCTTTGACCTAAATATACCAATTACTGACATAGCAAAGTGATACAGAAAACAATCCAGAAGCAATGCCAACCTCTGAATGAACACTTGGCTGCAGAAAGCTACTGCTTATGTGGAACCTCAAATCCAGAAGAAATGTGAGGAGGAAAACAGCGTTCATTCAAAACATTTCATGCAAATAGTGAGGGGTTAGAGAGCAATGGCTGGAGAAATGCTTGTTTATCCCTTATCCCTATGGCTCAGGAGAGGTAAAAGCAGCATGCAAAACACAGTGCAGTTCTCCCCTTTCCCGTTTGTGGCTTGGTTTGCTCAGCTTTTTGAAGAACTTTTATGTCAAACTTAAAGGCTTCCTGATAGCAGCTTCTGCTTTAAAATGTGTTTGATGGCAGATGTAAGTATTTCAAAAAGTGGCAGTGAGCTTCCTCTCCAGAGCATGCTAGGTGACTTTATTAATTAGTTTCATAATTTTTATTCATGGTTAAGGTTAACCACCTCCAGAGACCGAGGGAGTCTGAAGTGAACTGGTTTTCAGTTCAGCTTTGAGACCTATCCTCTATTAGTGAGTCCTTGCACATTGCTACCACATTGATGGTTTCCAAAATACACCAACTAAACTGGTTCACAGAAACTGCTGCAGATTTCTGGTTCTCCATGTTGCAGCTGTGGAACTTGCAGACTCTGGATGCCCATTTTTTGGTGGCCAAATGCCCCTTTTAGTACCAAACTGCAACTAGACATGGTCAGACTGGAAGTGGTACCATTCATGGTTCTGCATCTCCCCTCAACCCCCAGTGATTTTGCGTGTAGTCTTGGGTTTCTTGCAAGAAGAAAGGGAACCTTTTATCAACCCAGGTTTTGGAGTCAGCCCTTGTTTCATTTTCCCAGGCAGTGTTGTTGCTGGCACTTCAGCCATACTGCAAATGCAGCATGTGTGGGCTTTTTGCTCACACAGTTTATTTAAGAGATTGATACAACTCAGACTACTGCAGGAAAGTCCCTCTGCTACAGAAATGTGTAATAGATATTTGGCAATGCAACTCAAACATTTGTCTTGCTTTGTGTCAGCAGATGATTTGAGATTATTGATAGGACCAGATTTGTGCAGGGTCTGCTGTTGAATAGGAATCTATCAAATATTTCATCTTGGAAGGCGTTGAACTTCAGTTCTGTGTGATGTCCATGTACAGATCCTGATCCCTTGGACTTCATAAGCCTCTACTGAGTTGCTCCTTTGGGCATCTGGTGCAGATGTTGGGTAACCCAGGGCATCTCCACTGTCACCACGTGTCTGTGCCAGGAGTTGAGTTGAGCCCTAAGGAATCTGATTGTCCAGTGGATGCTCTTAATCTCTGTGTGCCTTGTGTTGCGTTAGAGGAGAGGCTGTGGCTGCAGAAGTGGCACCTTCTGCAAGACTTGACCAGACTGGGTTATCCATGCATTGGGAAATAGTTGTGGGAGGGTGGCTTTTGTACTGACTTGCTTAATATTTGCTGGCACATGAGGAGAGCTCCCGTATGGAGAAGCGTGCAGTGCTCTGTGTGGCTGTAGCCCAAACAAAGGGATGCTGGGACACTGGTGGATGCTGTGAAAGAAGCATTTGCATGGTTTAACAACTGCATCAGTGCCTGGATGCACAGCCTCTGATTCGACTGGAGCAGCTGCCTTCTTCCCAGCAAAGGTCATGTTCGGCTCAGAGGCACTTAGTGTGTGTCTGAACAACTGGATGGGATGTAGCCAGGGAAAGAGTAGGCAGGGAGCTGGGGGATACTCATTTAATTACAGACCTTTGCTTTGTAGTTCCTCCTTTGAGACTGAGTCCAGAGCTGTCCACATGGTGGAGGTTTGACCATATTAAGTGAAAAGCCCCTCTGCTGGCATGGATACATCTGAACATGACTGTGGGTTTGGGGGGATCTATATTAACTAATTTTCTGTAATGTCTGAAGTGTTCACAGCTACAAGCAAGGTGTTGACTTAAGGACCGAAAACTCGAAATTGTTGATGCTCTTTTGATATTGCTGGCTGTGACTACTCACTCCTGATAAAAACACTTCCCAGGCATTGTCTATATAGTCAGGTATGTTGGCATAAAATCATACATAGCCAGCAGTCATTAAATGGGAATCCTTTTAAGGTTTGAAAGATGTATTTTTAGGGTGTAGTCTGTGTGAAATGTTCCTTGGTTAATAGAAATGTAGTGATTATTAGGCGCATGACTTAGGCTAATAATCATATCTTACAGTACAAGAACTTGCTGTGATGTTCCCGATGTTAAATCCAAGCAGACAGCTCCAGTCCCTGTACGTAAGAGTGGAGATGGAATCTTGTTTATCATTACATCAATCTGCAAAAAGGAGATTTATAAGAGCAGAATTGTTTGCATGACATGGAGTGACTCCCATTGTATAGAAGAGAACAGCACTCTGAAATTTCTCTCCTCTCTCTTGCCCTTTTGATGACAGATAGTTGGCAGTGGATCAAAGCACAAACAGGATTAATGTTTTGCATATTCTGTCCTACATGGCCTGAAAGGAGCAGAGATGGAATTTTTCATCTTTCACTTTAAACTGCATTTAATATTGTGGCCTAGTTTAGAGCTATGCGACTCATTCCTTCCATTTCCCCTGAGGCCTCTGTTTCTGGTCAAGGAAAGCAGGGCATGACTCCCTCTGGAGCTCATCAGTGCTGCTCAGCTTCCTCCTCGGTGCAGGCTGGTGGAGGAGGCTGGTTTGAGGCTGGAGCAATCCAGCACCAGGAATCTCCAAGGAGCATTTGTGGAAGCTGCCATCTCTTGGGTCTGTCGCTCTGGTCACAGCCCAGGTGCTGCAGGGCACAGGGAACCCGGAGCTGGGGCAGCAGCCAGAGTTTTTGCCGCCACCTGTGCAAAGGCAGCTGTGAAAGCTGGAGTGGGGTCACAGGTCACACCTCCAAATGGCTGCGTTCACTATCCAAGGATGCTGCCCGAGCATGTTCCTTCTCAGAGATGTCCTCGGAAAGGAATGTTTGATCCGCGTCTTGGCTGATAAATTGCCCTGGCAGCAATACTTCTTCGCCTTTGGAAATGGCGAGAAAGCGTGGAGGCGCTGGTTTCAGGGGTCGTGTCAGTGCTGGAGCCGTGTCCCTTTGGAGCCGATTCCTCCCTGGAGCGGCACCTGAGCGGGCACATCCCTGTCCTGCCCTCCCCTCTAGCGGGAAGAAGCGTCACTGCAGCAGCTTGGGCTCCAGACGATCCCAAATCCAGGGATTTGGGGGATGTTTTGTGCCTGCAGGATTTTATAGTGACCACAGCACAGCGGGAATGGCGGCAGGGGCTTGGCGTGCGATATGTGAAATACGGGAGCGTTGGGTGTATCTTCTTTCACGCCCTCTGTCCACGTTCTCATGGATGCATTTGCAGAGGGGACAGTGGATGGGGTGAAGATGGTTCAGATACCTGAATCTGACTGCTCTGTAAATCAACAAAACATGAGGTCTAGGGAAGGAGTAGGCTGCAGGCTGGTCAGAGTTCCTGATGAGATGAGGAGGAGGTTTTTGAAGGTTAGTTTTGTTCCAGAGAGCATCCCAGGTACTGGCAATGGGTCTCTTGCTCAAATCACACTTATCTACAGTTCTGTTTTGTAGTCAGCTATATTCTGAGTAAATGTGCCCCTCACACAAACCTGCTACATTTATGTCTGATATCCAAGAGATGTAAGAGCTTCAACAGAGACAGATGGTGATTAATTGGGCCATGTCTGGCCTCCTCCACACTGAGCTCCTGAGGGTTGAATTTTGAGGGGAGCTAAGATAATGATCTACATATTTCAGGATCTTCTCCTGTCGTATGTGGGACTTTTGGCTATGGCACACCAGGCTTGCCAATTGCTGTGACAAGGATTTTTCTTGGCAGGTAGAAATGGCCGTTCATTATAATACTAAAAATGTTTGCATAGCTTGAGTTCCTGAGCAGCACAAACAAGACTTCAAGGGCTCTTTCAGTTTCTCTTGCTGTGGAGTTTGAGGAACTTGTTCTGTAGCTAAATATGCACTTTTTATTCAAAAACCACATCACGTCTTTAGCAATTCTATAAGTAATGAAACCTCTTCCTCTCCCTTCTGACCTCTTTCTCTTGCTCCCCCAAGTCAACTTCTTGTAAACCCCTAGGGAACTCAATTGGAGCTTATGTTCTGGCAGGATTGCCTGCTCTTTCCAGTGCTGGGGTGAGAAATGAAAGTGCACTATCCTGGGAAATGCTGGTAATTAGGATTACAAATCTTCAAGGACTTGGCTCCCTGTCTTAAAAAGCTGCTGCTGCTCCCATGGCTGCTCTTCATCTGCACTCTCTGAATGATGCAACAGCTCCTTTGCTGTTGACTGTGGAGTTCATAGGTGTTTTCATCTTGAAGGGGTCAGGAATGCTACCTCCCTTACCGAGTTGCTGAGCCAATCCTCAGGTATGATGAGTAGAAGGTATTCCTGCCAGCTCTTGTTTGGTGTAGATGGTCTGCAGGTTTTAGCTTGAATTTGTGGTTGCAGGTGGCTCCAAGTGAAGGACTTGGTGGTACCATGGTGCTCTAGTCCTGTTCTTAGAAGTAGAAGACCAGTAGCAAGCTGCATCTTCTAGTTATTCTCATATGTCATAGATTCAGATCATTGAAATAAGAGAGAAAGAATATCCAGCAGGAGCATCTGCATTTTACTCTGATTAAAAAGTTAACTAAACTGGACCTTTGCATCCATTGAGCACAAAGAGTGTAGTTCAGAAGAGCTCAGAAGAGCTGTACAGTCTCCCCTGGGATTGTTCATGGGAGAACATCCTTGGTGCCTGTTGCAGAGGTGTCTGGGCTGGGGCAGTGCTGGGAAGGAGAGCACTGTGGCACTGCAAATCCAGCTTCACCCTTGTGTGAAACACTCTCAGAGTGGCAGAGGTCTCTTGCAACCGCCTTGCTGGTTGTGTCTTAAAAAACTCACCACTCAAAAGGAGACTTGCAGGAGGGAAGCCCAGAGCAACCAGGGACAAAATTATCTTTTTCCTTCCTCTGTCTCAACTCTGGTTTTCATGGGATGCCCCTGCCCTGACAAAACCCTTGGTATGTTTTAAAATGCTTTTTCTCTGCAGACCTGGATGAACACAGTGAGTTCTCACTAATAAAACAGATCCTGTACCTCATCTCCAGTGCCTGGCAGGGTGTATGTAAATGTACTGTGAAGCAGAATTAATTGCTGAGATCTCTCTGCTGAGGTATTGCTTTGGGCTGTAGTAGGTAGGCCTAGTAAAATTCCACAGCACATTAGAAATTGTGCATATTAATATCTTATCTACAGCAGCATAATATGTAACATTTCTCCTTTCTGGTCATATCTGTGCTCACCCAGACCTATTTGTCAGGTTTATTATGTTCCGGTTTTGTGGATTTTTTACACTTGATTGCTGACACTGGACTATGAATTAATATGATCTTCATAAAGGTAATAAAAACCCAGAGATTTTTGCCCAGAAGTGAACTATGTGTTTGGCTCTTGGCCTGCTGTGTTTGGCAGGGGTCACTGGAAGTCCGTGCAAAAGCATGCAAAATCCTGCAGGGGCAAAAATTCCTGTAACGTTGAGCTTTTAAAAGACTTCTGAGAGAACGTGAAGTGACAGCTGAGCAGAAAGTGAGTTCCTCTCTAGTGACAGCTGCATGCAGAAGCAGGGAGAGTTCCCCTTGCCTTACACAATCAAACCAGTGAAATGCAAGCCTTTGCTTTCTGCATATATTAAAAGATATTAATGTTTTTCTCCTTTCCTTATGTGTGCAGGAGGCAGACAGTGGGGAAGAAGAATGCCGGTCCCAGCCCAGAAGGTAAGATTGTCACTTGAGGCTCACAAGAGTCCTCGAGGATGCCTTGCTGTGTGGAATGTTCCACAGGGCTTTTGCTGTTCCCCTGGCATGTCCTGCATCACTTTCTGCCTGTTGTTGATGTTGCACAACTGTCTTTATGTGAGCCTTACTGAAAAATGGGTTCCAGTAAAGGGTTTGCTGCAGCAGGCAGTGAGAAAAAGTCAGATTGCACACTAAAAAATAAATATGGGGAACAGTTGGCAAAGATGTCAGTGAATATATTCTCCAAATGGTTGTTTCTGTAGCTCCCTCCTGCGCCCTGTGTTGCTTCTCAGGATTTAGTCCACCATCAGAGTATTCTAAGAGGCATAACCAGACTAAAAAACTCTTGTTCTCTGATTAAAAAAATCCCTGTTGGGGATCCTGATCCATACAGGCACCTGCTGCTTAAATAGCATGTTCAGTGGATGTATGGATATTTGCTGCTGATGCAGTAGCCAAACTTATGCTCCAAAATTAGGAGACACTGAGAATTTGCAGGGATTTTTTTGTTTAATTGGGGTTGTTTTGCAGGGAGGCGTTCACCTCTTGTAAATGCTGATTTCAGTTGCTTCAGGAAGAACCTTTTTGGGAAATTTTATTTGCTAAAAGCCTAAAGGCTTTTAATCAGTTGAAACTCAACTGATTAAAAACTGACAAGTATTAATGGTGATTTTTATCATGCAGGTATAGTTTGAAGGGGGAGACTTCTTGGGTCTTGTAAACTTTGTCTCATTTCCTCTAAGCCATCAAAAGAATTATTTCAGCTGAACTTAATAAAAGCAAAAATTGTATATATCAGGTGACTTCTCCAATGGCAGGAGCACTTTCCTGGCTTAAAATGTTGCAGTCAGATTTTGTGAAAGGCTTAAGATTCCCTCCAGAGGGAGTAAAGGGGAAGTGAAGGTGAAACAGTTCTCCCTTTATGAGCTGTTACAGCTCCACTCTGTTACAGTTCTTTGCTTAATGTTGTTTGTGTGAGTAGGTAGCAACAGAAGCCATAATGTCTAGTATTTAAAGTGCTTGAATGAGATCTGGCCTTTGTGTTTTGGGGCCAACTTGGATGAATCTCCAAAAGAAAAAGCTGTCCTGTTTGCACATTCCCATGATTTCATTGTACTTCTGTGATTCTGTGGCTCAGGAAAGGTGACTGCCCTGTTTACTTCAGTCTCCTACCCTTAAATGATGATTTAAGAATTGCAGTTTCTTCATTTTACAGCTTTCATGAGTGAGAGGAAAGCTGGAAAGCACAATTCCCGAAGGCTCAAACTGAACTCAGCTAAACTCCGATTTTTCATTTCGCTCTTGGCCTTCCAGCAGTCACAAGATCAACTCATGACTTGATCTCAGTATACATAATGTATTGGAAGGGATGGGAGGTATTTAATTGTTGTGGGCACTTAGCAACCATTGTAGGTTAGGTCTGAAACGAGCATTTTTAAAATATATTTGAAATAACTTCCTGGGGTAGGAAATGACAACCTGCTGTTGATGTGGTGATCTGAGCTCTGTGACTCCTGTTACTGGGATCACAAAGCTAACTAAAACCAAACTCCTTCTGGGGGAAAACAAGGGGGAGGGTGTTAAATGTGTTTGATTACAGTAGGATAAAAATAATAGAGTCAAATGGGGTAAGTAGTGAACCTGGAGTCCTGCTGTGGAGGAGCAGCAGATGTCCATAAACAGCTCCTGAGTATATCTAATCGCCAGTTTTCATGAGAACATAGCAAGTAGCAGCTGTTAAAAATCCAGACAGTAAAAAGGCTACAGACTGAGTTTGGCCTAAAAGGAAAGGTGTGTTTCCAGCTGCAGTGTCACTCAGGTAGTGCTCTGCAGCAGCCTGACATTCCTCACTGCCTGCCTGGGCAGGGCCCAGTTCTCCTGAGGCTCCATTCAGGTGACCTGGCTGCAGCTCCAGACAGTGGTCAGTGTTTGGGGTGGGATTTTTTTTTGCTGTTTGTAAAATTCTTCTGGCAAGGAGACCTTTTGTCTCCTGCGGTCATGGAAAATGTGTTCACATGTTACCTCAGCGTGTCAGGCACCAGGCATGTCCAAACTCATCCTATCAACTGGACACTGAAGCCAGGAGTACTGCTGTGGTAGGACTAAAAGTGTGTTTGCATAAATAAAATAACTTTTCAAAGGTTATTAAATAGGATCTTAGTGAACAAAGGTGTTAATGCTTGCAAGGGGGAGCTAGTGAAGACCTAAGCATAAGCACACAGACTTGTTTGGTGTCAAAAGATTTTTGCAGTGGTCAGTCTTGACAATCATTGGGTAGAGCCTTCATTTCCATTCCTGTGTCCCCACGTCTCTGCACAGCCTGGGGATTGCTGTCTCAGAAGAAATGTTACACTCAGATCCAGCTCAACAGCACTGCTAATCCTGTGGTTAGCAAAATCTAGATAGCTTCTTGTGTTGGGTTTCTGCTGTTTATCTTTCCTCCCTGATGAGGTATGGGATGTATATGGAGGTGAGGGGGAACATGCAGGAAAGCCTGGCAGCAGGACAGCAGGGAGGCAGTGTTTGTTGAGCAGAGACTACGAAGAGCAGCAGAGAAGTAAGTTCCAAATAGAAGCTTAAAATTGTAGGTGATTAAATCAAGATCATCATAGTTAAATGAAATTATCTGTTTGCTGACCTGTGCTTTTTAAGATCTAACACCAGAGAGGCCTGTGATTGCCTGGACTGGGTCTCACAGACAAGGGAGAACTGTGTGAAAATGTTGTTTAAACTTAAACCTGCTCTACAGAGCATTCAAATGTCCTAACGAGTCTGCACTCGCCAGCACCATCATGGAGTGAGGAATTTCTGCTTTGGGAATTAGCATAATCTGCTTCAAGCTTTTGTCCAAAAGATGGAAAGAGCTATCAGAGTGCAGAAAGAGAGTTCCTGTGTGCTCTGCAATCATCCTTGGAAGGTGCTTGAAATGGCATTTCCTGTCAAACTCTTTTGTGTTGATGCAAAGAGGAATGGTTTGTTTTACTACTGAGGAAAGCACTTGGGTATAGTGAACATATACCTGATTTCTATAAATATTTCTATACATTATTAAAAACCCCAGCAAGTTAATGCTGCCAATACCTGAAGCTGAACAAATAGGTGAAACCGTCTTGGCTTCTGCAATATTTTTTCTCACATCCAGGTCCTGCTCTGAGGGAAGCTCAGGGGGGTCTCCATGTCCAGCTGTAGCAGTGACCATACATGCAGTTTATGAGTGAGATCTCCAAAGCCCTGACACAGATCAGGTTCTTGCTCTGGAGTCCCTCATCAAGCCAGTCCTTGTCACTCCTGGCTAATGGAACCAAGACAGTGCTGCATAAGCAGATGTCCTGAACAATCTATTTATTACATTTATTACCTTCATAGCCATGTTCTGACATTTTTATTAGGCTGTCTGGAGGCTGTGGAGCTAAACTGACCTGCACTTCTCTCCTGTCCCCAGACGTGCTGCTGCCACACTGAATAGACTCTTAACGGAGCATCTGTGTTAACGAGCTCTCTGCAGCATCCCGAGGTTGTTAAAATTTACCTAAAACTCACGTGCATTGAGCTGTGAGTTGTGTTTACACCCGCTGAGGTATTGACATTCAGGTTTTGTGTGCTCTGTGCCAAGGTTGCAAGGATTCAGCATCTTTGTTTTGCTGACGAACGACATCTCCGGGGCCCGGGGCAGCAGCGGTGCTGCAGCTGCGTCGGATTTGCTGTCGGGATCTGCCGTTTGCCTTTTGGGTTTTATGTTTTAAATGGTGCTTCTGTTTCCACACCATCACGATTTTACCACTTCTGTGTGCCTTGAAACCACTCTGGTGGCTGAAATGCAGCTTTTGAGGCTGCTCAGAAAGTGCTGCATATAAAATTGGGTGAGCTGTATTGCCTAGCGAGGCTGCCAGGGACTTCAGAGGGATTCTTTGAACTTTTATGGCCTGGCACTGGATCAGACTAAAGTCCATTTGCTCAGGTAAAGCTGAGGAGCCTGTCATTCCCTTCAGGTGCCACAGAAAGTGATTACATCCTGCTTGAAATCTGGGACTACCTCAAAGTGTTCTCAGAAAGTGCTTGTCCTCCCCTCTTCAAGTGGAGGCAAGAGTATGGTGTTAAATTATAATTCAAAAAGAAAAAAAAACCCACACCTTTTGCAGCACAAGTATGGTTACCTTCTGGTTTGTTTTTCTTAGTCAAAATAGTTCCTTCCAGGAGTGAACTGGGAAGGAAAGCAAATCAGATTATTGCCATGATAACAGTTGGATGTGCCAAGATGCCTCAAGGTCTCAAGCTGTGAGTAAATACCTTTGTTTTAGGAGCGGAAGACCACAGTCTGATGCAGGAGCTGATGGTTTATAGCAGTATAAAGTTGTTTTTTAAAGAGTAAGTGGAATAGGTGCATGTGCTTCCTTCTCCAGGGCAGCAGCTCAATAAACTGTAAGCCAACCTGTTTGATTTTTAAACTGAGACCCATTGTAAAATGCGTGTTAGTCCCTGTGAGAAATGGGGGGGGTGATCGTGTGATACTGCATTGACTGCACTTCCAAGGGCTCATTCACACTCCACACTGGGATGTGTGGATCTGCAGCATCCTGTGACTTTTGGAGATATGTATTATCACCATTTGGTGCTCCTGTGGCAGGCTCCTGGTGCTCCTGGTTATCCTTGAAACCTATCTGGTGTTACAGGAGACACTTCCAAAAGCTGTGCACTGAGTTCTGGCAGCTAAACCTTCCTTGTGCTGCCTTTGCTTGCTGCTGCAGCTGCCAAACATTTACTCTGTTGGTACTTGAACAGTAGCTGGGTCTTTAATGGGTGTGCAAGACAGTTTGTTAACTCCAGATCTTGAGTAAGAAGGGGCTGTGTGTGTGGTGTACAGGAAAACGTGTGTTTATCCGTGCTGGAGATTACTAAGCTCTTGTAGTATGAACCTTATCTTTAGAATGTGTTTCCTGAATTCATCTTTCTGTCTTTCCTTTCAGTGACAGCTCAGCCTCTCTCTGGCATTTACTACAGCTGCTTGGGGAGAGTGTAATGCTGAGATAAAGAACAGTTCTGGTCATCTGCCAGCTCTGCTGACCACCAGAAAAACTTCTGTGGGCCACGATTCATTACAGTGGCCTTCATTTTTGAATACCCACTCTTTTATCACCAAACTGTGAGCAGAGGTATTGAGCAGAGGCAGTAAAATTTGGGTTTATTAGATCAGTAACAGGTATCTGCAGGGCTGGTTCACTGCAAGGTCTGTGTTTGTGGTTGCAACGTGTTCAGTCCAGTCCGATGGCATACCTGTGGATCACAATAATGTGTGAGATGATTTCAGGTGTGATCTTCAGGCTGAAGGATCAAGCAGAGTAATATCACTGCCTTGCCAAATTAGCAGGTAAACACAGGGAGCTCACTCAAAATCTGAATGCTTATGAAAAGTGGTTTTGAATTTGTCATTCTAAGCGTGTGAACAGAGGAGAATGAGGAACAGGGCAAGGACAAACTGGGAAGCAAAAGGAATGAAGGTGGGTCAGATCCTTCAGCTACCAAAAGGATCTGGAGTCCAGAACAGCTGCTCCCATGCACTTGTGCTCCTTCAGAGGTTCACAGAGGAGGGGCTGACCAGGAGGTGCCTTAAGGATTCCATACGTGCTTCTGGCTCCTGCTGAGCACGAACCAGGTGCTCTAAGCTAAAGGAATAAGAAGGGAAACTCTGAATGTCCCACCCTTTCCTGGTGGGACACCTTCACAGACTTCGAAGTTAAACATGAATCCTCAGATTTTTCAGCGTTTCATGGATTTCAGACACTTACATGTATTTTGATAATCTGAGCCAGGGTTTCTGGACTCATTGCTGTTCAGCTCTTTGGTGTCTTTGCATTAAAAATATTCCTTTATAAAACTGGGGGAGTGGATGGTTTGACAGTTGGGAGGATTTAGACCTTTCTTTTCCACAGGTCACTGAAATAATACATTACCTACACTGGTGTTGCCTGTTGAGAGTAGACTTTGCTGCTTGTGTCCCTTTTCCAGCTCGGGTCCCTTCAGTCATCTTTGCTTCAGGCTCTGTGAAAAAGGTGTAATTGAGCATTGACCTCTCTGTGTCAGACCCTCGAAGATTTAATGACAAGTAAACTATACAGTGATTGGATATGGGGCTGGTGAGGGAAGGGTTTAATGAACTGATAATATTGCAAAATAGGTGTTGAATTCTCAACTAGGCAGCCTAATCATCGATCATGATGGGCAGCTGACCAAAGGGCTTTAAAAGCAGGGGTTTGTTCTTTCAGTGATGCTTATCTCCCTACCCCTGTACTTGTCTGATTTCTTTGCTCAAGAACTGGAAACAGAAATACTCTTTGACAGCTTAAATAACCAAATTTAGAATGTGGCTTCCTGTTCTGACTGGTTCTTCAGGATTAAAGTACAGTTTTGCGTGCTTTCCCTGTTCCTGCCTCCCCCTGCCTTTTTTTTTGTTTCATTTTGTTTTAACTAGATCTGGGCTCCTTTATAATTACTTGGTTAAGTTTCCCTGGCTGTGTGTAATCCAGCTGGTGGATGTAAGCCCTGCCTTGGTGGGTGGTATGCCTGTTAATCACTGGGAAAGCTTTGTGTCTGTGCTGTACTCTATCTCGTTCTGCCCTGCGTGCATTGGCTTGTTTATGATCACTGCTACTGAAATTGCTTCATGTTTTCCTGATAAATTGGGCTGCAGAACGCAGAAGGCTTCATCTCCCATGCTAAAAACATCCAGAAGGCTTCTGACAGATGAACTTCTCCTCCGAGGTGCGGAGGCAGCAATAGGAGATGAGTGCAAGAGGTGCTGCTCTCAGCCAGTCAGTCTCTACCTATTTACAGGTTTGCTGCAGTAATTTAAGGCTCTACCTAAATAAATCATCTATTTGGACCCTTAATCCACTCAGACTTATCTGTCGACTCCGTTCAATACTTAACGCTCCATGTCCTCACAGCAAAAGGATGACTTTAATGACTTCCTACCAAAAAATCAGGGTCATCAGGTCCTTCGACCCTCAAAAAGTTCAGTGTGGCACCAAATTTTTCAAGGCTACCCCTTAGGACCCTTTTCCCCTCAGAACTGATGTGGAGACAGCTGCTTTTGTGGGCAAAGTTTGAGTGTAGCTGCCGGTGAGAAAAACAAAGGACTTGGCCCCACCTCTGCACACGGAAATGAACTTGCTACCTCTGCTCCCCGGCGGTGCCTGTGCAAGACTCCCGTGCTCGGCTGCGGGCAGGGACATGTTGTTTTCAAATTTCGGTGACTTTTCGTAAATATCACAGGAAACAGCTGTTGAACAGTAAAGAACAAACTTTCCACATGTGCAGTAAAGGTGGCTGAGCAGGCACGGCTGTGGTGCATCGCTCGGCAGGGAGAGGATGTGCTGAGGGTGAGGGGGAGGTTTGTTTGTCTAACACAGCAACTTCACAAGTTTTTTCATAACCCCCTGAAAACATGGGTCTGGGTTCTGCATTTCCTTATCTGTGATACTGATAATAATGATTGAGGACAAAATTCTTATGCGTGACAGCCTCCCACTGTCCCCTTTACCTTGAACATGACCGGTGTTAGAGCTGTAGTACTTGCCGTATTTGCAGGAACAGAACATTCCTTGCTTTTGCAGAGAGTACCTGGACTTCAGTCCAAACAGACTTAGTAGTACCCAACCTTTCACACCCACTGGAGTTAGAAAGACTCTGACAGTATCTTGTGTTCATTAGAAAAGAGAGAACTGAGGGGACCAGAGAAAATCTCACTGGTAGGTGTACTTTAAAATAAAAAGAGGTCATCAGGTCCCCCTTAGTGTAGACTAAAAATTGAAGATGCCTAATAAGACAATCATGCAGATTTAATCATGTGAGCAGACACTCTGCAAGCCCCTGTGGGATAGGAGTGGGTGGAACACGATGACACCCACACCTTTGTGTGGTCTGACAAGAAGCAGCAATTCAGCCTGAAGCTGTTGATGTTGGATGGAAACAGAAGCTTGATGAATGCCCTGTTTGCATGTGGACTATGCACTGACAGGACCGGGTGTCCAGCTCTGAGCATGCCTCCTGCAAGTGTCAAATCTGGGCATGCCAGTGCCAAGCCTGACTGGAGCACTATTTGGTGACCTGTGCACCAAGGCCTGGGCTGTACAAGAAGCCCATTAGCAAGTGCTAGCCCTGTGCAGGACACAGAATTACTCTGTTACATCACTGCAAGATCAAAAACTGCTAAAATGCACCAGGAAAGCGAGGCAGCTGAAGGTACTGTGCGAGCTGCTGTGATTGTATAGTTTTGCAATGCAGACATCAGGGAAAACGATGACTGTATGAATAAACAATATGTTGTCAGCCTTGTCTGCCAGACCAAACACTACAAGTCAATATGAGAGATTTGTGCATGCGTGTTCTCCTTCCAGCCCCTTAAACTTCTCTCCAGAGGCAGCTCTGGTGGCATTCCCTCTGCCCCCCACTCCTGAAGTGCCTGCTCAGACATCCCTTACACTCTTAATCTTAGGGTTTTTTTCCACTGTGCTTCCATAACTGGTTGTAGCTGCTACCTTAGCGTAGCAAAGGTTTGGGGATGGGTGTTTTTACAGTGTATCTATCTCACGTGCTGTAAGTAACTCCAGTTTATTAGTTTGTGTGGTGTTCAAAGGTTAAACGGGATCCTGCTGCCCCACGGGCTCGTGGTGTCCCGGTGCCTTGCGGGGTTTGCCACCTGCTCCGCTCGGCCCCGCTGTTCCCGTGACCTCCTGGGGAGTGCGAAATGCTGAGGAGAAAAACTCGGACAAGCAGTGCCCTTTTCCCTGCAGCAAAGTGTCATTTTGTGCACTGGGCTGGGCAGTCCTTGAGACCCCAGACAGGCGTATTTACATCTTGTCATGCAGTGATTAATGGCTCTGCTCACATGCTCTGTTGCAGCACGGCGGTGATTTAGGCTGCTACCTGTCATCACTGCAATTTTGTGCACTTTAAATTCTTCGTGTATTTGTCCCAGCAGAGTGCACCTGCTTCCAGCCAGGAGCAGTTTCTTGGCTGTCTTGTGACCTGCTGCCTAAACTCCCATCTCGTGCATCCCCTTCTTTCTGCCTGCTCCTTGCTCCTGCATGCTGAGAGATCGAGTTACTGGGTCAATACTCTTACTCATGTCTAAACATAGGAGCAACTTTGACAAAGAAATAGAGTTGTTCCCCAAGTCTGATGTTAAAACCAAAGTATGAATATAACACAGCACTTAGTGGTGTTGTCTAGTTGACAAGGTGGTGATGGGTCAGATTTGACTTGATCTTGGAGGTCTTTTCCAACCTTAATAATTCTCTGAGTCTCCACAAATTGACAGTGGGAACTGAAATGCTAATCTCACTAACAGGTACCTGAAGCCAGTGCCACTCTCCAACTGGGGTTTCAATCTTTGTAGCAACAAACTCAGGTTCAAACAGTTTTTATTAGTGGAGATTTAAGATATGAACTTACTTGAGGATTTCCTATTTCTGTTCTCTAAAGGTTCGAGAAGAAAACAAATGGGATATTTCTGTCATCACTTGGTTCCCTGGCATATGGAGATGCAGTGCATGAATGTATTAATCCAGGGCTAATTCATTTACAAATCTATTATCCATATGTTATGAGTAGCTGCTTGTAGTTAATCACTGCACTTGTTTTCAGCAGGTTTTAAGGGCTTGCCTCGTAATGGTGGTTGCGTGTAAGAAATCTGACGTGTCTGGACAGTATCTAAGTACATTTAGTCTTCTACAATGCTTGAATAAAGCCCTTAAGTTATTAATTAGAATAGAACAGAAGTTCTGGGCTTGTTTTTCAGTCTGTGAATGTGTGGTATGTGTTACTACTGAATATGAGGTTCTTGCCAGTCTCTTGACCTCTGGAAGGATTGAATTACCCTCCATTTCTTAATGTCCCGATTTTTCCATTGCTTCTTGCAACCGACTTCATTTCTGCCTAACAAAATTATTTTTTTTGGCATTGCAGCAAGCTGGCACTGCATTTTCTTTACAGCTGTGAGGCACCATTACCAGAGCTGTGCTTTTGGCTGCATGGGATGACATTGCTTAAATTATTGCAATCAAACAATACCCTAGCAAAACTTGCAGAATCACAAATTCCACTGCTTTGCTCTTTTCTCTGCCCATCCCTGAAGTGGGGATGGTCAAGACCTTTCAGACAAGTGTCTTCTTGCTCCTGTCAAATCTCCTATCAAGACCCAAAGCAGCTGCCATCACACTGTGTTGGTTTTTTCAACCTCTCTCTGCTTGTCTGAAACTTCTAGTTAATAACTGGAAATAAAGCTGATGAAGCTTTTGGCTTCCAGCTCTGCTGCCAGATCACAGCTCTGCAGTTGATGCCTTGGTATTTTCTGCTCTTGAGTCGATGTCATTAACAAGTAGATGTGTTTAAACTCACATCTTCCCTGGCCAGCTCACTCGTGCCTCCTTGCTGGGCATGTGCCACCCACAGCAGGTGACTTAAGGCTGGTGTATCGTGTTCCCCTGTGCTGGGACGTCATGCATTCCTATGGGAATTGCTTCCAAGGCTCCTCGGTTGTTCGCCCTCGCTGCTTGCTGGGTGTAAGGGCTGGAGAATGCCGGTCTGGGATGGGCCGTGCAGGGTGGGATCAAGCTGCCCCCGCCTCTCCCCACTGGAAAACTGTATTAAGTTTCCCTCGCACTGTAACATCTGAATTCCCAGCAGCCAGAGGACAAGACTTTTGTTCTAAATAACTTCCTTTCTTCCTTTTCTCGAGGGGCGATGGAGTTAAAGATTAAACAGCACTGAAAGGCAGCTGCTTCTCTTCTCCTTTGGCAGAAACCAAGTTGTCGCGTCTCTGCATACGAAAGTTACTGCCAAAAACTCTTCCCTCAATCTCCTGCAGGAGAGAAATTAAGGTCGTTTCCTAAGCACCCGAGTTGTCGCTGCCTGCCTTTTGCTAAACATCGTTTGATGTGCTGCATCAAACTCGGTTGCAGGGCGTTTACCTTCGCTGGCCTAGATCTGGGGTGGGGNTCCGCAGCCGGGGCTGCCCGGGCTCGTTCCTCTCGCCCGCCGCCGCCACCCACGGGGGCTCCGGGATGGCGCACACGAGCGGGAGCTCCTCTCGGGACAAACCCGCCCCTCCGCCGCTCCCGGGGCGGCCGCCGCGGCGGGGAGCGATGATCCCCTACTTCTCCGACAACGCCGTCATCTCCCAGGGCGCCATCGCCCAGCTGTGAGTACCGGTACACGCCGCCGAGACTCCCCGAGACTCCCCTTCGCGGTGCCGCTCCGCCTGCCCCGGCTCCCGGGGGCTACCCCTGCCCGGGCGTGCGCTGCGCTCACTCCGCTGTCCCCTCTCTGCTCGCCCTCCCCGTTCCCCGTAGTTCGCTCCGCCGTCTCTTGCCTCCGGGCAAACTTTCCCCTGGCCGGCACCGCAGTGTGGAAGTGCTGATAAGCACCGGCAGCGCCCGGCGGCTGCTGCTCTCTCACCGCTCACTTCCCTGATTATTATTTTTTTTCACTACAAGTACTCCGAGTCCCATCTGAGCACTTCTCTCAGTGCTAAACCGGAGCTGCCCGGGTAGCTCAGGGCTGCGCTTCCTCCCGCCGGAGCCGCCGGTTCCCGGTGCTGTGCCGGTGCGGGACCCCCGGCCAGGCTGGGCGCTGACAGCGGGGTACGGATCCCCGGCTCGCATATTTTGGCCGTCTTTTGAGCTTAAAGCAGAGATTAGCCCCTTTATCTGATCTCTTGGCTTATCGCAAGGCGGCAGAGAGGGTCTGCGGGGCTGGGGTGTCCCAGGTCGGAGCCACAGGAGCCGGTTTGAGACCCTACGCTCAGCACCTGCGGGTCACAAGGCAGAGACGTGAGCTGCTGCCAGTTGTTAAGTACTGTCAGTCTTGGGCAGCTCTAAAGTGCGCTGTCTCCGTGTCCCAAACTAAGCCGCATGGAAAATCAGTCTCTCCAGCTGCACACCCCCCCTTTGATATGCAGATACGAATAATCATTTAATTTATAAACAATTAACAGCCTCTGCCTGAGTCGTGGGGTTTGGCTGGAAGGATTAAGGAGGGAAGTGGCAGCTATGGGGTGGTAGATAAGGCGTTCAGAGAGATAGTCGCTGTGGTCTAGCCATGCTTGATACTTCTTTAAAGAAGCCAACAGACTGTTTTATCTCTTGGAAACATCATGAAAGGCTTCCAGATAGTGGGATAAAATGCTGGGTCCCACCTGGAGCTGTGTTCTTGTCGCAAGAAGCTCCTGCTAGAACTGCAGCTGCCTTACACTTAGGAAGTCTTTAGTAGATATCGCTGCTTATGCTTCATATGGAAATGAGTCCCCGGACTCTGTGCCTTCTTTTGTGAGCGCTAGCAATCACTGCTGCAGTTAGTAATCAGTTTAGTTAAGTCTCTCTGAGCCTTTCATACTCAACTCAAAACGTTTGTAGTTAGTAATTTTTTCCGCTCGCAGTGTTGCCTGTAAACATCAGGGCTTTCCCTGCGGTTGCTGATAATGTAGGTTTAACAGAGATGTACCTAAACTGATCTTCCAAAGCAGTGATGCAAACTGGATATGCCCTGGGCTTTGGGAAGTTGCAGTAATTCTGGAATTGTGGCGAAAAACCCGACATCCTGTAGACTGCAACATTTCCTTGGAGCTCCGGATGATTTACCGAGCTAGAGTAGGTAGCCAGGTAACAATTTAAGTGCTTTTAAGGTGTTTGTTTTAAACGCTGCTCAAACACTTAGCCCGTGGTTGGAGACTGTACGGAAAGGGATCAAAAGAAAGGGGAAATGCTGCTCATCTCTGCTCCCTCTGTCACATGTCACACGGATCCCTGCAGCAACGTGCCTCGTGGTGGTTTAAATGGCCACTTGGTTGGAAGGACCACCCTTTCCTTTTCTGGGGAGAGAGATAACAGAGTTATCAGAGTGGAGCTTACGCTGTCCTTTGCCTCCTGTGAGGGAAGATTATTAAGCATGAGAATGACAGAGCTTTTGGCCCATGGAGAAGTGTTCTGCTAGGGCTGAGTGCTGGATTAATATTTTGCTAGTGTTCTCAATCAGGATGGTGCTGTGGCTCTTGGGCTGGCCTAATAAAGGCCAGTATTTAAAGTTTGTGCTCCTAATTACAAGTTCACAAAGGCTGATTAATATTTGAATGTCCTTATTTCATCATGGGCAAGACCTAAAAATCCAGATTTAGTTGTTTGCTATGCTAAAAATGTGTTCTCTGTGGAGTGGGAAGGGCAGTGGTGACCCAAACATTATCAGAAACTTCTGTTTCAGTATATTCTTTAGTAGATGTATTTGGCTGATCAGCTCTGACTTTCAGAGATCAGCAGAAATTACTCTTGTGTTGACGCTTTTAGTCAGTAATGTAGTCAGCTGGTCTGGGTCTAATTCATTTCAGGTTCACAAGGATTCAAATAATGTCCGGGAGACTTGTGTTTATCAAAATGCTCAGAATTTATAGTCGTAACTTGTTCCAGAAAGTCTTGCTACTCTCACTGAACCTAGGGGGAATTCTGCTGATTTACTAGTTTATTTGTGTGTAGGATTCAAAATTTACTTTGGTCTACTAAAAATCTAAGGCAGCTGATGGAAAAGATAGAGAAAAAAGCAAAGCTTCAGATAGTCTGCAAATATCAAAGAATTTTTAACGAGAAACCTGGAGGAATTGCCATGGATCAGTTCTTCCTGCCTGCAGTCGCTTCCTTTGCCTCTAGCCAAGTTTTAGTTATTCAGCTCATTGCTGGTGTCCCTGAAGTGGCTTTTCCAAGTTTCTCTGATAGTGCCAGATTCCTCTATCACCCAGTTTTCTTCCTTATCTCAGTGACAAAGCAGGATGATCCAGCGATGAGGGATGAGGGCACACACTTGGGGTTTGAGAAAACCCAGCTCTTGCTTTCACTGTGCCACATCCTTCCTGTGTGTGTCTCACTGGGCTGGGCTGTGTTCAGCGAGGGAGTGGGGAAGGTGCAGAGGGATGCTCAGCCTTTGTTCTGAACCTGAAGATTAAACACCTCCCTTCAGTGCCTACATCACCCTGGCATTTTGAAGCATTTTTTGTTGTGCTTAAAAAACTTTTTTGACTCTGCCTTGGCTTCCTTTCTGCCAGGCAGCAGTAGGAGCCCTCCCTGGGCACGCGTTTTGCACATGTTGAAGGCACCCCTGTCCTGTTTACTCCTTCATCCTCCAGGACTCGGGAGCCAGATGGATATAAAAGCACAGATATGCTC
This sequence comes from Drymodes brunneopygia, assembly GCA_013400955.1. Classification (NCBI taxonomy): domain Eukaryota; kingdom Metazoa; phylum Chordata; class Aves; order Passeriformes; family Petroicidae; genus Drymodes; species Drymodes brunneopygia. Next base: position 64,772 of record VZTZ01007962.1, on the reverse strand, counting down.
ACTGCTTTCCATGGTTCTTGTGCTTGCCTCATACCAGTCTGTTTTCTATTACAAGATGTTAACTCATAGTTTTTATATGTATTTTAAACTTTGAGGGGGGAAAAAAAAGGAGCAGGAGTAGACACTTTCTTCACAGCATTGTGAGTTTATGGTGGAGCTCTCAGGGGAGAAATAAACTCCAGAAGTTAAACTGAATAATTTTCATTGATAGGTAGACACAAAATATCTTTTCAGACCTGATTTACCAGCCTGTTGCTCTCTCCTGTAATTGATTTTCTTATAAGTGACAACCCTTGTGCAGAGTGTGAAGAAACAACACTTCACGGTGTAAGCGGAAGTTCTGGGGCTGTGCAGATAATTACAGACTGTACAGTAAATACAACACTGGGTAATTCCAGCTCGTTTTGTTGCCACCTCCATGCTCTAACCTGTCTGTGTGCCCGGCCTGCTTGGCCCTTGTCCTCCCCCACCCCTTTCATTTTCCTCTGTCATGCGGCCGTGGCCTTTATGGTGGGAAATTTCATGACCACCTAATCTTGAATTGTGCCAAGTGCCAAGTCAGGAACTTAGATAGGTCTGTGGCTGCTGTTGCCATTCTTTGGAGAGCTGCTTATTTATTTATTTATTTGTTTATTTCTTGTATGGGAAGCCTTACAACCTTTTTATCTCCTTACAATGTTATGACTGCCAAAACCCTTGACCGTTCAGCAATTAGACCGCAATCCTCGAGCAGCATGTTATTGGAAATCTTTAATTGCCTCTGTGCCTTTGTAAAGCACTGTAGCTTTGTGAGTGTTTTACCATTGTGCTTAGAGTCGATGATATTTAAGAGCTGAGGAGGAGATGCTTGGAAACTGCTGTGAAAAGACTGAAGATCAGCAGAGTGATTCCATTGCTCTACCACTGTCAGCTCTTACTAGAGTTGCCTTAAGAGCTGAGGGTTGCTCTGGTTGGAGGTGCTTGAAATACAGAAAGCAGTTGATTAGCTCTTTGATCTCTTGTAGAGGCTGGTAGGATCAGGGCAGACTGCAGCAGTTGTTTTCTCCATTTAAGTGTCCGTTGTGTGCTCAGGGTTTGTACGGCCTCATACTCCATCAGGGATGTGATGGGAATGTGCAGGCAGGGGAACCTGACCCCTTACCCTTCCTGCCCACCCCTCCACACAGCTGAGCTCACCCTGCACAGTGGATGGGCTTCCTGTTGACAGAGCCGAGTTATCGGGGATTTCTCATCTTTTTTATTTCCTTGCTGCTTGTGATGAAACAAATGCGATGCTTAAGAGGCCTCTTACTACTCACTGATTACTAAAAACTGTTCAAATAGGTTGTGGTATTTGGGTAAAAGTAGTATAGTCTTTGCAGAGTTGATCATTAACTAAGCCAGGGCTGTATTGTTCATAACTACCTTTCCTGTTTGGCTTTTCCTTTTATTCCCCTGGAAGCTGGGGGTATTTGTCTCACCGATCCTTCCTGGTAAGGGCTGGAAGAGAGACAGAGATGGTTATCGGACATCAAATCAAAACCTGAGCCATAAGCCAGTGTTTCAAGGACAAAACCCCCCCCACGCCACCACCCTTTTTAAGCAATATGTTTTAGTTAGGAAGCCCACGCTGCTGGGCTGCCAAATTAATGTTTCAAAAGGATTTAAGTGGTAGAGTTGACTCTGAGATTGTGTTGTCTTGAAACATCTGCAGATGTTCCTGTCTCTGGAAATGCTTGGGATTTTTCTAAAGACCACAAAGCAGAAGGACCCCAGTGAGATTATCAGCAGAAAAAGGTCTTTTGAGGCCAGTTAATAGCTGGCTGGGGGTTTTTTGCAGGACTCTACATCCTTGCACCTTTATCACAGAGCCCCTGGTTAAAATATTGCTTTATTGTTTTTCAGACAACTTCAGGCTAACTTTCTTGACAGTTGCTTCTGAATAGTGTTTGTGGGGTCAGAGAAAGTTTCAAATTCTGCATCCCATTCTGCAGTAGCTCTGAAGAGCTGCTGTCTCCCCTGCATTGGTCTGACAAACAGCATTTAAATTATCAGCCTGTATGGGCTTAAAACTAGTTCAGCAAATATTTTTCTCCAGTGTAATGGATGTAATGTGTACAGATCAAATCTCCAATTTGAGTTTCCAGCCATGGTGTTTCACAGCAGCTGGTTAAGGACACAAATTTTCACAAACACGTGGAGCAAAACTCACCTCCTGTCCTTAATAGTGAACACTTGTGCTTTTGCTGAAGTATTCCAAAGCCGCCCGTTTGGTTTGTGGGTGCATTTGGGCCAGAGCTTGAATTCAGCAGCTTGGGAAGGAACTGGAGACTGTCAAGAGCTGTTCTGCAGCCACCTATTGCTGGGTTGTGTGGGATTAACCAAGTGTTTTGTGACAGACAGAACCTTTCTGGTTCAAGGACATCAGCCCATGGATGAGGGAGGGTGGAGAGAAGAAAAGCCTGTAAAGGTAAACATATGACAAGCCCCAGAGTTGCTGAAGGCTGGGAGAGACATGGAAATTCAACCTGGAAGATCTCCATGTAGGATTGGCATTTCTTGACATTGGCAACTTGATAAATTTGGGCACTTCTAGGTATATTGAGGCCACAGGCTTCTTGTTCAGTGCATATTGCTGTTTATCTACTACTTATCTGCCCCTCATCAACATCGTGTTCAGCCCTTTGGGCTCTCTGGTTTACTTGCAATAAGCCATTTAAGCAGAATGCCTTTCCTCAAAACACCTTTGTTACAAGTAGGCTAAATCCAGACTGCTGAACCAGAAATGATTTAGTCCTTTCTTTTAAACAAATGATCTTTGTCACTTATTAGCGAACTCCTTCATTTGTTCACACACTTCCCACAATGGCTTAATGAGCTCCATGCTGTCCCACTGGGATCTCCTGGGGAACTCAGGGTCTGGGTTGCACTGTTAAACTTCCAGCTTTTCCCTGGAAGAGGACAGATCTGTGACAGCTGACTGTTGCAGTGAGGCTTTGGTGGAGGCACCCAGGTGGATCAGAGTAAGTTCATCCCAAGTTTCCAGGGCTCAAAACAGGTGCCCGGGGTGCATCGACCCTTTTGAGTCGAGCTTGGAATTGTCTGTACTGTGGTGTTATCGTGTATAATGTGCTGGTTTTCCTCACTCCCTGGGATTTGTTTGCCAGCATGAAGAGGATAAACTGCTTCTCTGCTTCGCTCGTTGCCCTGCAGCCTCTTTTCTTACAGAATCCCAGTGGGATTCATTGGAGTGGGCTGGCACTTGTGTGGTGTGTCAGTCACCCCTAGCTGACAGACAGGCACAGACAGCCCTGTTCTGGGTGTGTTGCTGATGTTTTGTGACACTCCCAGTGGCGGGTGGGACTGGAGCAGGCTCATTTTCATTAGCAAATGATAAATTTACCTTGGTCAGGTTATAATGTAAGGGGGACTCTCATTTGCACAAAGGTGTAAAAAGCTATCATTAGTCTTACCTTTGTCCTCCTGTTAGTTTCCTGCTTGCTTTCTGCAACTCGATGCTGAATTTAAATGAACCCAAATTGTGGGAGGAGTTTTATTGGGTTTTTTTGTTTGTTTAGTTTGTTTGGGTTTTTTAAGTGCTCATTGCATGGTGCTGTGTGAAGAGCTTGTCACTGGCTTTGTTGTTGTTATTGTTAGGATTGGTTTGTTGTTTTTTTTTCCTTTATTTGCTTTGTAAAAGAGATGGAGAAATCAAAAAACAAATGCAAAGTGGAACAGCCACATTCCTCTGTGGTGCAAAGACTGAAAGCCAGTCAGTCTAAATAAAAACAAACAGTTTGTCAGCACCATTTCTAGCCCTCCTGTTGGCTTGCCATGATGAGAAAATTGCAAGAAAGCTAAAGAAGAATATCCATGTGCTTTGATAGCAAGTGGGGGTGACACAAACATCCACCCCAGAGCTGGGTGATGCTGTGTCCAGTGTGTGTGACCAGGACTGGAGTGTGGGGGTGTCTGAGCCACCCAGGAGCTGCATTTTGGAGAGCGGGGTCAGGAGATGGGCCAGGACATCACCTGGATTCCCAGCAGAGTCCCCAGCAAAACCTTGACACTGCTGTAATCTTCCTGACCCTTTTGTCCTTAGTCCTTTCAAGTACCTAATGAAATGTTCTGTAAGAGGCTCTCTAGCTTGAAATTAAGCAAATATCTATTCTGGAGCCTTTTAAAAAGCTGTTTAAGTGCCTTTTCCGTAAAGTACGCTGTGTTCTTGTTAGAGACTTTGCTGGGTCTGTGGTACATAGCAGTGTTTAGTATTCTGATGGTCTTTCTTCTTTAATGTGTGGTTTTTAAAGGGGTTTCTATGCTTTTACGAAATACGAAGACCTGAGTTAACCACAGAAAATTGGCTGCCAAACTGCTTAAAGTGCTAATTCTGCTGAAATTTAGCACCTGACTTTTGCAGGGATAAACACATCTGGAATCTCTACTCTTCTGGGTTCAAACTCCTGTAAAATAAAACTTTATTTAATGTGTTTCCAGTCTGAGTCTTAGTCAGCAAAACTTTGCAGGGTTTTTATGTTGAGTTAAAAACTCCTTTATATGCATTTTGAAGTAAAGCATTGACATCCCCTTTAACTGAAAGTCGCATGAAGGTGCTAAAAGAGTTGGTTAATTTGCAGCTGTGCTGAGAAATCACAAATTCAAAACTGCAGGGCGATGCTTCAGAATGAAGCACGTTACTGTTTTCCTTTAATTTACTTTTTTTGTGAGCAGATACCATGAAGAGCGGATGGTTCACGGTACTGCTTCCCTGCTTGTATTTAAAGCAGCTGTATGAAAACATTTCAATTCTTAGGAACATTTTGAAGAAGTTTTCTTGTCTCCTATTTAGAAATCTCCCACTTCCCTTTGCCTCTTGGGGTGCCCTTCGTTTCAGCTTTTATTTAAGTCAGGAGATGCTGTGCTGGTGTTAGACATCCCACAGTCTGTCAGCTTCTGTTTAAAGTGTGTATGGTGAGTGATTAATGGAAATTATTTCAGGAATAATGGACTCCTGGTAAGCTGATCCCTATTCAGAGCACCAAAAGAAAAAGCAGAGTCACAAGGGATGTTGTCTCCAGGAAGAACTTGTAACATCCGCGGGGGGAAGAGTTGGATTGGAAAGTGATGCTGAGCTTGCATTTTGAAATGGATCATAATTATATCTCATGGTCTGATTTGGAGAGCTTTTCCTGATGGCTCCGGAGGCTGATTGTCACTTACACCAGCAGGATTTGGAGTGGTTTTTGTGGCTGCTGTCAGGGTAGGTGTGCTGTGCTGGGGGTGCGTGCTCTGAGCTCCTGAGGACAGGCAGCCTTGTCTCTCCCGGCTCTTACCCCATTCCCTCATTGCTGGATCACCTAACCCAAAGTGAAGTTGTGTTTCTCCTTTGGTTTGCAGTTTTAAATCAAATATGAAATTTGTATTGACCTTGCTTTGTGCTAAGAACTGTCCTTCTGAGTGTAGCTGTAGATTGAAGGCACAGAATCCATTAAGCTATTCCAACTAGAAAATATTTCTGATCCTTTGTCTTTGATGATTCCTCACTTCTGGCTGATTAAAATTTCAAGTTATTAGTTGCAGCCACATTTAAGTTTGTACTCCCTTAATTGTTGCTTCCCTGTTCCCTAAAATCAAGTCCCTGGTGTATTTGCAAGGGGGAGCAGATCAATGGCCTGATTACGGGCTGTATCAGCACAACAGGTAAAGCTCCCTGTGTCTTCCAGTTTCAAATCAAAACCTATTGAAAGAAACCTGGCACGTGGCAGTTCTCTGTGAAACAGCCCACAAACCATCTCACATCACTGGCTACTGCTGACTGTCCTTTTTGCTAATCTAAAGGGACAGTTGTTCCTAAACCGATTTTAGTGTTCCTGCTGTCATTCAGGGATCAAATACCACTGCATGGGGAGGATGCATTAAGAATGAGAGAAAATTGAAAGTGCTGAGTGCTGCAGAAGTTAAAATACTGAACAAATAACTTCCTTCTATATTTTTATGAGTCAAATCCAACAGCCTCTTGATGATTTTTGATGCTTTTGGTAAACAAGCATCTGCTTCTTCTTAGCAAGAGGAAAAGGCTTATTATTCAGCATTGATTTCTTTGTGTAGAGACAGAGTGGTCCTTGTTTTGGTGCTCTATTTACAGGGGGCTGTTAATGTATTTACTGAGGGCAGCCAACAAGGCTGTGATCAGAGCCAGGCAGCTTCCCCAGCGTAATTCCTCCATCCCCTGCCCTGGTTGGGGTGGTTGCAGAGCCGAGTCCTGGCACAGTTCCACTTCTCAAGGCAGCAGGAGCTCTGCTCCCTGGCTGGCCACAGAATCTCTACTCTCTGGCTGACCACAGCCATGCTTGGTGCTGGCCACATCCACTGAGACCAGAAAAAGATGGAGCAGCATCCTCCTCGACCAGTCCTCCCTGTGCCTGGGGGAGCTGTGGTTGCTGGAGATGGAGTGGGGGGCACAGGGTGCCCCACCTTGAGTGGGTGCTGGGGACTTGTCAGCTCCTGGTCACACCCATCTCGGGGAGACGCCAGCACTGGCTGTGGTTCAGGCAAGTCAGTGATCTCCTTCCATCTGTAAAGTGCTGGACATAGTTTGTCTAAATATAGGGGACCCTGGACTTGGCTGTGGCAGGGAGGGACAGTATGTTGACCTCAGTGTGTCTCCTGTGACTTGTGTTACAGTCGTATTTAAAGCAGATGGGTCCTTCTTGCAGGATGCTGCCAGTCGGGCCAAACATGGTCAGGTCTGTGACAGTGACATGCAGGGAGATTGGCATAAAAATTTGTTATAAAATATCTCGTCTTAAATGTGTTTAAGCATAGTAGGGAGAGACCTGGTTGTTAATGAACTGCTCAAGGGTCTGTCAGCTGTCATACAAGGCTTAAAAAGAAACGTGCTGGGTATGAAGGCAGTGCTTTCAAACTCTGGTGGCAGGGGAGATTACTGTGTGGTTTAAAGATAATCAACATGGACTGTGTTAATTAGGAGAGGAAAAAGATAAGTGTGTGTCAATCAGGGGGGTGTTCTTCCTGAGGATTAACTTATCAAAAAGCTGATGGTTATTTTTCTCTGTTCCTTGATGGGATAGAGTCTCCTTAGGAAGTTTTCTCATGTTGATTAAAGTGTTTCTGAAAACACATATGTGAAAACATTTTGTTGGTACCACAGCAGCTGTCTCCCTTTGGGCAGGCTGAGCTGGTAGGAGCACGGCACATGGTGGTAAAACACTGTGGAGTGTTCTCCTGGGCATTGCTGTCCTGCTCCGTGAACCCAGTGGTATGCATTAAAAATGCCCAAGAGTGTTTAAACAGTATATGGCACAAGAAGAATGTCATGTAGAGCTTTCATCTGGGAATGTCTTGACTTGGAGACCTGGGAGCCTTTGGGGACTATCATGTAAAACAAATTCCTTTCATGGTCTCGCTTCCGGTCTGGGTCTCTTTCTTTAAAAAGTGCAGAGAATCAAATTTCTTCTGTAAACACCAAGTGCCTGGATTTCTTAATCAGCATCCTAATTGTGTTAGCCACCCCCTTTCTAGTCCGTGAACTGCCGTGCTCAGACTGCGGGAAGAATGATTTTGTGCATATCTTCAGTCTCGAATTCCAGAGACATCAGAGCTTTGTTTGCACAACTTGTTTTGCTCTTGTTTTTTGGAATCTTTTTCTTTCTCTCTGGGTGGATTCTCTGAAGCCGCCTTGGAGACTGAATATGGGCCACCAGCACGTGCCTTGCTGGGACTCCCTCAGTGTTGCATAGCTAAGGAGATGGGCAGGAAAGCTTTTTGCTGTTCCTGCTGTGTGGAAAATGGGTCCTTTTCAGTCTGTCATAACTTAAATCCGTTCCTGTTTAACTCTCTTCTTCATTGCCATGGTGATCCTACAGCCTGTGCCCAGGTTCGTATTCCTCAAAATAAATCATTACCTGACGATCAGCGGGGTGTCCCCCCAGTCTGTGCTGCTTCATGACGGTGACAACAGCCACAACTCAGCACATCTCCCTCTCCCCAGCCTCAGCACCAGGACATTGCCTCCCTTCCGAGGCTGCTGAGGGCTGGCACGAGCGATGGGGACAGCTCAGCAGTGAGGTGACACAGGCAGGGCTGTGTGAGGGTTACTGTAGGAGCACGCGCTCAGCAGCAGCCCAGTGAAACCCAATCTGGAGCTGCTGGCAGCAGGCTGGGCACGGGGCTGGCTGGTGAGGAGGCAGCTGGTGCCCGTGCCAGAGCTCTGCCTGCACTGCCTGTGCTTTAGGGGTTTGTTGAGCTGGTTCATCCATAGGCCAGGAGTATGTGAGGGGAACAGGAAACCCACAGGGACTTTCACTTCCATCAGACACTGTAAAATGTTGTCCAGCTTAAAACAAAACCCAGTCTGCTTTCCTTTGCCTGTAACAAATAAATCCCAGCCCTGCCTGTGAGGGAATACATTGGATGCGAGTGTGAAAGTCAGCCCTGCAGAGCGAGGCTCGGGGCATGGGGAGGCAGAGGAATGCTGCAGGTGGCCGGGGTTGTCTCGATACAGTGCAGCCCCGTCGCAGCTGCGTGGGCTGAAAACTCGGGCTGCAAACAGCAGCTGTTGTTGCTCCCTTCGCCGGCAGCAAGGCTGAGATGAGTTTCTGGCACGGATAAGTTTCTCAGCCCAGAGCTGTTGTCTTCCGTGCAGTCTCCAAAGGATGCCACTGCTCTCTCCAGCATACCCAGGCTGCCCAAGCTCTGACTGAAGTTTGCAGAGTTATTTCTGGAGCTCAATTCAAATGATCTGGTGGCAAAGGAGCTCTGATGGCATGTCATGGTTGGTTCCAGCAGTGGGTGTGACTTGCAAACTAGTAACTCACTCGAGTGTTGAGTGGGTATCAAAGCTCCCCACCGCCTGGTGGGATGACCTGAGGCTGGTTTGATCCTATCCCCAAAACCGTGTCTGAGTGTGGTTGTTTCATGCACCTGAAGTGGTTGTTCTTCACTTGCACACACGGCCGTGGTCATCAGGGTTCCCTTGGGCAATCTGTACCCTCTCTGAATTCAGCAGAAATTCTCTCCTTGCTTGCAGCAAGGAAAAGGAATTAGTCCTTTGGAATTCAGATTCACATCCATCGTCACCTTTTACTGTCTTCTGGCAAACTGAGTTTTTCCTATTGTCTTTGTTTGGCTTTGTTGTCCATCTTGGAGCCCAGAGCAAGGGAAAAGGTGACTTGGTGCTGGTGAGAAGGGATCAATAGGTAAGTTCATGTGGATGAGTAACAGCTGGCATTGCAGATCTTTCTGTGATGATGCCTGTCTGTGTCATGGAAGCCGAGTTCCCTCTCCAGGGAGCCCCACCTTGGAGCAGAGGAAGTGCCTGCAGACAGTTCCGTTTTTAAAAAAAAAAGAAAAAGGCACAAATGCAGATGTTGCTAAAAATGCAGTTTGCGTCAAACCTCTGAGCCCAAGTGGGTTCCCACGCTCAGTTTGTTTTTCTCCTTGGGCTGTTTCTTAAGTTGCAAAAGTGCTGAGTGGTGAGAGATGGCCTTTGGTGGAGAACCACTTCCCTTTTCTCTCCCTGCCCTCAGTGGTGTCTCCTCTGCTGACAGTGTGACTGACCCCTTTTCGGTAAGTTGTGGCCCTTGTTTTGCTCAGCACTGAGTTTGTTTCTGTTTTGGGTATCAGAGAAGCTTGCACTTGTCTGTGTTTGCTGCCAGCTGACCCTGTTCATACAAATGTCAGTGCAGGGCAATCCTGAGTTATTCTTGCCTTTTAATTTTCCCTGTAGGGTTTTGATGGGTTTTCTTTATTAGTACTTGGTTTTGTGCTTTACACAGCCCTGAGATCTGACCTCTGTGTGAAGAGTATCAAGCTCCCTCATTCCTTGCCTAGAAGCCAGGGTGTAAAGTGGAAGCCAAACATTTCCTCCCTCTATTTAATTCATTAATAGTGTAGGCAGTTATTAAACCAGGTGCTTTAAAAACTAAACAAGGGAAGTAGGGATGTTGTTTTTTGAAAAACAAACTACAGTGAAGGTGAAAGAGACACTTCCCTGGGGAGGGATGCTGCAGGAATGCAATGCTTTTATCTGGTGTTTGATGGAGAAGTGCCCTGGGCTGCCAGGCTGCACCTAATCCAGCTGTGCACCCAGCTGCTGGTGCACCCTTGGCTGTGGGAGTGATGCTTTATTAACCAGGAATTTTCCTGTGGGCAGGTGCAGGGAGTGGGAGGCTGGCAGTGAGAGCTGTCCCCAGAGGAGGTGTGAATGCCAGGCCCCAGGCCTGCCTGCAGAGGAAGGGAAACAGCCAGTTTGGGGAGGGGAGCAGGAAGAGGGAGGGAAGTGGCTTGAGGTGCTGAAAAAACCAGCAGGCTGCTGTTCCTGCCCTCCTGGAACTTCTCCCATGCCAGGCCCAGCGGGCTGCAGGGGAATTGCTGCTCTTGCAGTCCTGGCTGCTCCAAAACTCTCTCACATGTCCCCGGCTGCCCTCTCTCCCTCCTTCCACGCCTCAGGAATGAGCTGAGTATTGATGCCTGCTGTGCCACTCCTGCCAGCCTTGGAATCTTGGTCTTTTTGTTTGGTTTGAGTTTTGCAGCCGCTGGATTAAGGGACAATGATAGAGCTGAGCTGACAGCTGAGCTGTGCAAGGCAGCATCAGCTGCTCTTGTTAGAGCAAAATCTGGGGGGCTCTTGAGGAACTGCACAGCTCTCTTGTCACGGGGAGCTACAACTGCAGCCAGGCTTGGCATTGAAATCCCATTGTAACTGCTTCAGAGCTCTTTTCTGCAGTGCTCTGGTTAATAAATACCCACTAAGAGAAATTGTATTTCTGTAAATCACACAGGTAGTGGACTTCTATTCAAATATGAAGTACGTTGAAATCTTCATCTTCCTTTCCCCTACCACCACTTTTCAGTCTCCCATTTCATCTAAAGGTGAACAGGGTTGGGAGGATGTGACCACATGCAGTGGCCATGTACCTTGGGCATGGCTGTGAGAAGGTGACAGCACAAGGAGGTTTTGGCCCTTGCCACGCTGACCTGTTCCTGTGCGTTGTGTGGGAGGATGTGGATGGAAGGACTTCTCCTGCCGAGCCTGTCAGGGAATGGTGCCAACTCTGGTTGTGCTACTTGGCAAGTGCCTGAGCCAGGGCTGGGCTGGACAGGACAGAGCCTGCTGTAAGGGAGCTGCTCCGATGAGTAAGGAGAGCTGACTTTTGGAAAGTCATCCTCAGGCTCACAATAACTTAATTAAGTGTTTATTAGGATAAAACATTGCCAGCAGCTGTTCAGGTGCCTCCTTGCCTTATTCCTAAAAAGGTTTTCTCTCCTTTCGTTGTGGAGCAGTTTCAAAAGAAAACTGCAACGTTCCTTTTTGAGTATTTTACACTGAGGATTGAGAGTTTCTCATTGAAATTGGAGGGTGGTGCAGATTCACCTGTCTCCCAGCTGGGAGCTAGAAGGCATTGTCCAGGGGGTCATAAATTCAGTGATTTATATTGTCACATCTCTGTGGCACAGTCCCTAAACCAGTAACACTTTATCTTTTGCGTTCTCAAACCAAAGTATTTGGTGTTTGTGCTTGCAGTTTATGAATGGAACTGTGCAGTGTAACATTTGGGTAGGCATTTATTATTTGTTTGCCATCTGTAAGTTCTGTGTGGATCTCATTTTGTAGCATAATGAGAATTTAGTTTGAACTGTGCAGTGATTTCCTTGTGCAGGAGGAGCTCAGCCCTGGGCAGCACGTCAGGGAGCACAGGAATCACTTCTGTTTCCTGCTGTTACTGCTGGTTAGAAACAGAGCCTTCTGAGGGCAGTGCTTTTTGTGCAAAAGGCTTTAAATAGTTCTGATGTGACTTGTACAATTTCTACAAAATCTTTCTGCCTGGGAGAAAAGTTTGTACAAGCAGTGATTTCCGTAGGAGTTGCTTAAATTTTCTGCTTGCGTTGGTTCTCTTCCCAGTGAGCAGGGATTTACAAATAGCACATCTCTGGTGGCCTTGAGGTTGCTGCTTCACTGCAGAGATGAACATGGAACAGAAGGGGTTTTTCCCCCAGCTGTAGTGCTGAGGATTGTGAACTCTTTCACAGGTATGTCCTGAGTAAGTCTTCTCCTGAAAAAACCTGCTGTGCAGTACAGAGGACTGATGACAAGCCTGGGGTGCTGATAAAACACAGCTCAGCTTTGTTACTTTTGCCAAGTTGGCTCCTTGTCTTCTGCTGTCCTGGACTCAACTTCTTCCCTAACCACGTTGAGTGTCTTTTAACACCAATCTGTTCCAGGAGAGTTTCAAAGAGCCCTGAAGCTCCTATAGGCTCTAGCAAGCCAGATTTTGTGAAGTATTTCAGAATCTCGTTGTGCTTGGGAGCCATCGAGCTGTCAGCAGGGTGAAATCAGAAGTGGATGGCAACACTTGTTCTGAGCCCTAATTGCCCTTTTCACAGACATATTTTCTGCCTTTTGTGTTTTTGAAGTGTCTCAGACTGGGGCCTGCTGTTAGTGTCCCACCCAAGGAATCCTTTGTCCTTACTTAGCAGGGGCAGTATCCAAAGGTGATCTTGCCTTGAAATGTGATGCTTTAGATGAAGATTGTGGCAGGCACTGTCCAAGCAGGATGGACTCAAATGGAGCAGCCATCTGAGTGTGGCACAGAGGATGTCAGGCCAGTGATTGCTTTTTGTGTCCCTGTAGTGCATCACAGGCACCAAAGTCAGCATCTGCTGAGTTTGTTATTAGAGCTACTTGGACTTTCCTATGAATTTGTTGCCTTTCCTCCCAAGATCTTCTTTACTGCTTGAATCTCAGAGGAAGGACTTTGTTGTATGTGTGCATTATGGGTTTCTTTTCTGTCCAGTGATGCATCTGGGGTTAGAATTCAGGGCAGGTGATGCCAAGGGTGCCCATGGTGTGCCTTGGCTGCACAGTGAGTGTCCCCACAGCTGGATTTGGCACGAGGCTCTTGTCTCCATGGAGCTGCTGTTCTCCCAGCAGTGCTGATGGCCATCTCCTGCCCTCCTCCTGCCCTGCGGGAGGTGCTGCCCTCCCTGCCTGACCTCCTTGTTCCACAAGAATGATCTGCTTTGCCACATTCTTTGGCTGTTCCAGCCCTTTGTGTGGGAAATTACTTTCCCTTTCCCTAGTCCTACCAAGTTACACTTAAAGCCTGTGGTTAATGGCCCAAAACAAGGCTCCCCTGGCCTTAGGAGTGAAGGAGGCCTCCTGGAAGGATGCACCTGATGAGAATCTCTTTAGTTCTGCTGCTCCTTCCTTTCCAGGCTGGTGGCTGAGAGCTGATGATAAGGGAAAGTGATGGAATTGAGATTTTTAACCTCCTAGCCCTCTTAGCTTGATGCTGCATTATCCACTAAAAATAGTTGCTAATTCCACTTTCTGGGGGAACCTCAGGCACAGGCTAAAGGATTGCTAATATTAGTGGTTGGCTTTGCTGATAAAAGTAAGTGTGTGAAAGCTGTCTGTGAGTGCTGAATTCTTTCTCTTCCTCTGCAGCCTAATGTCTTTTAACAGTTTTCTTCTGTGGTGAGATTATAATGGGAGGAGGAGAACTTCTTTTTATCATTAATAATACTATTATTATTTTTTAGGTGTCCTTAAGATAACTCGGTGTTTCTCTAGTTCGGACTGTAAGAAACTGTAGCTTGAGAAGTTTCAGAGGATTTATTTGTCAACAAAAGCTAGAAATGCTCAGTCAAACTTTTTAATGTGAGAATGGTCTGAGGAAACATGTTCAGTGTGCCAAATGAATTTATTACTTTTTGGTTTTAACTTTAGTATAAGTAGAGAATTCTCTGATCCATTTTAATTTAGAATGAGTGATTTTCTCCTTTTCAAAATTCTGGTCTTGTTGAAGCATCCAAAGCATGTCTGACATCTGGTTCAATTTTAGGAAAAAAGTTCTGGGGGAAACTTTGTCACTCAGGAGTGCTGAGGGTATGACAGCACGGTCTAAACACTGGGATGTGCTGCAGCCTTGAGAAAAGTCTTTCTGACTCTGTGCATCTGCTTTTCTGGGCCTTGGAAAACTTCATTTTTTATATCCCTGGCAGCAAAATGGAGAGGTGCCCAGAAATGTGCTTGAGCTTAAGGGGAAATCCAACTTTAACGCAAGCTTTTGTAATTCTTGTACTGACAAAAATGTAGTCAGAAAAGCCTTTGCTAAAGCAGTCAACCCCAAATAATGAAAATACATGACAGGGCTTTTTACTCTATTAATTTCCCAGTCCTCATCCCTTAGAGGAAGGGAATAACTAACTAGGTTTGATATTTGTTTTAGTGGAGAAAGGAATAAAAAGTTCCTAGGCTCTTGCTCAGTTGAAGGACAAGCCAACTTATTTTTCAAAGCACAGAGCTGCTGGGATGCACAATGCCAGGGACTCTCCCATCCTGTCTTATCATATTCATCAACCATCCTGTTGACTAGAGAATTGTTTCTGGCTTTCTTCAAAGCCTCTAGGACTGTCTTATCAATTCTGAGAAAAGCAGGAACCCTCTAGTATGCAACAGGAAGGCTGCATTGCAGAATCTGGAGTGTGTCTTGCTTTTTCCACAAACCACAGCATCTCCAAGAAAACGGCTGGAAGATGTGCTTAAAATACCAGCTGTTTCTCAGTACTTGAGAATTCTTTATTGCCCCATTTTACAAACTTCTCATGTGACTTCAGAAAGGGCGAAATCAAGGCATAAAGTGATGACCCATTTCAACAGCATTACAGTTTCTTGCTTTTGTGATTTATAAGTCTTGGAGAGTTAATCATCGTGCAACTCACAGAGAGTAGTTTTTATGATTTCTTAATCTGTTGTGTACACTAATTTTCTTTTGGCTAACTGCTGAAGGGAGACATTTGTTTCTGCAGGGCATCAGCTGTGTCTGAACCACAAAGCTCAGGGTTAACGGAGTCCATAATTACCCAGATGCGTGGGCTTGTTCTATTCATCACCATTTAGAAATGTGGATCTGTCATCTTGACTTCAAAATCGAAAATGTAGCCATAGGTTAATCCCCTCTGCCTGCTCAGGTTGCACCTCTGCAGGCAGTGGCACCTGCATATGTTCTGCTTTTCAGTGTTTCTCTGTTTGTGTTGTTCTCAGTTATATTTTGAATGCTTGCAGTACTTATTTGGGGGGGAAAGTTCTTTACCAACAGAATGATTTGATCTAAATCACTTCCTTGCAAAAGAACAGAACATGCACTCAGTGCTTTGAACCTCTCTTGTTCATTGCTTTTTTCCTTTATAAAGACAAGACACTTTTCCTCACTCCATTTTTGTCTTTTCCCTTGCAGCATCAGCGAAAGCTTCCTCACTGTGAAAGGTGCAGCTCTCTTCCTGCCACGAGGAAATGGGTCATCCACCCCCAGGATCAGTCACAGGCGCAACAAACATGCAGGTAAAGTGTGGTATCAATGGCTGGGGTTTGTCTGCTCCCTCTTGTTTCAGAGTCCAGCTTTCTTGAGCTCATTCTCACATGATGACACACGTTTGTCTGGCCCACATGTGTATTAACCTGCCAGTCTCAATGCTAATAGGAAGGAAAGGATTCAGAACTCTACTGTTCAAACAGGATCATCAAACAAATGAGTGACATCAGGGCAGCATGACATGGTGGCGACTTGAGAGTAACTGCCCCCCAATATATCATCCTGTAATTTTGTGGGAGAGGGAGGGGAGGATTGTCTTCAAAACATTCATGCACTGCACTGGCAAACCTGAGTTTGTGATACAGGGTGAGTAATGATCCTTCCTAATCTGAGAGTAACCGGTTATGATGGAGGAAAGGGAGGAGACTTACCAGACTTACCTTCACATGGGAGTGAGGAAACCTCTGAGCAAAGTCAGTGTGACTTCTCAGAGGTGAGCAGAGTGAGTAACACAGAGTCGGTTATAATTCCGCTTCCTTTATCTGCTGGAAGTTTGATTTGTGTTTTTGCTTTGACTCTCTTTGAAAAGTGGCTCTGAATATTGTAACTCAAACATTTCAGGGTAAGGTATTTTTCATTGGTTATATCATGCTTAATCACTGATGGTGTTTTACAGGTATCAGATAATGGGATTTTCCCTTCCATAAAGCAGCCGGCAGGAAACAAAAATAAATTGAGACCTTCAGACTTTTGCACATGGGACAGAGATAGAAACAGAGACAGGAGTCAACGTGCTTTGCCATAAAATGACCAGGAAAAACGTGATTTGGTTTGGTTCCAGGTGTAGATCCCTTTGTACTTTGACACCATCAAACTGTCATCCACCTCTGCATCTGTCAGAGTTACGTATGTGATGACTGGCCACCTCAAAATCTGTTTGCAAACATATTTATAGAAAAAGTTTAAGTCAGAAGACATTTAATTATATACTTCCACTCAAACATAGCACAAGTGGTACCTAAATTGCTTTGGTGAGATGCATTAATTACCAGTTGTCAAAAGAAAATGTTCTGAAACTTAATTTAAAGCTGGCCTTTCTGGTCGAGAATGAAGTGAAATGTCCTTTAGTGTGAAAGTAGAGTCAGCAATCTTGAAAAAGTTTCTCTTGGCCTGTCTTGGTTTTTAATCTCTCCAAAGTCTGTTGCTGAAGCCCACGTCTCCCCCAGCACTGCTGCCTTGGCTTGGCCTCACTGAGGAGACCCACAGGGTGGTTTTCCTGCAGCACGAGCAGCTGTTGAGTCTCTCTCCTTGCCTCATCTACTCGCTCCAGCTGATTTGCATGAGGTCTGGAGACCTTGGTGGAAAATAATTGCTTGTCTAATCAGCCCAGAGCTCTTGGAAGCCAGATTGCCAAGGGAGCAAATCCGGTGTGTTGTAATTGCTTACAGGGAGATGTTTGGTATTGCTGAGGCTGGCTCGCCTAAGGGGTGGGATTTTTGTTCTTAGAAGACTTCCTTTATTCCTGTCTCTTCAGCTTACAGGGTGAGATTTAATGAGGCATCAGTATACTTGTCCTTTCCTCAGTTTCCCTGCCTGTCAAGTGATGGGAATGCTCTAGCATTTTTTTTATGGTTTCACTGAAGAGAACCCCTTGTCTGAGTGTGCACCAGATTTGAATTTTTCTGGTATCAGCAGGCCAAGACACCGGGGGATCAGCGTGTCACCTTCCTGAGCAAAACATCTGTGCCACCAGAATTAAATCAGTGATGTAGAGAGCATGGCTGGCACAGTGTGTGCAGCTGCCTCCTTTCTGGGACACCGATAATCCATGCTCAGCTTCCCTCCCCGTGTGTGTTGTGACTTATCTCTGGCACACAAAATTAGAAGGGGGTAGAGAGCGGGCATAACTTTCCAGTATGGAATTGCTGCCTATGGATGCAATAGTATTTCAAGTGGCTCCAAGAGCATTTTCCAGGAAGGCTGACTGACCTTCCTGACCTGCCTTTTTAATTCATCAGAGGCGCTAGAATCCAGCGTGAAGAGTGAATGGGTAACAGGAAATAATTAATGCTCACACCCATTTCTCTAATCACACCTCCATCAATGGGAATCATTGGCAGATTGACTAGATACGGTACCAGCTGTCCATGCTCCTCTCCCTGGGCGGTCCTGTGCCACCTGGCAAACTTCTGTGGGATGGTGGGCTTGCATTTCCACAACAAACAGTGCTGTAGGAGGCCAGAAGGGGATGTAACTTCCCTGGGGCTTTTGCCATCTCTGGAATATTGTGAATCGCTTTTCATATCCCACCCTCGCCCATGCTTTGCACCTTGCCTGCCAGCTCAAGGAAACAAAAGCATCTGCCTGGAGCAGGACAATGTGATAGGAAGCAGCAGCCCTGCCATGAATGCCAGCAAAGCCAACTCTTCACAGGACAGGATGTGATATCTTTGTGCTGATTCTGGCATGTTAAAGCCTTCCCTTTGGTTTTTCTTAATCCAGGAAGTTTACAAAATGCCTTGTGTGTTTGGGGCTGAAAATGCTGCAAGTTAATTAAAGCTGGCCAGGGAAGCAGTCCTTTACTTTCCAGCTCAGGAGATCCTGAGGCTGGCAGGGGAACAGGGAGGAGTGTGGTGAACTTTCTGAGGATGAAGGATAATGCAGCTCCTTTGCTGAGCCTTGCAGAAAGGGTTGTCTTAGAAACTTCCTCTCTTTAAGTATTGAGATAATCCAGTAGTCCTGGTGATTTTTTTGTAAACTCCAGAAACTTTGGCTCTTAAGATGGTCCCTGAATTACTGACAGCAATAAGTGGGAACTGTTACATTTTGGAGGGGGGAAAAAGCTGAGGTGAAGCATCTTTCATTTCAGACTAAGTCATGTGGATGCTTCATGAGTCAAATACTTTCTGAGCTCTTCCAGGCTGTGGGCAGGAGGTGCAGAGGGTCCTTTGCTTATTGACTGGCAGTTCTCAGCCATTCCCACTGTGTTATTAGCTGGAACTTGCTGGAAGTGAGCAGTGCTGTCAGGATTTTGCACTGGTGTTGACGTGGGGAGATCCTGTTGTGGCACTCCTGGCAGTACAAGCATCTGATGGATGACTTGGCCTTCCTGAGTACCCTATCTCCATAAATAATTGCTATTTAGGGAAGCTCGTGCCAGCCACTCCCGCGCTGGCAACAATGTCCACGAGCAGGAAGCAGCTTCAGGTGCTTGTCACCGGCGATACTTTGTGATTTCCCTAGCGCTGCTGAGTGCCTCAGTTTTCCCACCCCCAGTTAAAAATTAATTCCCAGAGCATTGACTCATTCTCCATATGCTGAAAGGAGTTTCAAGGAGGAAGGAAGAGGAGAGCAGGGAATGCAGTGTCCTGTGTAACCTACTCCATGCTGGGTTGTCTCTGTCCGATCCAGAGAGGGGCTGCACATCCCTTCAGCCTTGCTCTTCCACCAGCTATAAAAATCATTTGGAAACCAGGTACTCTCACTGGGAAGCCTTTCCTTTCTTCTCCTTCCCTTTTTTGGTATTTCCGGATGCTGCTCTGTGTCCAGGGTTTCCTCATTTCTGAGAGTCTGCAAAATGACATGGATTCTAGCACCACTGGTGAATCAGAAAGGGAGGTCAGGGAGATTAACCAGCCTTCCTAGAAAAGGTTCTTGTAGCTGATTGTGCTGAATATTCTCTCCTTGCAGTGTTGCCTAAACTCGGCTTCCCGGCTGTGGGGGAGTGGGAGAGGGTGGAAGAGTAAAGGCTCCTCTTCTTGCTGATCTGTGCCACCCACCTGGCAGCCCTGCTCTCTCCTTTCTGGGAATGCTGATTAATTTTCCATGTAATGATTGGAAAACCAGCCCCTTGCAGGAGGTGTTGCTGCTGGCTGGTACTCAGGGGGTGATGCTGGCTCTCTGCATGCCAGGAGTAGTGCTGAGAAGTCAGTGCAGCAGTGCTGACAGAAAATCTCACTTATCTTTGAAATGCTTGATGTTTTAGGAACCTGGGACACCTGTCTCTTCTTAAAATCAGTCATGCAGTAAATTTAATTTTCTTTTGTTTTTTCTCACCTTCACCAGGGAGGGTGTTGCAAGTATTTTCTAGGAAAAAAAATACAGGCATTTTATTTTTCAGGTGGCAGTTCTTAGCTGCTTTTGGGTGGGGTTGGTACACAACCATAGGTGGGCACATGCTGCTCTAAAGTGGGACTAAATCTCACTCCAAAGAGAGGATACTTTTGCCTGGGTGGTAGTTCTTCACTGAGCAATAAGCTAGTGTGAAAGAAATGTCAGTTTTCTGGTTTGGAGCACGTGGTAGAATGAGATGTTGAACCACGGGGTGGGGTCCATTTCTATCTAGGTTGACTTGTCTGTCAAAGGAACAAAGAGTACCGAAACACTGTTCCTTTCTGTTAAAAAAGATAACAGAAATTAGCAGGAGAGAACATGGTAACACAGGAACAGGTGAGCACACGGAGCAAAGAGCAGCTGACTAAGAGATGACAAAACTCCCATCACTGAGTAGGTGGGAGTGACAGTGACGACACACTCCCGGTGACGTGTCAGGTTTCTCGGTGGACATTTGCTCTGGCTGGACAGCCAGGAACTTGCATGTGATTTAAAACTATTTTTGTGCATTCACCTTGCCCTCTTGCCCACAGGGGATCTCCAGCAGCACCTGCAGGCCATGTTCATCCTGCTCCGCCCAGAAGACAACATCAGACTGGTAGGTTGGCTTTGTTCTTATCTCCTGTGAACCAATGCAAAGGTTAAGCACCACTTGACAAATACACCTGTGTAACTCAGGGGAGCAGTGATGTGTGTGTTGGAGTGCTTTCATCAGCAGGTTTGGGGAGTCTTTGCAGCCACAAAGGTAGAAAAGCAGCTAGTTGTGAGAGGCCTGCTTTGGTTGTTCGGTGAGATAAATTGTATGGTTACAAACTTGTCTTTGAACCTGGGTATTTGTGCTCTTAAAAGGTATTGTAACAATTGCCAGAGAGGATGGGTAAATTATCTTGTTGTCCTGTTTAAATCAAGGGTAGGTGACTTAGTCTGACCAGTGTGAGCCCCTGGCCTTCTGTGAGAGTTCAGTTTTGTTCCTCACTCTGCTCTCCTGACTTGTGGCAGCCCAAAAAGCTATGGCTGAACAGGAAGGAGCTCATAGGATCCCCATGTGGCCACGCACCTTCACTGGACCTTGGTCTTCTGCTTTTTGGGCTCTTGACTCCTGTAATGATGTAATGAAAATGAGGCATTGCTGTTCATAGCATTGATACACAGTCCTGAAGAGCTCCAGAAGCCAAATGTGAGCAGTGAGGAATTTGCCTGGGACACGTTGAAGTGCTCTGCAAGGCCAGGCATGACTGCAGTGTGTCTGCACCTCTCATCACTCAGTAGCCTGAAGTTTCTTTCCTGTGTTTTCTTGGTGCATCTTAGCAACGTCTGCCCAAAGAAGGACTGCCAGCATCACAAGTGTTATTCTGGCACCTCTGGTTTGCTGAGTCCTCCTGAGCTGTGCTGGAGATGGACCGATTGTATGAGTATAGCTAGGAAACAGCCAAGGTTACTGTGGAATGCTTTAGCTTCCCAAATGACCACTGAAAATAATTTTCCATAAGCAAGCCAAAGGACCTGCTCCCCTAAACTTTGCCAGGCACACCTTGCTGTCACTAAAATTTCAGTGAAAGTGATGGGAATGGGGGTTCTCAACGCTTTTCAGAATTTGAGCCAGGGTTAGAACATTGGAAGCTATTGAACAAGGCATTGTTCAGCAGTATCACTGGCTACATTGTGTGATTTGGGACAAATTAGCCTTAACAGCTGAATAAGGACTTTGTGGGCTGAGACATAAACCCTTTTGTCCAGTGCTACATTTGGAATGCTGAAATCTTGCATGAGGTTAAGTTCGATAGTCTACTTGAATTTAATTGATTCTTGACGAACGAAGGGTGTGCAGGGCTGCAATGGACTCCCTCATAAAACAGCAGATACAAATGAGATTTGAAATATAAACAGTACTGAGAGAAATGCATTCTCTTCATTTTGTTGGCTGCTGTCATTTGGAGGGCAGGCTTCACAGCTCAGGGGGCAGCAGAGGAATCTAATCCTCTAAAAACTTACACTCAAAATTTGGAACAACTCTTGTTTCTGTTGGAGCTGTTGGCAGAGGTTTTTAGCCTTCCATGAGAGCAGGATTAGAGCCATAGTACCAGTGTAAGATCAGTAGGAAGGAGGAAAAGGAGTTAAGAATGCAAAGTGATTGAACATGTTCCTGTAGCTTGGCAGAGCTGGGAACTTGAAAGTTGGACACACCTTTTTTTGTCTTCTAATCGATTATCTCTATGAAAAATGTGTTCTTGTATGAAACACCTACTTGTCGTGGAGCATGAAAGGTCAGTATGAACTTCTCGGAATGTGCTGTTTATAAGGGCTGGTGAAATGTCACATCGTACTTCTGATGATACAAGAATGCAGCAGAAGATAAAGTTGGCTTCTGTTCAGGTGAGCCTAAAACTTAAGAAGAATGTGGCTGGCCCTGAAAGCACTACAGGGGATGACTTGTTTTGAGCAGACTACAAATAACCTTCCCAGATTGAGGAGAAAGCCAGCTCTGCGTAGATGAGCTAGTTGAGAAAGAACTTTCCATCTCATCACAGTCCCTGAAGCCAGGCCATCCTCCCCAGAGTGACTGGGATTTCAAATATCTCCATTTAAAAGGCATCAGAGCACTGGGTGTGCTCCTGCTGGCAGGTGAGCATGTGAACTAGCACCATGGAAAGGTTAGAGATTCATCTGTGGTTTGATAGGCATAGTGGGGCTCTAATATTTTGAACTGGCTCTAACTTTTGAAGCTGGCTGGTTTACAATGTCAAATTTGCTGTTTTAATACTCCAGTAAATTTAGCAAAACACATCATCTGCCCCAACTATGGTTCTTTACTTTGTGCTAAGGGTGTAAGTGTTGAACCCAGACATCTACACTAAGCCATGCCCTATTTCTCTTAACCAGCCTCTGAAAATCCCACCCTACCAACCTGTAGCTACGTGACCTTTGCTCACTATTTGTCTCGCCCTGTTCTAAAGGGTCTTGCATCAAGACTTCCCATTACTGCTGGCCAAATTGGTTTAGCAAAGTAAGTTAGATTTTGTTAATCCTCTTGCTGCTGGGCTGTCCTCAAGAGAAACAGAACAGAAACTGCTGTGTGGATGCCCCAGACATGGGGCAGCTGCATTTGTCTGCTCCCGTTTTAGGCAAGTCTGTGCTGCTTGTTGAGGTTGGATTCCTAATGTAGATAATGACTTTAACCACGAGGACCTTGGTGATTACTTGCTCTTCTAGGTTGAAGAGCACCTTTCTGTTTTCCCACAAGTGGTTAGTTCTAGAAACAGCCATCTTGGGGAGAATTTGCACCTTGAAGGACTGACCACTTTGATCCTCTGTGTTTCCAAAGGAATCCCAGTGACTCAAGAAGCAAGAAGGAAAATAAGGCTGGTTTTAGCATGACTGATACTAAGGAGATGGGGTGGGGCACAGTCTCTGGCTGTACAGAGCACAGCTGCCTGCTGGCATCAGCATTTGGGTAGTTTCTATTGGTCTTTGGTCCCACTGGGCAAGTCTGGAAGACTCTGTCAACACCATCTCCTGCCTGCACTTGCTATTCTGCCCCATCACCAGAACTGCTGCTCCCTGCAATGCCACTGGGAAGCTTTCCCTGCCATGCTCAGCATTCCCTGCCACAGAGCACTCCACTGGGATGGCAAGCTCTGTTCAGCTGCCGGGCACTGGTTTAACCTCTGTTGTAGACTCCACCACGTCTTGTGGTCAAGATTTCCCAGCTCATGAACAGGAGAGCACTGAGGAGATCAGAGGGGGCTTCCTCTAAGCTGAGAGGTGCTGCTCTGACCTCAAGACCAAGTGGTAAACAACTAGAGGAGTATATTGGGAAAAGCAGCCTGCTCCTGAGACATCTCACACAATAGTTAATTTCTGAGCTTTTTTAAGGATGACTGTTTTAGACTGGGGTCTCTGAGCCATGACCTCCTATGAGGGCTGCCAAGAGGCATCAACACAAGCAGTGGGTCAGGAGGGCTGCTGGTGCTTGAGGAATTTGGGTTCACTTTGTGGAGGATGTCAAACACCACTTCAAGCTTCAACCACTGGGTTGCAAGGAATTCAGGAACTGTGTCCTGTTACAGCAGGCAGGGATCTGTCCACAGCACAGTGCAAGGCTGGGCTGGGACGGCTCCTTCTCACCCATGTTTGCTCTCTGCAGGCCCTGCTCAAAGTTCAAGCAGCAGTTTAACAGTGTGGTAAACACTGAGGCCAGACAGTGTCTTAGGGTTGGATTGGGCCATCCAAAGTTAAGGTTTAGTATACAGAATTAAGACACTTCCTTTCTAGGGATGTCCTAGTTTCTCTGGTTGGGATCCTGTGACTAAAATAGCTGCAAACCGCTTGGAACAGAGTCCAAAAAGTGTTGCAAATAAAGGCTGCCTGCTGCAAGTGTTGATAAGCAAAACTTTCGGCTCTGGACTCCCTTCCCCGGGCTCCTCATTAACCAGCAGTCTGTCTGCAAGACTTCCTGGAGTCCCTTCAGTTCTCACTTCCTTGTGCCTTCTGGAGGAGCAGCTCACCTCAGTGCAGCCTTCCAGGAGCTTCAGCGTTGGTCTGACATTCACAGCTTAAGTTCCACTGCTCTCTGAATGCTCTCATTGGTGTTTGATTTGGGGGATTTTGGGCTGACCACCAGTCCTCCTAGAACTCTTTCGGCATTGGGGTGCAAGTGAGCGTGGCAGGAGCAACGAGACACAATGACTTTCACCTTTTCTGGGCAATCTGAATCCAGTGAAGGATACAGCTTAGTCATAGGGTTATCTTTTCCTGCCAGGTGTAAGGCAGTACGCTTGCTTCTGCATTGGGGAAGTTGCCAGAAGAATTCAAAGGGCCAGCAGGAAACCACGTATGAATTAGATCCTGGTTGTCTGTCCAGCTGCCTGGGAAGCTGGTGGAAGGAGACTGGTTGGAGCACACAGCAGTTTAAAAGGAAACTCTGGTTCTTGGGGCAAAGCCCTCTAAGGTGAAGGTTCAATACCTGTCTGTCTCACTGATGGTCCACGAAGCTCACTGGGCTGGGACCAATCAGAGAGCTGTAGGTGTTTCAAAATCAGCCTTGGGGGGACAGAGCAGGGCCTGCAGCCAGGTGTGCAGAGTGCACCAGGAACATGCCAGCTGTTGAGGAAGGCACTGTGTGGGAGTGAAGCACTTCTTACCCAGCTGAGGAGCTGAGTCCAGATCGCATCACTGCTTCTGCGCCTGTCACTCAGCATGAAAAAGTGGCCTTTAACAGTAGTAGTGTGTGTTTTGCTGACTGCACTGCTGATCTCTTCCCCTTCTTTTCTTCAGGCTGTAAGACTGGAAAGTACCTACCAGAACCGCACTAGATACATGGTGGTGGTGTCCACCAATGGCAGACAAGACACGGAGGAGAGCATCGTCCTAGGAATGGATTTCTCTTCCAATGACAGGTACTCAGAGTGTCCAAGTGGGGAGGTCCTTGTGCTCACCCCCACATCAAGTTAGGGGTACAAATCACTATCTGGTGTCTAGTGTTTTCTGGGGATAGACTCCCTCAGCTTTTCCAGCCTTACATCTTTCTTGACATCTAGAATTGCTTTTTTATTTCTTGAAAGGATGTGGTAAATGTGAGGGCAACCGTGCAGGTCAGCATTTCCCTCATTCCTCCAAGCCTCAGGCTTCTGTGAGGATGTTCAGTGCTCTGAATGATGAGGTCCCCGAGCCCTGCATCTGCACACCAGAGACAAAGACAATTTGCATCCAGAGGAAGAAAAAGCTGCAATTAGAGAAGCTGGACCTCAGGGTTCAGGAGAGCAGATAATACAGTGACTGTCAGGCAGCCCCTTGCCAAGGTCGTGGCACAAAGGCCTGATGGCAGTGTCAGGGTTGGTGGTGGCAGATCTTGCACACCGTGTGCTGTCCCCAGGCAGCAGTGTGTCATCAGGGTTTAGTGCTTCTGCTTCATTCATTTAAATTCATGCTGACCTTTCTGCAAGGCTGCAGAACATGGCTGGGAAGCAGCTTTTACTGCTGGAAGGGGCTGTAAACCAGGATTCAGCAACCAAGCAGCTTCAGGGGCAGAAGCTTCACATTTAGAAGGGCACAGTGGGCACTTTGGAGAGGGCATGGAGGCACATGACTCTCTTAAAAAGTGTTTTAAGTAAATCTTGGCCTCTTTTGGAAGACAATCAGCTGGACATTCAATTTTCGAAGGTTTCATACTCATGCTTACTTCCAGTACAACTGCAGCAAGCATGAGTTTTGCTTTTGACACTCGTTGGAGTTAAATTACTTCCAGGTAGTTAGTAGGATCACTAGAAAATATTTTTTAACTATTTGGCTAAGAAATTGCCTTCCAATCATTGCCTGCTAGTCATAGCAGCAGCCACCATGCTTGGTTTGGATGCTTAGCTTGGGTGATGCCTGCTAAAATGGGGGACCAGCTTGATGCTGCCTCTGTCTCCTGCCTCTGCACATGTGTGCACAGCTGTGACTCACAGATGCTCTTGCCTTGGGGCAAGAATAACTTGTCCTTGTACAGGTTGCTCTGAGCTTGGGACTGGCTGTTGGCTGTGATGTACCAGCACGGCCACCTTTGATAACTGAGAGCTCACTGGTATTCAGTCTCTAATAACACAGCAGGGTCATTTTAGCTTTCTGCTGAAGTTCCTGGGGTTCTGGATGGTCACTGTGATCCTCCCTCCCCGAGCCCACTCGGTATTTATAACTCCATATAGACTTGTTGCTATGGTCTCTGATAAGCGCTCGCTGAACAGTATCACTAAAAATACCCGGCCACCTTGGGAAGCCTTTTAAAAACACATCTTTCCATGAGCTCATCTCATGCTGTCAACAGAAATAGCTGCGTGCCGCAGTGTCTCCTGGTGCTGGGCACCAGGCCTGTGCATTTCCAGGGCTCCCTGTCTGACCCTCCAAAGCCTGGTCCTGCCCTCTTCCCGCTCTTCTCTTAAGCTGGAGACTGGCAGGTGTGCTGGAACTGGTGGAAATCTGGGAGCACCTGGTGCAAAGCATAAGAGCAGGAGGCAGTTGAATTCAGTTCTTCAAGATGCTGCTTTGATTATGGAGCAATTTTGCAGCCTTATGAGATTCAGCTCTTTCGTTTGACAACCTGGAGCAGGTTGTGTTGGGTTCCCACGCCCCTGCCTTTTTTCCATCGCTTGGTTTCTGCTTTTAACTTGGCTTTTTGCTCAGCCTCACAGAAAACTGGTGGGACTGCTAGGATAAGGAGAGCAAAGCAGCTGAGAGAGGAGTGGGATTGCCAGGAGGTGTCTGTATGGGATGGCTGTTGTGCTCACTCTTGAGGTGTGGGAGGGTGAAGAAGGGTCAGGAGTCAACCACAGGTGGTAGGCTGTGATTGCCAACCTGCCCTGCTGCCAGTCACACGGCTATTGCACTGCTCTGCTCCCTGTCCCCAGCAGCTGTGGCTGAGGGACAAACAAGAAAATAAAGCTGTGGATTGCAAAACCAGAGCTAGAACCAAACCTCCTGTGCCTGAGAGGGATTAATCTGTAAAGAAAGCCTTGAGCTGACCGAAGACTGTGAGCCCCCTCTGACCTTCTGCACAAAGTTCAGTGTTTTTGGATCCTGTTTGCTCTTCTCTTGAGTGTGTTAACCCTTTAAGCTTGCTTGAAAGGGTGCTGCTATACCCTGAATCTGGTTACTGATCCTTGCCAGGCCCCTGTAGAACAACACTGGCACTGTTTGTCACTGAAGCAACAGTGGGATTTTTTCATTTTCTTTTTTTTCCATAATGAATGCAAATATGCAACTATTGCCATGAAATTAGAATAATAACATGGTGCTGTAGTAGATAGACTGACTTTGTCTTTCTCACTGCAGTAGCACTTGTACGATGGGCTTGGTGCTGCCACTCTGGAGTGACACCTTGATCCACCTGGATGGAGATGGGTGAGTGCCTTTTGTGTGTCCTATCTTAATACAGCTTAGAACAAGGTGTATGGGGAAGGATTCCAGTGCTTACAGAGCCCTCACAGGTCCAGCAGCCCTCCTCTGTTGACCTGTATCAGGTTGTGAGCTCAAAAGCCCTCAATCAGAGTGGTTGTGGCAGGGAATGCCAATAATTGACTTATCTGTGAATAAACACGCACTGAGACAGTGGCTTATGTGTGTGTTTAAGCTGGAGTAAAGGAGCTTTTACTGGCGAGTGGGTGTGTAGTGAAAGCTCCTTAAAGGGATCCTATTATGTGTTCCTCCATCACCCTTGCAGCAGGCAGCACTCAGCCCAATGTAAAGCAAGAATGATGTTGCTCTGCCAAATAGACACCTGACTTGCAGACTGCTGTTTGTGCCAGTTACTCAGGCTGTCCTGTGCAGTGCATGGAATGACTCTTCTTTCCTTGGTAGCTGCCCCAGGATCTCTTTAGCTGGACTCTGTTGCTCCCAGCTGTGGCACTGAATTTGTGTTGCCAAGGTAAACAGCACAGCCCAGCACTGTCCCACTGTCTTAGTTTCGTTCCCAAACAGCAGCTGCTTAAAGAAGTTATCTTAGAGCTTTTAGTGTGCTATTTTGATCTGTTTGCTAGCTGAACTCAGCAGTGTATGCATAGGGCTAGACCTTTGCTGTTCTAATGTGCTACAGACTATCAGTTATTAACTAAAAAGTGTTTTTGGGACACATTTTTACTGTGCCTTTTTTCTTCTCCCCAGAGGGTTCAGCGTATCAACAGATAACAGGGTGCACATATTCAAGCCCGTGTCTGTACAGGCAATGTGGTAAGTACTCACTACAAGCTGTCCCAGTGATCCTTTTTCCAGGTGTTTTGGCTGCTTAAGCTCTTAAAAAGCAGGTGCTGCTTTACATTACTGGTATCTTGAGACCTACTTGGGCAGCCAGAAGTTTCCTTCAGAGACAGGGAAGGAAGTTTGGTACCAAAGGAAAAAAGCTGTGTAAGTGCTGGAATACAGCAGCTTTGTCTTAGCTGAGGGCAGGAAGGAATAGGGTAATTTTCCTTCCAAAGGGTTTCTGCTTTGAGCCCAAAGCCACACTGCTTTGAGTATATGTTTGAAATGTTTTGAGACATGTTCATTGTGATAGAGAAAAGAGATGCTGCTTGCATTTTTCTTTCCTTTTAGGGTGGTTCATGTAGTGATCATGAAAGTATTTCTGGCTCGAGCTTCTTTGCATTGCAAAAATACATTGCCTGTCAGCGATGCTGCTGTCACCCCAGTGATTTTGACCTGGATCCTTCTGATCCCAGTCAAAGATTTAAAATAAGCTAAAAATAGGAGAGGGGGATTTGTTTCCCAGCAGCAGCTGAAGAAACTTCTGACATCCCTCATGTGCAGTAAGAGAGGGCAGACACCTAAACATGTCAGTACAGTCCTGAGCCCTTGGTTGTGCATGTCTGATTCCTGGCTGTCCCTGCCCTGCACACAGGGCAGCTGATGGCACAGTAGGAGCTGTCAGCACCCTGTCTTGGACACAAACTCTCTGCATCTTATTTAGGGCTTGGGTATTTGTAGCAGATTTTGGAAGCAGAGACACGGGTGCCTGTGCCCTCAGAATTGTGGGCACCTTCACTGCTATCCAGGCTTGTTTTGGCATGCTCCAGTTAAGACATGCAAGCTCTGGCAGCGTGTGGGAATCCAGAGCCTTGCAGGACAGCCTCGTGCAGAGTGCCAGGGGTTTGTACCAGCTGATGGGACACGAGCAGCACCGTGGATTTGGCTGCTGCTTCGTGCTTGATAACCAGCCTGAGGAAGGAATGATAAACCTACAAATATTGTTCCCTTGCTAGGTCTGCTCTGCAGAGTTTGCATAAGGCTTGTGAAGTGGCACGGAGCAACAATTACTACCCAGGGAGCCTGTTCCTCACGTGGGTCAGTTACTATGAGAGCCATATCAACTCGGACCAGTCGTCGGTCAACGAGTGGAATGCCATGCAAGATGTCCAGTCCCACCGGCCCGACTCGCCCGCCCTCTTCACAGATGTGTAAGTTGGGCTGCCTCTGCTGAGCCAGTGTTTGACTGTCCCCAAATGAGGAGAGAGTTTCCATAAGAGATTTCTCTTAATTGGGTATTAATAAGGAGAGGCTTCCTGTTCCGTGTAATAATTGGATTCCTGGTTAGGTAAACACCAGCACTGGAAGTTTGGCCCTCCTGGGGCTCCCTTGCATCTCCTCCAGCCTCTGTTTTCAGTTTAGTTGTTTACCTTGGGCTTTAGGCTTGCAGACCTTTGCTTCTGCAAGGTAAGTCCCTCTCTCACCTGGTGAGAGAGGTGTGGTGTACCTAAGCCTTGTCTCTGCTGGTTTTGTCCTCTGGTTCCAGGCCTGGAAGGAACAGGTTTCTCTGGACTTTGCTCTTACACTGGCACGTGTCTTTGCACGTGTTTTGACTAACATGGTCTTTTTATCCTTACTCAGTTCATTTTGCTGTAAAGTGAAGTGTTTGTGTATGGACTTCTGAGCCTGTGAGCTCAGAAACATCCTCATCTCATCCATCTGAAACATCTAAGAATGGGGGCAAAGAGCAATGCACATTTTTGTCATTCTGAGGAGCTTAGCAAGTGTGGAACAGGACAGTGTGTGGGTCCCAAGATGCCTCGAGCTAAATGCTTGGGTATCAGGTGATGGATGGTCCAAACCAGTGGCTGAGGTAAATGGGTAGACAATTTGGAAAGGCTAAATTTATAGGCTGTATCAACATTCAAGGTTTACCACCCCTGTCATTAGTAACTGCTGATGGTACTGATACCATATAACCTGAAAGGTAGTCTGTGACCAGATGTGGTGCCAAGTGTGAGGGTTTTCATTTGCCCATTTTGTAATTACTTCACTGGCCCCAGCTGCTTTCCCAGGATAATAGTGCCTTTGGTTGATTTATGCTCCCAGATATTTCCTGTTGCTGGAGTCCAGTGAGTGAATAATGATGCTAAGCAGTTGTTCAGCTGTGAACAAGTCTTCACACTTGATTGTTTTCTAATGTACAAGGCGGGTGGCTGAAAAGTTTTGGCAGGCTGACAGATTAATATTTTCTTGTAGCTTTTCATATATAAATTTTATCTAATCCACCCTTTCCCTGGTGACACCTTGAAATTGAATAATTCCCTGTGGACACTTAAACAGCATTCTCTTAATGGAGTCCTGAAATAATAAAAGTGGTTAAAAGAAGCAGGAGCTTCCATGATTTTTATTTGTTAGCCACCAGTTGAACATTTGTAAAGTCCATGCCCTCGCCAACCTGGCAGCCTTCCAGAGAAAGGGAAAGGTGGTGGGAGATGTCACTGCTGGGTCCCTTCTGAAGATGCTGGGTGAGCCAGCCCTGTGCTGCTGCTCTGCTGCAGCTTCCCCTGGTGTTACTCAGGCTATTTTTGCAGCTGGTGATAAGGCCCCTGGCAGCAGAGGCGGGAGGAATGCAGAGGCTTAGCTGCCCTTGTCTCTCCATGTAAGGAGTTTTGGAGCTGTTACCTTTCCAAGAAAGGTAGAGAGAGGCTTAGATATTGCTCCAGAGGGTATAATGCAGCTTTCCCAATTTAAATTTTACCAAATACCAGAGGTTCTCTGGATGACTACAATGGATTAGGAGCATTCAGTTGGTGTCTTTCATATACGACTGTGAATCTAAACTGGGCTTTACTGTCACCTGAATTCCCTCCAGCTGAGGACATGCCTGGGGGAAGTAGTGTGAGAGTCTGAGACTCCCCAGAGTATGCAGTCTAAACCTGTTTTAAAAGTGTCATGAATCCAGTTCATTTTCCCTCCCAGTGACTCTCTTTCTTTCTTCTGACAGCCCAACTGAGCGGGAACGCACGGAACGGCTGATTAAGACCAAATTAAGGGAGATCATGATGCAGAAAGATTTGGAGAACATCACCTCAAAAGAGGTGAGTGGTGAGAGCACTGAAAATGCTGTTGTGCAAACTAAAGATCTCTGTGCTTCATGCCATGAAGAAAGGCCAGAACAAAAGCTTCACGTGACTTCCTTGTGTCCCTCCTCCCCTTGCAGATACGCACGGAGCTGGAGATGCAGATGGTGTGTAACCTGCGGGAGTTCAAAGAGTTCATTGACAATGAAATGATAGTGATCCTTGGGCAGATGGACAGCCCTACACAGATATTTGATCATGTCTTTTTGGTGAGTCTAACAGTGAATACAAGAACACTCCTGACACTTCTCACTATGACTTGGTTGACACTGGGGCCTCTGGAGGAAGCTAAAGGAATTCTGATGGAGAGGTTGGTTGATCCTGGGGTCACATACTCTTAAGCAAGACAGGAATGAACAAGAGCAGCCTGGCTTTTTGGCTATGCTGAACTTTGCCATGTAGCGCCAAGCTGTAGACCCTAGAGGATGGAAGGGAAAAAGTCTTAATTCTAACAGTTTTTCAGGGCTGTTTCCATTGATGTAAGACCATTTTTGTGGCTTTAACTGTCCAGGGTACCCAATGCCAAGTTCTTATGTTTGGGAAAGACATAACTACAGCAAAGAGGGAGGGAAGCTGTGTGACATCCAAGTGGAATGACGCTCCTGTAACATGGAAAGCTCTGAGTTGGTGTGATCCAGGAGGAGCAGAGTAACATAACAAAGAATCCTGGAGATAAGTCACTTAAGGAAACATAAACATTTTGCTGTTTAATGTTTTGCTTTCTTAGTTGCTGCTGGGGCCTGTCTTAATTACTGCAGCTCCTTCTGGTGAGTCAGCGCTCCGCTGGATTTCCCAGCCCCGGAGCCACGGACGCAGGTTTGGTTGGGCTGTCTAGCCTGTGAGCTTGGCTCAACTTTAAACAAAGCCATTCCTCTTGGACCAGCTGGTCTTTCCAAATGGAGAGGGCCTCTCCCAGTCTCCAGCTCAGAAGGGATGGTCTCTCTTAATGTGAGCACTCCCAGGATATCATGCTGGGATAGAGCCAGGAAAATTGGAAGTACCTAGGATGTAATGGATTTTTTTTTTGCAGACTCTGTGGTATAAGGAGAGAGAGAGAGAGAGAGAGAGAGACCTGTTACAGGATTATGGTGCTGGCCAAAAGCTTACAGGCAGCTGGATCCACTGCAGGGCTTGGAGTCTTGGCTCCGAGTGCATTTAATGGGGAGAAAACCTTTCAAACAAGGCTTGCAGGCAGCACCAAGGAGAAGAGCTGTGGTTAATGTGTGGAATAAAAGTATTTGCAGAGCAGCTGCTGTGGTGTGGAGCAGTGCTGCTGGGGCTGGGCACCAGCTTCACTGAGGAGCATGTGTGCTGCAGGGAAGGCTTGTATTGTGAGGGCTCTGAAGGGCAAGGAGCTGTTTCCTTCCAGGTGGAGGCAAAAACCCTGTGGGATCCCACTTAGGGAGTGCTGAAATAACTCAGCAGGAAATAAAAGACCTGATGATGTTGTTAATTGTGGATCAAAGAACCGGAGAAAAGGCTTTCACCTCTGCAGCATTGTTCTCCTTACCTGTGGAAGCTGATGGTTCCCAGGCCTGAATTAAATTATTCTTCCTTGACTAGAAAGAGACAACATTAAACTCAGTCTGGGCCCTGGTAAATAGGATCAATCATCTTCATCTGGATCATCTTTCCATTTGGGAGCCATTTTAGGGCAGGGAGGCAGAGAGGTTGTGCACCTTAAATTCTGAAGGGAGCCTTAGAGTGGTTTTTTCTCAGTCAGGTTTGTGTTTGAGCAGGAAGCAAGCAGCTTGGAGGCCTTGTGTGTGCTGCAGAGGAGAGGGTTACCTAGCCAGAGTTAGTTGTGTTCATTTCTCTGCTCACACAGGCTTTGAACGTGGGGAGAAAAGGTGCATCCCAAGTGAGCTTAGGTGTTGCTGCCTTTGATGTTGGAGATGGGTGTTTCTGTATAAAGAGCACCTGGATGGCTTTTAAATGCAGGCAGTTTCTCCTCTGTGGGGCAGAGCTGGCAGCAGCCTCCAGGGAAAGGAGTGGTCTTGTTTCGCTGAGGTTGATTTGTCAGCGGTTTGCAGGAAGTGCCAACACACAGTGCTGGGCTCTTGTTGGCAGAGCTGCTTCTTGTTTCAGAAGGGATCTGCTTAATGGGGTGAGGGAAGGTGCTGAACATCAGTCCTGGTTACCACTTGTGTACCCCTGTGCTCAAAAGACCCCCAGCCCTCCAACTCCTGGCTGGTCAGCTTCCTCCTCTGGTTCACTGGTGACCATCCCTCCCTCCACCAGTTGCCCTGGCCATGCCTTCCTTCTGCCTGATGTGTTCCTTTGCATGTTTTCCCTGCAGGGCTCAGAATGGAATGCCTCCAATTTGGAAGATTTGCAGAACAGAGGGTGAGTAGCTTCAGGCCATCAGCTCAAAAGCAAGAGCCTGGCCTTGACACTTGTCTATGCAACAAACTCTATTCCATACCTACTGTGTAACCTGAGTCTTACTAAAAGGTTTTCAGATCCAAACAAGCTCTTGCTTCCTCCAAACTCTTTGTCCCGTGAACAGGCACCCTAAAGTAAAAGAATCTTACTGTTGACCTTGACTAATGTTCCCAAGGCAAACAAAGGAAGGCAGCAAGCTCATAGCTATAAGTAGTAAAAAGCTGCAATTACTGAACTGGATGCTGCATAGTTGGCTCTGTGCCCTCAGCCCCAGCCCGTTGTTCTGGACTGATTACAGAGGCGCTTCGGACCTCCAGGCTGTGGCAGGAAGGAAAATGTGGACAAGAGCATTTGTTGCTCTGAGTGGGACCCAGTAGGAAGTAAAATCCTGTAGCTCTCAGTCTAAGCACTGATGGGTTCCTCTGGTTCCTGCCCTTTCTTCCTTTCAAGTTTAGAATGTCCTTTCTCTTGACCAGGTAGATATAAGCCCCAAGATTGTGCAATTAAGTAATTATTCATGAGTTTGGCTTACTTGTGTTAATCCAGTGGAAAAAAATTAATCATGCTGCTGAATTGGCAGTGTACTTATGTACCTCAGAAATTCAGCTTTGCAAAATTGACTCTTCCTGTTGAGCTCAGGGGCTTCTGAGGTTTCCTTGAGTCTGACAGGTCCTACTTGATTGCCAGGGATCTCATACCTGCTTGGGAAAAGGGATGTCACTCCCTTGCCGTGCCCTTGTTCTGCCTGATATCCCAGCACGAGTGCATTTCATAAGCATCTTACAAGTAACCCTCAGGGCTAAAAATACTGAGTGCAGTGTACATAAATACCACACGCTTTCTCCAGCAGTTTCCTTTCCAGAAAATTTAGGGATAAGGAATAAATCCTCCCCAGTGGCTCATTGTCTGTTACATCTCTCTGTAGTTACTTTATGCATTTGTTTAGCTCTGGTGTTACTGGGGGGCTTAGTCTTCCATTTTCCCATGGTTTTGGTGCAGCAGGAGGAGAGATTGACAAAGGGGCTTGGAGAAAGGTGTGCAAACACTAATTGCAGGAGCTCCTGTGGCACAAGTGTAGAACAGAGGTGGTGGGCAGTGTGACCAGACATCATGCAGAGGAAGTTTCTATCCATGGATCCCTGTTACCAGGCTCTAAACTGGCCAGGAAAAACCTATTGTCTGTGTTAGCTGCTGCTTCCTTGCATTAATTCCTGGTTTCCCAGGAATTTTGTTCAGGAGTGCACTTCCAAACACCCTTGGCAAAGCAAGGCAAGGCTGCAGTGAAGCAATGGGACACATCTCTGAGCTGGCTGTGTTTCTCTCTGCTGTTCCCATGCAGAGTACGGTACATTTTGAATGTGACTCGAGAAATAGATAATTTCTTCCCTGGGCTCTTTGAATACCACAATATCCGGGTTTATGATGAAGAAGCTACAGATCTTCTGGCTTACTGGAATGATACCTACAAATTCATCTCCAAGGCCAAGTAAGTCTCTTCAGAAAACAACACAAACATTTATAAGAAATATAGTAAGCATTTTGTTTTCCTGCTGATTTTCTTAACTGCTTTTCCTCCTTACCTACCTAACATCAGAGCATTTTCTTTTTCTGGTTTGCAGCAGAAGAAATCTCTCTGCCAGGGCTACCCTGAACTGCTCAGTATCTCTCTGGAATGTGTTTCTAAATTGTGACACCATGTTTGTGGTACAGGTTCTCTTTTTACTTGGAATACTGCTTGATACCAGTGGTTCATTTGGGCTGAGCTCAAGGGTGCCACGTTAGTCTTCAGAGGTTTTCATGTACCTCTGTGTTTGCCCACCTTGCAATAACAGCTTCAGCAGAGCTGTTGTAACAAAATCTGTTAAGAATATTAATAAAGACCTTGTTCTTCAGTTTCTTTCTGTGTCTTGCTCCAGTTTGTAAATTGGATTATCAGATCACATCCCAGACTCCAGCTGTGGCCACAGTGTTGAAAATATGTTCGATAATGCTGTGGTAAAGAAGTTGCTGTTCTCTTAAGCTTCTCAGATGTTTTCCATTTAATGATCTCTTTTTGTTTTTTCTTCTGCTTCAGGAAAAATGGTTCCAAGTGCCTGGTGCACTGCAAGATGGGGGTGAGCCGCTCAGCATCCACAGTGATTGCCTATGCCATGAAGGAGTACGGCTGGAACCTGGACAGGGCGTACGACTACGTGAAGGAGCGGCGCACTGTCACCAAGCCCAACCCCAGCTTCATGCGGCAGCTGGAGGAGTACCAAGGGATCCTGCTGGCCAGGTGAGTGCAAGGAATCATCCTGATTATCCATGTGAAGGTGTAACACTTCAGTGGTTGACTCCGTTCTTTTAGTCGGAGCTTGTATCACTGCGTTGTGCAAGCTCAGGATCTCGGGAAAGGCAGTGCTCTGATTTCAGGGTTTTCTCAGCTGAGCCTGGGAAAAGGGGTGTAACAAGGGGCTTTCAGGAGGCTGCTTGACTTCTAGGATGTTTGGATTTTGGAAAATAGCATCCCCATGAAGTGTTATCTGAGTGCAGTGCAGCATTCAGAGCTATGCAGGCTCCAGCAGAGATAAATGATGTCCCTGTTGCTTGTAACATCACTTGGCAGGGAACTCGCTTTGTCTCCTCACAGTTCCCTGTTGAACATGCCCCTCCTCAGCAGCTGGTCTGGTTTTATTTAGATCCCTTTGGTAAGTGTTGGTGTGAGGGGAGGGGACAGGATGTTCTGTGCATTGCAACAGTGGTGTTTATTCCTGCCTGGAGTCCTGAGGCTGGTCTGGAGCTGGGCCTGGGTATGGGCAAGTGTGTTGTAATCCCAAGCCTATCACCTGACAAGCAAAAAGACATAAATATTGCATGTTTCTAAGCTGTGTTAAGCAATGTCTTCACGTGATCTGCAGGAAGGAGGTAGTGATACTCTGCTTTGCCGGATTATGGTATTTTGTTTGGGATCCTGGTGTGCTTTGCCTAGAAGCAGACCTGCAGCAAGCAGAGTTACCCAGTCTGAGCCTCCTGCCACAGGAGGTGGCTCTTAGCAGGTTTGGACCAAAGTAAATAGTAAATTTCAAAGCTTCTCAGTGCTATTGGGAGGTGCCTGCTTATTGTAGAATCATGTAGGTTGGAAAACAGCTTTAAGGTTGAGTCCAGGCATTGTTTTATATGCTCTTATTTACAGCAGCTCAGGCACTCATGTGCTCTCTTTAGGGCACACTTCTTACCTCTATCCCCTGCTTGATTTTATCCTTTCATGTCTGTTCTATCCACTTGCAAAGACCTCCATTCCCTTTCATTGTAATGACTTACCCTTCCTCCTTTGCTCTCCACCTGTTCCCAGCAGCCTGTGTTTGTTGTTGGGCCAGGCCTGGATTCCCAGTTTTTACACCAAACCCTTGGAGTAACTCCCCTGTCACTGGAATGTGCTTCCTCTTTCCCTCTCTGCACAGGTAAATAACCTCAGGGTTCCTCCCAGCTTATTCCCTGACCAGGTGCACCCACAGGATCTTCATCCTCCACCTCTCCCCTGCTCCCAAACCCTGCCTGCCATAATGACCCTCTTTCTCTCTAAAAAACAGCCAAGTAGTATCAAGTCTCAAGACAGATCACGTGGAATAGACAATTTTGAAAAATAGTGC
Organism: Drymodes brunneopygia; assembly: GCA_013400955.1. Taxonomy (NCBI): domain Eukaryota; kingdom Metazoa; phylum Chordata; class Aves; order Passeriformes; family Petroicidae; genus Drymodes; species Drymodes brunneopygia. The sequence continues at coordinate 27,479 of VZTZ01007962.1, read as the reverse complement.
CCTGCTGGACTGAAACCCTTTGAGACAGACACCACACCTGCCTTGGGTGCCTCATGTGACACCAAACATGCTGCTGGCACCAGTTGGTAAAGGTCAGTGCTTAACTCTGGGCCAGAGATGACCTGACCAGTGTGGTGTGCATTGAGCAGACTGGGAAATTAGATCTCACTGGGGTAGACTGGATGGAGAAAAAGAAGCTTTTTAGGTGTGAAAAACACACCAACAGGTTGGTGAACACCTGTGAGAAGCCCTGGTGTGGGAGCAGCTGGTCTCTCACATCTTCAAGCCCTGAGCCCAGCAGTTGGTTTGGGTAATCTGCCAGTCTGGTAGTTGGTGACATGCCTGCAAAGCCACCCTGTACAAACATTTTGGTTAAGGATTATTTTGCCCTGTCTTTTAGTAATTTATTTTTTGGAGGTGTATCTTTCTTGCTGCCAGCATTTATGGGCATGTGGCTTCCCTTCCACTGAAGCACAGCCCTGCTCCTGACCTACTCTGCAAGTCCCTGTACAATGGCACAAACAGGATTACTTGTGAGGCTTTAAAAAATGCAAGAGCAGTGTGTTACATCTGTGTAGGATGAAAAAGCCTGCAGTAAATGAAGCTCCACTGAAGCAAGGAATGGCCCCTCCATGCTGCAGAAACTGTCCCTCTTTATCTACTTCCTCTCTCAGCTCCAAACTGCCTTTTTTCCTGTTTCTTTGTGTTATTTAGCTTTGCCCTCTGGCTTCTGGCCGCCTTGTTTATTGCTGCAGTATTCCAGGACAGGTAAAAAAAACAAAAACAAAAAAACCAACAGATTGACACTCATGTGACTGCTCCAATTTCAGGGGGAAGGTATGTGAGGGCAGCCATGTGCTTGCACTATCCAGTTACGGTTTTGTGCTGGGGTTATAGCAACTGGGATATGTTTTCCAGCTGTAAAATGAAAACCCCCTGCCTGCTTTTAGTCACAACAACAAGTGTGTTTTGCTCTTTGGGACTGTCATACTTCCTGGGGTTAGTTAAACTGTCCCCTCCCTCTGTTGATAAACACAGCAAGGCTGAGCCAGGCCTGTTTCTGTTATTAGTTATAGATAAGTTACAGGAAACCAGTGTTTGGGATCTCCTGTGCCTCATGCATCTTGTGAATCAACAGCAGTTTTATACCCAAGCCTAGAGAGCTGGTGGGAGGTGTGGGAGGCTCCTGGTCCAACAGTGGTGTGGGCACAAACACTGGGAATGTTGCCCAGGAAGGTCAGGAGGGGGCTGTGGGCTCTGGGAAGGGACGTGGGCTCCTGTTCTCTGACCTTGCTTCAAGCACCTTAAGGTAAATGTCAGACTGGGGAAGTGTGAGATTGGAAGATAGCACAGCACACCTCTGCCAGTGGTGCTTGACATCTGGTGTGGTCCTCAGGTCTGTGCCAGTTGCTCTCATACAGGAGGCTATTTTCACTTTCAAAATCAGATGTGCTGCAGAGAGCTGGATTTGAGCACTGAAGTGCCCTCAGAAAACACCAGCAGCTCCCCAGGTTATATGAGCAGAGATGTCAGATGACATTCCATACAGAGCCAGGCAAGAACCTGCCTCAGGGACAAGCCTGTTTCTGCTGCCAGTGTCAAACTGCTCCAAAATCCACTGGAAACAGAGAATGTGCACCCAGGACGGTGTCTCTGGCCTCTGATCTTGACCCTCCTCTCCTGTGAGAGGACCTGATTCTGCCCTGTGTCACACGTGAAGGTTGTCACTGATTATAGGGTTGGAAAGCTAAATCTGTGATGGATTATTTTCCTTAGCTGTTGGGCACCCACAACTGAACTGGCACATGGTAATTAGCTCAGTACCATCTGTTAATTAACTTACTGTGGCCACTGGATGTGTCTGGAAGCGCCTGCTCATGCTAGCAAGGGACTGGAGGGGTTTTGCAAGATCTCCTGCAGCTCCAAGGAGGTTTCTGTGGTTTCTGTGTTCCTCCTAGGGGCAATGGGTGGAAACACATCCCTGTGGCCGTGGCTACTCAGCAAACCCTGGCAGCCTGGGCTAGCTCTGGCAATTTCATGGCAAGAAGTTGCCTGCAGTGTTCTCTGTAAGCCCAGGTGCATGGGTTGGGGTTTTTGGCATGTGGAGATGAGGAAGGTGATGCAATGCCACTGCCAGTTACTTGGCCTTTTGATGGCTCAGACTTTCCTAAAGGGGCTTTCCAGGATCTGGAGGAGTTCTGAGCTTCCTTCCTGTGGAAGGTGGGTGGTAATTTGGGCTGTTTGTTTACTGTTGAGGATTTCTTCTGTGTTCTTACACACACCCACCTCTACTCATCCCACCCTATCCCTTGGTTACAAGAGCCAGTTATTGATGACTGAAGCTATTCAGAGAAGGAACCGTAAGGGAAATTGGACTTTATTCAGTGTCCACCAGCACAAGAGGGTTCTCTCTCTTCTGGTCACTGCTCACCTGCTAGCAAAAGGAAAAGGGCTGGCTGAGAAAGGACCAAATTCTTCAGTCAATTAAACATTGCATTTGTTGAGTGGATCCAACACTGCTGGGGAATGGGGAGGGGTGTGTGGAGCAGAATGGTGCCGTGGGATTTAGCTCCTGGAAAGTGGCTCGTTACTGAATCAACTTTCCCAGCAGCAGGTTTGGCCCCGAACTGTTCAGGTGAAGCTGCAGCTGTGGTCAGTGACTCCAGCGTTTGGCACAGTTTTTGTTGTAGGTTGTGTCCTCTTACAACAAGGTGGATCTGGCTCTGGTATGTGGAAATTACTCACTGTTTTCCTTTGCTCTCCTTCCCCGCAGCAAACAGCGGCACAACAAACTGTGGCGCTCACACTCGGACAGCGACCTCTCGGATCACCATGAGCCCATCTGCAAGGCTGGGCTGGAGCTGAACAAAAAGGAGATCACCACCTCAGCTGACCAGATCTCAGAGGCCAAAACCAATGACAACCAGCAGCCCATGTCTCCCATCTACTCAGCTGAGCTGGACAGGGAGCAGCAGCTCCCGGAGGACACAAACATGATTGAGGACGTGTGTGTGAAGGAGAGAAGGATCCACTTAGAGTTTACTTGCAGAGACTTCCACGCTGAGCAGATGGAGGACAAGCTGAACCTGAACAATATCAATGGCTGTACAGCAGGGTGTTGTGTAGACTCTGTCCCCCCTGATAACTGCCATGCTTCTGAGGCCTTAATGCAGCTCCAGCACCCCTTGGAAATAACAGAGTTTCCTGATCTGACAGTGGACGATCTAGAAAAAGATGCCCTTAAGCCTGATATGAACGTGCACTTGGTTCCCATGGAAGAATTCACTTCATGCTTAAAAGACTTCCCCCAGTCCCCAAACCAAAATTCCCCAGGTCTCCAACAGAACCCTCAGCCCGAAGTGGCAGACCTCAGCACAGACAGGATTGATTTCTTCAGTGCTTTGGAGAAATTCGTAGAGCTCTCCCAGGAGAGCCGGTCACGCACCTGCTCCCATTCCAGGCCAGACGAGCAAGGGACTGGGAGGAATGGGGTCTCCAGGGTGCCCACACTGGAAGTGCCACCTGCTGCAGATGGGGGTGCAGATGCACGAAGGAACAGCCCTGGAAACTCTCCTCAGGCATCAGATGACTCTTCCACAGATGAAGAGCAACAAAAGGTTAAAATAACTTGCTTGTTTTTTTTAGGAGCTGCTGCTCGACCCTATCTGTGGGCTGTTTTCTGCTGTGAGGTGGCTATGGATGGGATTTTGTAGCCCTGCTTTCACTGGACAGGGTGTTTGGGGAGGGATTGCTAGATGCTTCCCTCTTCCTTCACTTTTAGATACTTGCCCTTTTCTGCACTTTTTCCTTAAACATCAGTTTGCTGGCATTGGCAGGGCCGTGAGCCGACCTTGACCTGACCTGCTGTGCTGTTCTCATGAGAAACTTATTTTTGAGTTTTGCATCAGGAGAGCAGAAAGGTGGGACTTGACCCACTAATTTAGCCAGACCCTGAGCCCAGCCAGCATCCCAAATCTGCACAGATATTTATCTGACTTGAGAAATCCACCAAAAAGTGGGGCAAAACTGACCCTTTTCCCTGGTTGTGAAGTACCAGCATTGGGGTAGTAAATCAAGGCAGGTGTAGAGCTTCCACTGCTGGAGGAAGAAATGAACCTGTCCAGGTCTGGAGTGATGGCATTGGGCACGTCATGGCTCACTACTCCTGGCTAGAGAGATAGTCTTGACAAAATTTAGTAACCTCTAAATTTAGGTACCTTTTTCTCATAATTGCTTTTCAGCCTCCAGGACTCTCACAGGGATTGATGATGTCCGGGGCCATCATTTTCTGGGAGCTTCTCTTATTTAAATTCCACGCTGCATTGCTTGAATCTTTTCCATCTCCATGTGAGGCAATAAGGCTCTTCCAAATATAATAGGCCAAAGCTCTCTCCTGTGATTTGGCAGAGAGTGTCTGTGGGGATTGCGAGCCTCCCTGGTCATTTTCCTCTGGGAAACCAGATCATTTCAATGCTTGGTCATTCTTTTTGCTCCGCTTCTGTTTGCTCCATACATGAGCAGAATTTGTCATGTTTTCAGTTCAAAATGGCACTTTTAGCAGTATTAGGATTCTTTTTGTTTGTTGGACTTTTCTTCATTTAGGAAAAACAGAAAAGCTACCTTTTCCTTGGAGTTTGTGGCAGCTAAGGTTCTTAGATCTCAGTCTAGGTGAAGATCCAGTCTGGAATATGTTAAATTCAGTCCCAGAGACAGTAAAAAATCTACATTAGTGATCACTACTCTGGTGATCTCTCTCTCACACACTGCTACATGGTTTTTTGTTCCTTTGGGGATGTGCACTCCTATTTTCTCTAACCTGCTGCTGTTTGTTCTGTGTCAGCACAGCTGATGCACTTTCTCCTGTTTGTCTGTTGTTACAGGAGGTCCCTGAGCTGCCTGGTGCAGGTCATCTCACGAGATCCCACTCAGAAAATGCCATTTCTGTGAAGGAAATTATCACAGAGATCGAGTCAATCAACCAGGGAGCAGGACCTGTCCAGCAGAAAGAGGGTTCAGCCAACCTCAGCCAGACACCAAAGAGGAACACGGTGCATGACCTGCCAGTGGAGGTGATTTGGGCATCAGAAAAGGTGGATCAGAGTGAAGGAGCCTGTGCTGGACACCAGGAAAAGGAGAAGGACCCTCTGCCAGCTGAGCAGGAAGAAGCCCCATCTCTGCAGCTGTCTTCTGGTAAAGCAGACCTGGAGGAAAGCAGCTCCAGCGGGGAGCAGCAGGAGCCTCGTGGCTCCAGCAACCCTGAGCCCAAGTGGTGCCCCGGCTCCGTCCGGAGAGCCACGCTGGAGTTCGAGGAGCGCCTGAGGCAGGAGCAGGAGCACCAGCACACGGCCCCAGCCTGCACTTTACCCACCCGCAAGAACTCCAGGAACGACTCCCCTGCCGCCGAGCTCCTGCCACGGGGGAAGAGCGAGGAGCCACCCCTGGAGCTGGCTCCAGAGGGGGACAAGGCTCAGGGTCCGGGCGCTGAGGAGCCGCTGCTGCCTCCCGGGGCAGAGCAGTCTGCGGGCAGACAGCTGCCTGCACCCCTCGGCCCCCCTGCCCGTGAGTCCCTGCCCGCAGAGCCCGGCCCGGGGCAGGAGGCAGCGGCCCAAGAGCGCAGGACAGTGGTCTCGTTTGACGGGACGGAGGAGCCATCCCTGCCCTCCCTCCTCCCAAAGAGAATCGAAATCATCGAATACACCCTGACGGTGAAGCCTGCAGAGCAGCACCCCGACACAAGCTGTGAGCAGGGCGGGCTGGCTGTGGCCACCCCATCTTTGGATGAAAACTTGAACCCCTCGGTGTGCTTGGAGAAGGCTCCGGCGGATCCCTCGCCACCGGAGCACGCGGTACGCACACAATCCGCCTTCACCGTGGTCAGCCCCAGCCAGGAAGGTGGTGGCATGTCTGCTCACCTTGGTGCTGCTTCTCCCTCTGCCCAGGTGACCTGTCCACCTTCAGCCAGCCTCGAGCACTCTCCTTGCCCCTTTGTCATTCACCTGGAAGGTGTCACCGAGCAGAGCACGGGTACAGACAATGAGCCGGTCACGCCGTGTGCCACCGAGGGACACGCGACTCTCCCGTTCAGGGACGATCCCAAACCTCTCTGCGGGGACAGTGCTGGCATCTCAAGGCAGCTGAGCAGCGAGGACTTCACCAGGCAGCGTGCTGAAAACATGGACCTTCTGGACATCTCATTCCTGTGTTACAGCCTCCCACACAGCTCCAGCAGCCTCAGCGTGGAGGAGCGCTCCAGCAGCCCTGGACCGGTCAAGCAGCAGGCGGAGGAAATAGAGGCTCGGATCCGGCATGCAGGGCTCACCAGACCCTCCCACATGAAGCGCTCGGCATCCCTGGCCAAACTGGACTGCCTGGACCTCTCCAAGGACGACTTACGCGACAGGGAGTCGGCCTCTTCCAATGCCAACCCGGTGCTTCTCACCTGCGTTGCCCTCGGTCGAGGTTTTTGTGGGGGGAGGTCGGAGAGGGGCTCGGAGAGCGCGTGTGGGAAGCATCGCCTCTCCTCCCCAGAGCCCACCAAGCATTTTGTGGAACAGCTCAGAACAGCCGAGTGCATTGCCCAGAGCAAGCCGGTGGAGAGGCCGCTGGCTCAGTACGCCAAAGAGTGCAGCTCCAGCCAGCAGAGTTTGTGTTCCAGTGCAGATCCGACATGGACTAGCTCTGGGGAGGGCCCTCCGCTGCTCCAGGTGCAGGTCCTGGACTCCTTGTCTCCATCTCAAGCTCTGGCTGTCGCCCCACGGCAGCAGCACGGGAGAACTCACCCTCTGAGGAGGCTCAAAAAGACCAATGACAAAAAGCGGACAACCAATCCCCTCTACAACACGATGTGATCCTGGGCCCTTGGCTGTGATTTCTTACCCAGAACCCGTGGTGTTGCTTTCACGCAAGGGGCAGGTGTAATATAAGGAACATGCACTTTATTGGTTAATTTTATATATATTGTCATTTTACTGTTCCTGGCGCATGTAGGTGTGGGTTGGTTCTTCTGTGTGTGACTCTGACTGCAGGACTGTTTGGGTTTTTTTTAAGTTTAACTTGGATAACCTCAAATGTTCTTTTTATTTTGTTGTTGGTTTGTTTTAAAAGAACACCTTTACCACGAGAAAATTGATATTGGCTCGCTTTGGCAAGGTGGAGTTCTGCTTACAACCAGATCCTAGTTCCTAACTTGAATTTTTCCCATGCCTTGAAATGGTGCTGGGCAGTTGGTGGGGTGAGAGCCCCTGTAAATGTGAAGGTTGTGCCAAGGTCCCTTTGTTTGGCCTTTCTTTTATTCTGCAAACTGTAACTCCACCATGCTGGCAGATCCCTCACAAAGCTGCTTCAGGACAAACTCCCAGGCTTGGTTCAGCTGGTGCTTCCCCAAAAGGAGCACACAGGGGTAAATCCTCCCAGTGGATGGGCTCTGATAACCCTGGGCAGCACCAAGACCATTTCTCCCATCTGCCATGGGGCACACAGAGCTCTCTGCTCTGTGCTGAAGTGGGGCAGGGCTCCTCCAGGAGCTGCCACATTCACCTCTACCCCCAAAGCCAGTGTTCTTTTAAAACAAACGCCTCATTAGGGTTTTAACCCTCCCATTACTTGAATACTGCTGTGGGCCTTCCAAGTTCATGGCCATATCATCTGTCCTCTGCCCTCTGCCCCAAAGCTGTTCTCGTGCTGACTGAGTTTCCCTCTCCCCTCTGCCATGCTCACGGATGTTTCTGGTGGCTCCCAAACCTTGAGCTGTTTTTGTTACATGACTTACTGCCCTTAATGCAAAGCTTTGTTCTCTCTGCTGTCACTCCTAACTCTGGACCCAGAGGGAAAACCTTTTCTGGAAGTTTTTTCTTTTCCTTTTATTTTTTTTTTCTTTTTTTTTTTTTGCCTAAATTGTATATATGATATTTATATGAATTTTTTTTTGTCTTTTCTATGTTTTTGGTTTTTGTTTTTTTTTTTCAAAAGAAGGGCAAGACTGCATTCTGTAAACTGGAAAACAAACCCACCTGACTCAAACTCAGTGCTGTTCTTTGTGATCTGCACAGACTCGGGAGTGGATTTGACATTATAAGCTGTCTTCCCTTTCCAAAAGTGAGCCTCGATGCCAAATGTGTCCCTTCTCCTCCAGTCCTGTGTGAACCCCTGTTACCCCACTGTGGGAGGGGCACTGTGTGTCTGTCCATCCCCTTCCTGCTCAAAGCTGGGTTCCAGGAGTGCCAGTTGGACATGGAAAGCCTTTGGCTGCTCCGAGCCATTCTGCAGGTTCTTGCTTCCCCAGAGAAACTGTGTGTGAAGGCTTTGCTGCAAATTTCCACCAGTTATTTTGGAGTTTCTGAGCAGTTTGGCTAAATCAAAGCTCCTCATTTCTAGCTGTGTGCATCAGCAAGTTGTCCCTGTGCTGTTGGAGAAGAGGAAAAGGCTAAGGGGAGCTCTGGGTCCTGTCCACAGTCCTGTGGCAGGTCCTGTCTCATCTGGTGCTTGGCTGGGGCCCAGACCTGCCCTCTGGGAAGGAACAAAGCAAAGAGAAGATGCAGAATGGCTCAAGCTGCTGAAGCCCAGCATGGAGAGGACACGGTGTGGGAGGAGCAGCAGCCAAGGCCATACCTAGAAAGCAGCCCTAAAGCTGCAGAGCTGTGCAGGCTCAGATGGGATAAACTCCTCCTGAGCTGGAGAGGAGCACACGGCACCAGAGCACTCTGCAGTATTTGGGAAGCAGCACAGGCCTGCCCTGGGGAAGGGGTGTCAGTGACCCCTGGTCTGCCCACAGCTGGTGGCAGAGGATAGCTGAGCAGTTGTCAAAGGTAATGCCACCTTGCTGCCCTCCTGGATCTCCCAGCAGTCCTCCTGTGCTGCCTTGCAGCCTGGGCACAGGTGCGTGAGTCCATCTGTGCTGTGGCAGCCACGAGCACTGTCCCTCCCTTTCCTGAGCTCTGGCCTGTGGTTGTTACCCATGCTGGAGCACAGCCCTGTCCTGAGTCAAACAGCACGTCATCCCAGGCCATTTCAGTCACTAGAAGTCACCCAAGCCCCTGGCCCAGGAGGCCAGATGCTTCTTTGGGACACTGAAAGACATGTGGCTTCTCCTAGCCCGCTCCAGCTGGCTCCGGAGCTGGGCAGACACTGTGGAAAGGCCAAGTGGCTTCATGTCATGTGGAGAAGGACAGGTTCAGTTCTTGCCTCCCCCACAAACTTCACCAGGCCCCCACTGCCCACCCTTCCTGACCCCAAGGACACGCCTGCCTGCCCCTCCACGGGTGGAAGGGACTGGTTGCCACCAGACTGCCTTGCATTGGAGGGTGCATGCTTGGCTGGCAGTGTGTCCTGCTGACAAGGATCTGCTGGGGAGGGAAAAGCCCTGTGTAGAATTTTTTCCCTTGAGAAGGCAGGAGGAGGAGGAAAAGGATCAGATTTCTTTGCTCAGCTTGATCTCAGGAGAAATGCCCTCTGGGAAGGGTCTTTGATGCAGACCAGAAATGCTGCTTCTTTCCAATACTCAGCTGCTCTCTGGGTGCTTCAGTTGGGGAGAGCAGCAGAGGGGCAGAGGCCCCTGCAGGGAGGTGCTTTGCTGTCCCCTTGTCCTTGGCTCTGGCCCAGCACAACTGGTTTTTCTCTGAGAAGGCTGTGGGCAGGCAGAGGGAGTCAGGAAAGGTGGTTCTCTTGCAGAGTGATGAAGGCCTTGGAGGTCTGGAGGCTCTGAGCGGGATGGCAGGAAGGGGACAGACTGGAGGGGCCTGGGCCTCCTTTCCCAGTGTCTGGGCAACGAAGCTGCCAAGCCCCTGACATCAGAGGTCTCTGCTGGGGACGATTGTCCCTTCTCCATGCTGGTGGCTCGTGGCAGAGTGATGACACTCTCCTGGTTCCTGTAGCCACCCCACGAGAGCTTCTTGTGACCCGCTGAGCACCACGGGGGGAGCAGCAGCACCTCCAAGGGTGCTCAGCAGCTGACAAGCCTCGCGGGGCAGAGGGGGTTTGGGAGAGAAACGTGTTGTTTTAAGGGCATTTTTTGTACAAAGCAACTGTTCTTTGGTCTGTGGCGAAGCCTCTCGGAGGACGCTTTATTGTTTACATTGACTCCTGTACAATATCCCAGCCATCGCTGCCCCGTCCCGGCCGTACTGTAACGTGTGAGCCTTGCACAGACGGACTGCGTGTGCGTGAAACTGGTTCTACACTGCGTTCTGTTGCACTCGGTGGTGTGTGTGGGTGTGTGCGTGTGTGTGAGTGTGTGTCCGGTCTGCTTGAGAAGTTGTGACCTGTACAAATCTCTCCCCTCTCGGCCCTTTCCTGGGGGGCGCGGTCCCAGCGGGTGGCAGGAGGTGACGCCGCTTTCTGGGTCACTCGGATGTTTAAACGGCGCAGGGATTAGCTCCGTGTCCCTCTGCCAGCAGAGGCTTGGTGGAAGGGATCCCGCCCCATCTCCGGCTGCTCCAGGGACCTGCTGGGAGGAGCGAGCTGGGAATCCGTGGCCGCAGGGGCGCTGCACCTGCCGGGGGGCTCCAGGAGGAAGCCATACCCACTGCAGGTCCCTGCTCCCCGCACGGTGCGTCCTGCCTTAATCCGGCCCTGGCTCCACACAACCCCCCCTCACTTCTCCCCAAGGGAGGGACCCCCGAGCCCTTGGTGTGGGGCAGAGGCAGGTGCTGGCCTCGCGCAGGAGGCTCCGGGCTGGCGTGGGGCTCGGTGCCTGTCCGGCGGTGCTGCCAGAGGTGCTAACAGCCCGCCGGCGCTGCAGACATCTCTGTTGGCACCAGACAAGGTGCCAGTGCCTTTTATTTTCCTTCATGGAGATGTGACGTCCGTGCGCTGGTTTGTAGGGATTGCCCAGGGCCGAGCAGCTGGCGGTGGGGTTGCAAACCAGGGAGGGGAGCGCTTCTGTCTGCCCCTCCTGGATCTTCCTTGGTGGCTGGGATCGTCCCCTTTCCCCCCTAAAGACTTTATGACCGATGTGCTCAGCTGTTTTTAAATGTGAACTTGTGCACTGATGTGCAGATTCAATGTTCTTGTTACCGAATGAATAAAAGTTTTATTTTGAAGATGACAAAGGTGTGTGGCTTCCTGTTTGGGATTGGGGCTGGGGGTGAGGAGTGATCTGTGCTGCTCTCAGAGCGTGGGGTGGCAGTGGGATCTGGAAGCCAGAGCAGGGTTGTTCCTCACATCTACCAGAAGGGTGGATGGCCCCATCCTGTCCCAGGTGATGGAGCAGTGCTTCAAGCGAGATGTACTCCCAGAACACGCTGCAGTTGCAGGGAAGATGTCAGGGGTCGTGTATTTAAAACTCAGGATGCTGCAGGTGCCTTCCCTGCACTGCTGCTGACACAGGAGCTGTGAGGAGGAGGGTCCTGGGTTTAAGCCCCAAGGGGGATGTGAGGTTTTAGCTGGACACTGGGCAGCCTGTCCCAGCTTTTGCTTTTGCTCCATTGTGACAAGAAAGGCAGTGCAAGGGTCTCTGTGGCCTTGCTGTGAGCAAGGAGCTTATGGAGAAAGCTGAATTCCCTGGGCTCAACCTCACCATCCATGCAGGAGCTTCCCACCAGGCCAGAACTGAGTGGGCACCAGGGTGTGGGGCCAGGGCTGCAGGGCTATCACTGCAGGGCTGTCACTGCGGGTCTGGCAGTGTCTCTGGGGTGCTCCATCCCCTCCTGTTCCCCCCAGCACCAGCTGGGCAAAGGTGCTCCCAGGGCCTTTTCTTCACTTGCTGGGGATGTGTCTTGGAGTTGAGGACACAGGACACGGCACTCGCTCCATCCCCAAACAGTGAGCCAGGGCCATGGTGGGACGGGACAAGCAAGGGGTGCCTCTGCAGCCCCCTCCCTCCCTGCCACCCCTTTGGCCGGGCAAACAAGGATGTCACCTCTTCCCTGCCTTTTTGCCAGCTGCCCCCTCCTGCCCGCTCAGCCAATGCTCGTCCAGCTCCACACGGTGCCCTTGTAGGGTCCAGGGCTTTGCTGCCTTTCCAGGAACCACCGCTCCCCTCCCTCTGGTCCCTGAGCCCTACAATCCCTTAATCCACTTGGGCCAGGGCATCCCTGCAGGGCTGGGCTTCGCTGAATCCCAAATCTGATTTTTGGATGTTCCTGTAACCATCCTGCTGGGCTGGGGCTGAGGTGGGTTTGTAGACCCCTTTTTCCTGGGGGAGGTGGGGACCCCGTGAGGTGCTGTGAGTGTTGGGAGCCTCAGGGGCAGCCCATGGCCATAGTCCCTGTGGGGCTGGGCTGGCCCCGGGCTGTGGGGGGACCCATGGCAGGGTCACAGCCCCGTGCAGAAGTGACCCCCGGGGTGATGCCCCGCCCCTTGCTTTGCCCCAATACATCAGAGAGACGCAGGGGCCTTCTCCTGCCCCCCCATCTCCCAGCCCGAGGGGCTCCCACGCACTGCGCCGGGGAGCTGCGGGCACCCTTGGGACCCCCCCGCTTTTGGGGCGGGAGCGNGAGATGGCTATATTTGGACAGTGACCTCTGGTCGTTCCCGAGCAGTCGCTGCGGATTCAATTGTGGCAACGTAATGGCACGGCCGGGGAGCGGGGAGCGGGGCTGTCCTGCCCGTATCCTGCCCGCACCCTGCCCGCATCCTGCCCGCACCCCGCCTGCACCCCACCTCTCTTTGCCAGCACCCCATCCGACCCCACTTGCGCCCTGCCTGCACCCCACCCAGCTCTCATGCCTGCGCCCCACACCTGCACCCTGTTCAGCCCTGCCTGCACCTTGCCAGCACCCCGCCTGCTCCTACCCAACCCCGCCTGCACCCTGCTCAACTCTGCCTGCACCACATCTGCCTCCCACCTGCACCCCACCCCTGCCTGCACCCTGCCCAGCCAGCCAGGCCGTCCCTTCCTTCCCTGCATGCTGACACCCCAGACTCTGCTCCCACTGGCCATGGTTGAGGTGCTGGGAGAGCGTCCCCACGGAGCCTCCTCGCCCCTCCCCAGGGCTGGGGACCGTGCTCGAGACCGGGGGGTGACACCAGCAGTGCCGTTGTCCAGCCTTGCTTGGTAGCCGGGCGCTGGGCCCCTTAGCGCCCAGCTCCAGCCCGTTCAGCCAGGCCAGGGATGATGCTGAAGTGCCGTGAGGGCTCCGGGGACACTCAGGGGCTGGGGAGATGCGGTTTGGCAGGGCACTGCATGTGCCCTATCCAAAATCCACCGGCTGGGACATGGAGGGGCAGATCTGCTCCTCCCTCTGCCCATACGGGCTCTGTGGGCTGGGGACAGGGGTGCTTGGCCCTCCGGCTGTGGCTCGGTGGCTGGATGTGGCTCCTGACAATGGCTGTGTACCCAGAAGAGCACAGGGGACTCCCCAGTGGCTCATAGGTGCTGCAAAGCCCCAGCTCCAAGGGTTTTGTTGTCCTGAGTGTCTTGGTCCCTCCCTGGGGCAGATCCCAGCAGCAGCACAGGTTGTGGGGAGAGATGGGTGACTGTGGGCATCGTGCCCAGCCGTGGCTGAGGGCTAGAGACCCCACTGGGGCCACGGGAGGGGCTTCTCCACACCCCAGTGTGCCCGTGGGGCTGTGTGTCTGTACCAGGTCCAGCCCTCACCCAGGTAGGGGTGCAGAGTGGGTGGCAGGGTTCTGTTCCATGGGACAGGGATCCATGGAGGGAGGCGTGAGCCACCAGCAGGCAGCTCTGGAGGCACAGCCCTCCTCCCAGGTGCTGGGTCAAGCCAGGCAACCTCTGGCCACTGATGCAGGGTAGGATACAAGGGTTCAAGCTGTGAACTGGTGCGTGGCACCTTTATGTCCACCCCAAAGTCCCCTCAGCCCTGCTAATCTGCAGCAGCAGCTCATGTGCCAACCCCAGTGCCAGCCACGGGGCATGGCACAGCAGTGGGGTACAGCACAGCTGTGGGATATGGCACAGCACAGGGTATGGCACATCTGTGTGACATGGCACAGCCATGGGACATGGCACAGCTGTGGGGTATGGCACAGCCATAGGACATAGCACAGCTGTGCATTATGACATGGCCATGTCCCTGCCCAGTGTCAGGTGGCTCTGGCCACCAGCTGACAGTCCCCAGCACCTGCAGCACCCCCACATCCCTGCACAAGGGCTGTCCCTGCTTCCTGATGTGGCATCAGGGCCACATCAGGCACCATCCTGCATCCTGATCCCTCCCCACCTCAGTGTTCCCAGGCTTCCCGCTGTGTCCAGAGTAGGAGGAGTCTCTCGGAGCCTGAGGGGACCAAAAGCCCTCGAAGCTGTGCCGGGGTGGGGAGGTGGTGGCCTGACGCTGTCCCCCCAGCCATGAGCCGCCGCGTGGTGCGCCAGAGCAAGTTCCGGCACGTGTTTGGGCAGCCGGTGAAGGCAGACCAGATGTACGAGGACATCCGTGTCTCCAAGGTGACATGTGACAGCTCCTTCTGCGCCGTCAACCCCAAGTTTGTGGCCATCATTGTGGAGTCCGGCGGTGGCGGGGCCTTCATTGTCCTGCCCCTTGCCAAGGTGAGCAGGGAGGATGCTGGGGTTTGGCCACACTGCTGGGATGTGGTGGGGGGAACATGCTGATGGGTTTTGCTTTTGGGGAGCTGCTGTGGCCCCAGAGCCCCCCAGCTTTGCCCCAACACCCCCTCCTCATGTGGGGCGTCCAGGCAGGAGCAACCTGGGTGATCATTGGCACCTGCCAAGGGTGACATCCCTGGGACAACCAAGGTGATGTGGGAAACCCCCAGCTGCCTCTCCCCAACCCAAATTCCCTGGGGGGCACAGCATGCCCAGGGACCAGCCCCCAGGGGAGTGGGGGTCTGTCCTGCCAACCCTGGCAGAGAGGCTGGGAGAGGATCCCCAGCCCCTCCTTGCCATCAGAGCAGATACAAAACTGCCTCTCATGGGTCACATCATTCCCCTCAGTGTCCCTGTGAGGCCTTGTGCCAGGTGAACTCTATTTGCCCCATGTGCCTCAGTTTCCCCATTCAAGACAGGTGCAAACCTCCAGCCATGCCGGAATCCCCTGCATGTCCCCACTCATGCCACAACCCCACACTGTGTCCGGGCTGGGTTTTGGGGGGCACCTGGCAGGGTCTCTCCCAGGGAACTCACCCTTGCCCCTCACCACTGCAGACAGGACGGGTGGACAAGAACCACCCGCTGGTGACGGGACACACGGCGCCCGTGCTGGACATCGACTGGTGTCCCCACAACGACAACGTCATCGCCAGCGCCTCGGAGGACACCACCGTCATGGTGAGGGGCTGGACCCCGCGTGGGAGGGGGGTGGCGGGTGCTGGGGGAGCTGTGCAGAGCATCCTCCCCCCCCTCGCCGCCTGTGAAGTGTCACTGGCCTATTTTTAGCCCCGGTGCCATGCGTTCGCGCTGGCGGCGGCTGCTCGCTCCATGATGCAGCAGTTTGTGCTAAATATACCCTCCCTGGCGACTCAGCACGCAGGAATAGCTGGGGGGGAGCTGGGAGCTGCACCCTGGCCGTGCCCCTCTCCCTGTGCCCACCAGCACCCCGAGTGCAGGGGATGCACCCCAGAATGGAGGTGCTTCTGGCGTCCCCTCGCCACCCTCCCCGCAGGCTGAGCTGGGATTAATGATGAGGTTAATTGGCTCTGAGGCCCTCATCAGCTTAGTGCTCACACACGGGGTGATCCCCAACGCCCCACTCTCTGTCCTTCCCGCCAGGTGTGGCAGATCCCTGACTATGTCCCCGTGCGCAACATCACGGAGCCCGTGGTGACACTGGAGGGACACTCCAAGCGGGTGAGCATCATCTCCTGGCACCCCACCGCCCGCAACGTCCTGCTCAGCGCAGGTAAGGGGCTCCCGGGTCACCCTCCCCGGGGTCACAGGAGAGCCATGGGGTGACAGCGTCTGCCCCCTGGGTCCTCTGCAGGCTGTGACAACCTGGTGATCCTCTGGAATGTGGGGACGGGGGAGATGCTGCTGGCTCTGGACGACATGCACACCGACCTCATCTACAACGTGGGCTGGAACCGCAACGGCAGCCTGCTCGTCACCACCTGCAAGGACAAGAAGGTCCGTGTCATCGACCCCCGCAAGCAGCAGATCATAGCGGTGAGTGCCCCTGCCATGT
Source organism: Drymodes brunneopygia (assembly GCA_013400955.1). NCBI lineage: Eukaryota > Metazoa > Chordata > Aves > Passeriformes > Petroicidae > Drymodes > Drymodes brunneopygia. The sequence continues at coordinate 11,448 of VZTZ01007962.1, read as the reverse complement.
CCCCCCTCGTCCCACCGCGGGGTCCCCCCCAGTGCCTGCCTGACCCTACTAACCCCGCACCGCGCGTCTCTGTGTTTGATTTAACCCGCTAACGCCGGCGCAGGAGAAAACCAAACCGCACGACGGCACCCGCCCCATCCGCGCCATCTTCGTGGCCGATGGCAAGATCTTCACCACGGGCTTCAGCAGGATGAGCGAGCGCCAGCTGGGCCTCTGGGACCTGGTACGAGACAGCGGCTCCAGCCCGGCCAGCGCCAGCCCCACAGATCTCAGCCCAGCCGGGGACGCTCTGGGTGCCAGGGATTCTCTCTGGCAACGCGTGCGCTCAGGGAGCATCGTGGGATAGGACTCAGCGGCTCTTTTGGGGGACAGANAGTGGGGTGGGGGGCTGGGAGGGGCATGCCAAGCTGCCTGCCCGGGGGGTTGTGTACCCCGGAGGGGACAAGCCCTGTCCCCCAGTGTGCCGTGGCTAACACGTGTTACTAACCAGGGTGGGGGTTTTGGGGTCACTGCTCACACCCCTCCACCTCTCCTCCGACCCCGTAGAATAACTTTGAGGAGCCCATTGCCCTTCAAGAGATGGACACGAGCAATGGGGTCCTGCTGCCCTTCTATGACGCTGATTCCAGCATTGTCTACCTCTGCGGGAAGGTAACCCCCCATCCCCGGGGTGCACCCCCCATGCCACCCTGTCCCTGAGGGTGCCAGGGCTGGCTGACACCTGTCCCCACCCCTGCAGGGTGACAGCAGCATCCGGTACTTCGAGATCACGGACGA
>VZTZ01007956.1:1209318-1223267 GCA_013400955.1 Drymodes brunneopygia | reverse complement strand
TGGAGCGGGGGCTGCCCGCGGCCGCGCTGCCGCCCGCCCGCTACCCGCCGCTGCCCGGCGGGGCCCTGGAGCGCTTCGCGCTGCCGCCCTTCGAGGGGCTGAAGGCGTACGCGGGGGAGTGCGGGCTGCCGGTGATGCCGCTCACCGTCTACAACGGGGAGCTGCTCTACGGGGCCGCGCCCTACTACCCGCTAAAGCTGCACCTCGGCGGCCTCCTCAAGTACCCCGACTCTGTGTCGTACTTCGCGGGGCCGGCGGCGGGTCTGCACGCCGCAGAGCTGGGCTCGCTGGCCAGCATCGACCGTGAGATCGCCATGCACACGCAACAGCTCTCCGAGCTGGCGGCCGAGAAAGGCCGAGGGAGGCTGGAGACGCTGCCGTCGGGGGCGGCGGGGGCGACCGGAGGGAAACCCAAGACCGGGCACCTGTGCCTGTACTGCGGGAAGCTGTACTCCCGCAAGTACGGGCTGAAGATCCACATGCGGACTCACACCGGCTACAAGCCGCTCAAGTGCAAGGTCTGCCTGCGGCCCTTCGGGGACCCCAGCAATCTCAACAAACACATCCGCCTGCACGCCGAGGGTAACACGCCATACCGCTGCGAGTACTGCGGCAAGGTGCTGGTGCGACGCCGCGACCTGGAGCGGCACGTCAAATCCCGGCACCCGGGGCAGAGCCTCGGCAAGGCGGTCGAGGACAAGAGTGACTCTGGCTATGCGCAGCCCGAGCAAGAGCAAAAGACTGACAACGAGAGCGACGTGGACGTCTGCTTCACCGACGACCAGAGCGACGCGGAGAGCGGCAGCCGGCACCGCGAGCAGTGATGCGGGAGGCGGCCGGGGCGGGGCGGGGGTGAGGGCAGAGCTGCAACCCCCCCCCTCCCCATCACTCTGGGTTCCTGGGGCGGTCCCACGGGAGGCCGTGCCGCGGAGGAGCGCGGGCTGGCGCTCAGAGCCGCCGGCGGGGCGGGCAGGGGTGCGCGGGCGTCCCCGGGCTCCCTCCACAGCGTCGCCTCCGGCGCTACAGCTGCGGTGCCGGGACAGGGGCGGGAGGGCGAAACCCTGGCGGGCCCGGGATTCCGCTGGACAGGCACCGCATCCCGAAAGGTGCCCGCATTTCAGTGGCCATATATTTTTATTGTACCTTTGTGTCGAGAAAATTGTGCCTTTTGGAAACGATTTTTTTCTATGCGCTCTCCCATCACTCGTTCCAGCGGTCTGAGCCGCAGGGCTCAGCAGCAGAGCCGGGTCTGCAAGCGCCTCTGGCACCTGTACACTTTATTTGACGCCTCACCTGTGCTTGCTTGGGTCCTAATAAAGCAATACCAACAGCTTTTTGGAAAGACAGAAAAAAACTAGGCAACAAAAAGCCACTCCTGCAGCACGAATGAGAGTCGCATAACAGGTGCACCATTTGATCCAGTTGCAATTATTTATAACAGATAATATTTGAGTAACAAATGTAAAATAAATAATAAAAAGCATGAATCTAAAAGCACGCACTATATAATTTTAAAGGAAATACACTCTCTGTTTGGTAGAATACAAATGTGGTGTATGTTTGTTTTCTAATGAACGATGTACAGTGGATAGAGTATTTTGGTCTTGGTTCCAGTTTGTCATGTGATTTTTAAAAAAAAAGAAATAAAGTTACTGACAAACTACTGTTTGCCTGGTTGTTCGTTGAAGTGCTTTCAGCAGGATGTCGTGTTTCTTCACAACGCTTCTCATGATCGGAAGCTCAGATCTATCTCTATACAGCGTCTTTGGGTCTAAAGAATTCGTCCCTGAATATGTCGTCTAAGCATTTTCCTTCTCTCACGCGGTAAAACCGATGGGCAAAAATCCCAAATCAAATCCGTTCTTCTTCATGTCCAGAATTTTTGAATCTTTTTGGTTTTGTTTTGTTTTACACAGGCCGAGGGCAGAGCTGTTAATGGCTGAACATTATTAGTCTGTTTTTATCCGTTTGCACTCGGTGAGACGTGCCCCTTTTGCAAACAGCTCTTCTTTAGAATCGTTGTTACTTTTATTTGAGGGAAAAATCTTATTCTTTGGTATGAAAAACCGGAAGCGAGTTCCACTTTAAAAAAAAAAAAACTGTCAGAAAATTATCTGTTTTCCCTGGCAGCTCCTCCAATTCACCAGGCGAAAGGATGCAACACTGCCGACGGTGGCCCGCCAGCTGTGTGGAACTGCCCGCCCAGGTCCGAGCTAGGGCTTTCCGTGTGCCTCGGGCAGGCAGAGTAAGAAGGGAATCCCGCTTTTTAGTTTGGCGTAGCTCACAAGTCTGAAGCAGACGGTAAATCTCTTTGACTGTTCAATCCACTTAGAAGACTGTGAGTTTTCAGGATCGAGCCCTGTTTCAGTCCAGGGTGCAGGCGATGCAATGTAAAATGCAAACAAATTACTTTCAGTCTCTGTGAGAATTTCAGATACAAATCTGATTCTTCGTTTGCTCACTTAGGGCTATACCGTGCTTGACAGCAATAGGAAGCGGGAATTCAAATGCCAGTCTTGAATTTCCTTTAAAGGTTTGACGTTGTAGCGATTTTTTCCCCCTTATTTGGGCTAGTGCACCCACTTATTCGATCCGTTTTATTCCAAGATGCAAGTTGTCTTTCTGACATGAGAATAAACGGAAAACTTCTCTCCTCGAAAGAAGGGGATCTTGTTCATCTGTTGGTGGAGTCGAAAATCCTATTGTCATTTATAGCACCGTCAGCAGGACCTGGAATATTTTCTGCCAGTTCTTTATTTCAATATATTTGTCTGCTGCCTTCCCAAAGGAAGGCACCCACCGTGGAGCTGCTGCCGGGGAGGGATGCATCATGTGTGCTGTGAGGTCGTGGAAAGAGTATAATAATTACACCGTGATACAGGAAATATTTTCACGTCCGTAGAGTTTGTGCGTTTTAATAGAAGTGTTCCATCAGATCGTAATATTGGGCCACCCTCACAAAAAAAATAAAAAAAGAAAACAAAAACCCAACAAAAAACCCCAACCCAACCCAAACCAAACCAAACCAAAACAACAACAAAAACCCACAAACACATACTCTAGAGAGTCAATTTGTGTCAATTAATGGTCTGTATATATAATAATCAGTCTTTGAGTTAAGAAAAAAACCAAAACCTGAACTAAAAATGACCAACCTCACATAGCCAAAATCAAGGGGAAAAAAAAGAGACAGTATATGGTTTGTCTGTCTGCTTCTTTTTTTCTTTTTTTTTTTTTTTTAATTTTAAAAAATTGCTATGCAGCGGCTTAATCTAAATGCAAAGTACCAGGCGAAGACACGCGGAGAAATCCTGCCACATTCGCTTTTAGGCCCCTATTCCTGCGACGTTCCTAGCGGAGACGCATCCTCCCGCACGGGCGGCGGGCGGGGGCAGAGGGCGAGCCCCGGGGACCGGCCCGGGATGCCCCGGCCCGCCGGGGCTGCCGCCTCCCCGAGCAGCTCCCGATCCGAGTGCTGCGCTCCCACAGCCACTCGTCAGAAGCGCTGCCTGCTTGGTCTTATTTGTAATTTTCCCCCGTGTTAAATTTTATTTTATTAAGTTTTGCCGCATTTTGGGGTATTTTCTTCGATTTAGATTTATTTTGTTTTATTGTCCCTGTCAGGCCAGGGATGAGGCCACAACGTTCTCCCGAAACCTCAGTGATCTGGCTGGTGTTGGAAGCCCGGGCTGCAGCCAGGGCTAGGGAAAGCAGCATTTCGGGCAGGTCAGCAGCGCAGCTCGGGGGTTCCGGCGGACCCCTCGCTCCTCGGGACGGAGCTCCGGGCTCCGCGGGCTCTGGGCTCCGGCTCCCACTGCTTTCCCGCTCCCGCGGGCGGCCTGAGGGACCCGTGCGCCGCCGCCGCTCCTTCCCACAGCCGTGGCCCGCGCCGCCAGCACGGTCGCTGATTGGCTGAGCCCCACCGCGGCCCGCTTTCCTATTGGCCGGTCGCGCCGCTCGGCCCCGCCCCAGTACGGCGGGATAGGGTAGGGCGGTGCGGGCGCCGCGTCGGGCACCGGCGGGAGGGGTCGGGAGGGTTCTGTGGCTGAGGGAAGGGTTGGAAGCGTCGGGAGCATCCCATGGCTGCGGGAAGCGTCCCCCCGTTGGCTCGTGGGCCTGCGGCCTGGCGGACTGCAGCTCCTGGACTCATTAAGTCATCTGCCGGTCATGGCGGTTCCCTCGTCCTCCGGTTTCCCTACGGGCAAATTTGGGTCTAGAGGGAGGTGAGGAAACTTCGGGTCGCAGGGTAGGTGCGGAGCTGGTGGCAGAGGCAGCCTGGACACAATTCCCGCTGGATTTTGCGTTCTTAGCTTCTCTAGGTCTGCCATTGCTTCTGGCTGGCTACCGTTTGCAGCTAGGGAAAAACCAAAAACCCACCCGTTTTACCTTCTGAATTTGTACTTATTGATAACTACAGTAAAGCCGGTATGCCCTCTGCATTTTATAATAAAGGAGAAAATCATTAACTGCATTTGCAGGAAAAAAATGTGGAAAGCCTAGGCAGAAAGAATGGTGCTGAGACTGAAGAAAGATTACCTCCTTTAAAATGTTACTCATTGAGATGCTTGTTTGGTCAAGGGCCATAGACATTAAATGGCAAGATTTCTCTATTTTATTTTCTATGGGAGGACTCAGGTTTTTTGAATCAAGTTGAACAGGGAATAATGAAGGCTGCATTTTGTGAGTGAAGAACAGATCATTATTTGCTTCTTGGAAGTCAAGAGCCAAGAAGAATAAATGCATTGAGATGGCTTTTGGACATTATTAGAAACTAGTCTAAGCATTTTGCAAACCGGTCTTTCAGTTTCCAAAGATTCATACTCAACCTCAGCTATCCTTGTAAAAGCAGTTGATTTCAGTAACATCCCATTTTTTAAATTTGTGAAAGTTTTGATGATTATTGACTTGCCCTGTGTTAGCCTGTTCATGGAAAAACCATTAAGAAGTCTGGATGCATCTGGCAGGGGATGCAAAAATTGCCAAGAAGCAGATTGTAAGGATCTTGAAGGTAATTTTGGTTTTCAACCAGACTTAGTTTTGGCACAAAACTCTGTCATATATCTTGCTGATTAATACTGATATTACTGTTGTATCCATTGCCTGAGGATGCACATGGGAGATGAATGGTGCTGTGAATGACCAAGCTGCAGGGCAGGGCCTTACAGACCAGGGATCTAGGTCTTACTCCTCTAAACTTGCTGAATGGGTTGGAACATAGTCTTGAGTTTATAGCTTTAAACAACCCCTAAAATTATCTGATTTTGCAAAGGTGTTGAACACCTGGTCTCCCCAGTGAAGCTAGTGGGACTGATTTAAAATCTGCCAGGTTCTTTGACACATAAGTGGAATAGATGTAGTCTGCTGTAATGCAAGTGAGTTTAGATTTTGTATTTGTTGATAGTACAATACTCAGGGAGGACTTGATCACTTTAAACAAGGAAAAGGCTCTATACACTTGGGGGAATGTAGTTTCAAATATTTTTGTATTAAATGCATATTTTAAATCCACACACATACACCTACGTGATCTGATCAGGAAGTTCTGCTGCAGGTTTGAAAGTATGTGTGTTCTTAAGGGTCCCTCTCTATGGCTACTACTCTGGTGTGGCAAAGAAATGATTTACTGATCCAGAAAAACCTATGAGTTTCTTTGGGTGCATTCATGCTGCAAATACTTCCAGGGAATGGTTTTTGGTTTGTTTTTTTTTTTCACCAGAAGTTCTGTGCTTGGAAGTACATTTTGAAACAGTCACTGTGTTTGTAAGCTGTACTTTCAATATAAAAAAGAATCCCCACACTTGTATCTGATGAAGTGAGCAGCAAGCCTTGGTTTCATACTTCCTTTGTGATAGGGAGACATGAAGATGGGTGAAAATCTAACTGCTCTTGGCTTCAGGTCAGGGGATGGTGAAGGTCGAGAATTCTGTCTGAAAAGAGCAATTCTGCACTTGACTGTGAGCAGTTACTTTCTGAATTTTCACCTGAAGGTAAAGTTCAACATGTCAAGGTCGTGTTCAAGCTCACTGGAATTCATTGGACCATATCAGATAAAATCTACAAGCAACAAAAATGCTTTCAGGTATATTCAAAGTCAATCCAATGAGGAATGACTCCCTGCAGCATATGTAATGCTATAAACTTGTATTTTACAAGAAACAGGAGAAAGTTTCTCAACAACTGAAAAAAGCCATAGCTGGAGAAACAGATCACTAGATCTGAGGGGTATATTCATCTGTGTTTAGAGCTGGTATTTGGAAATGTTATGGAAAGCTATGAGCAAAGTTCATAAGCTTTTTATGTAGATTTGCATATGAATGTGGCTTTTTGATGTTTAAATTTTCATTTTTTAAATCTGTTCTGTTTGGATTGTATTATCCTGTTTCCAGGGTAGTGGAAGGGCTTACATTTGTATTCTTTTTTAGAAATTGAAGACTGCTTGCTCCTGAAGAGAGTGGTTTGGTAGCAGGTAATTTGAAGTCCTGATCTGAAATGCAGTAAATGTGATTTAAAAAGACAACATCAATAAAGTGAGGTTCAGAGTGCTAAGGAAAAATTTGTCGCCGTTCTACTGTTTGCATCACTTTAGTTTCATTGCAGATGAAGATGTTGCAAAAATGTTGTAAAGAGAAAACTTAAGGAAGAATGGGAAGAGGTGAAGTCTTTATAATCCTTTGTAGTTTTTAAAACCTGGTGGTGAGTCACAGCAGCAAAGGCCTGTATTTTAGCTTTGGAGCATATGACTGGTTCTTACAGCATGAATAATTTTTTTGGCTCTATTCAGAAAATTGGAGGACTAAAAATACATTTCAGCTCTGAGTCCTGTTTTTCAGTGTAAGACTTGCACTTACCTATTTTTCCGTAGCCTAAGCTATGCAGCAGGTCACCAAAAGAAAGAACCAAAAAAAGCAGACAGTGTATTTTTTTAGTATACTTATTGAAAAATCAAAGAAGCTGGATACTCTGGGGTTTTCAGAGGTACTCCAACAGAGATCCTGCTAGCTACAGCATGGGGCTAAAGCGTCCTGTTGGGAATGCACTTTTGCAGCTAAGCAACAACTTAGAATTGTGTCCGAGTAGCTGCATGGCTGATGCTTGGCCTCCAGTTTGTGCTTGTTATTCCTCCAGAGAGCCCCTGCCTCCTTGCAGAAACAAGCAAAACTTTTTTGATAGAAACAAAGGACTGTGGGGACCTTCAGCCTCTGGTCTGAGTTCAGGCAGGATTCTGGTTGCAGCTCACAGCGCTCTGTGGCCCACAGTGACAGTTGTGTTTGTCAGTGCCCATGAGGAAAACTGCTTCAGCTTTGCGCAGGCCAGAATTCACTGCAACAACACACTGAAATTTTGCGGTCTATTTTTTTCCCCCCTTTCTGTTTATAAAGCAGAAACTTAATTTAACATCCCTTTGTTCTGTGTTGCTGACAGCCAGCTAGCTAAGAATAATGTCTTTTGGACAAAGTAGAAGGAGGGAGCAAAACGATTTTTCAGTGCTTTAATATAACAGATTTAAACTGTAAGAAAGTTTGTTATATTAAATTATTTCAGTGGTTCTGTAACACTGTATACTAATATTAAAAATAGCTTAATTATTGAAGAAATGAAGAGTTAAGTTCTGGAATGAGTTAATTTTAGTTTCATATGAGGCAACAAAATTGCTTAAGCTTAATTTCTTGAGGTAGCCTGTATTAGTTTCAGAATATGTGTCTATGCTTTGCCACGATCTTCCAAAACATTTAAAAATAGATAGGAACCCTTAGAATTTCAGATGGATATATATTTTTTAAATAAAGGAATAAATATGAAAGAAATGTATGACTTTTGTTCTTGAATGAAATTTGTTGGGAATAATATCTCATGCTTTTGTCATAGCTAATGAAAAAAACCCTAAACCTGTTGTAAGGGGATATATAAAACAGTTGAAAAATATAATTAGCAAAATAAAACCCTATACAATGATGCAGACAATTATTTGTCTCAGATATTACATCCAATATTTTTCTTAATTGAGAAGAATTAATATAAAAACCATAGCCCTTATCTCTGATCTTATGTATCTCTTCCATAAAGATCTGATTCACCACACTTCAGATGAGACCTTCCTGCTTCCTTGCTCTCAGCTTAATGCTTTGGAAAGAAAGAAATTTTAATGTGGTGCAGAAACTAATAGCAAAGGAGAATCAATAGTTAGAAGGATTTCCTCAAATGGTTCCTGTAAAATGCTTGTCTTATTTAAAGTCAAGCTGCACATTTGTAAAACAAGGAATACATTTCACTGATTAAGATGTACCATATAAGAAAACAAACAGATCCTTTGCTTTTAAAATGCCTTCTTCCTTTACGCAGCAGATGGTGCTAGATTGTGAATATATGTCAATTTGATTTATTTATAGTCTGAAGAATATACGGTGAAAGACATGGCATGTACAATGTTCAGATAGGCTACATAGCAAACTGATCTTCATAAACTCATTTGTTTTGGCACAGTCTTCTGTGGTGTGCATGCTTTTCCTGATGTCTCCTCTGCACCCTTCCAAGACTTTCAGAATTGCTCTATCGTGCTTATGAAAGATGCCAAACCTAACTAGCAATTGAGTGACAGAATTACATTCAGTTCTAAAATATATCTTTTGGCTAAAGAATAGGTAGAGTAGAGATAATAGGAGTGTAGACAGACTTCATTTATCTTTTGTGCTAGAGCCTGTGCTGTCAGCAGCATCCTAAAAGCCTGGCAATTTTCCCAATCCAGGTCTCTGTGTTAGCACTCCTGCGCTTAATGGTACCAGGTACAGCTATGCTACTAAAAAGACAAACATCTACAGAAGGGTGCATGTTTAGTCCTGCACTTAGACTGCCCCCCGAAAGATCTTTGGGCTCACCTGGAGTGCCCATCTTCAGCCGGGCATCTAAAGCTGCTAGAGGTAAGAGAGCTGCAGAAGTGTTAGTGCACAGCTATCACAGCACAGAATGCCACATGGCTTCTAATGTTGTCCTGCCCTTGTGCTCTCTCTTCTGCCCCCATCCAGAGTGAGCCATTGTCAGAGTACAGTCAGCTCCAGTCACATCACCTGTACCTCAGCATAATTGGATTTGTTGGCTGAAGCATTATTCAAGGACCTTGGTGTCTCACTCTTGAGGGATTACAATGGACATTTGGTGTCCAAGTTTTCAGAGCTCTTTGGAAAATTCCAGATGCAACAGTATGCAAAATAGACTGTTTTGCCTTGACAGTGGGAACCTTTGTTAGGGTCTGTTAGCTTAGATCCTGACTTCTCCTTTAGGAAGTGAAAGATCAAGAAATATGCAAAGTTAGAGCTTATTTGCCTCATCCAAGACCTTGAGGATGAAAGAGGCAGTGCCATTGCAGCCTTCCCAGAGGCCTTTCCTGGACTGGAGAAATACCCTTTTGGGATCCTTCAGGTGCTCATTAGAANATATATATATATATTTTTTTTTTTTTAAATTTTGCTAGTTGCCTTGTGGGACCACAAACATCCTGTTTTCCCTAGTGAAGAAGATGAAAGTGTAAAAACAAAGAAACCATACAAGAATAATGTGTGTCTTCTGTATGAAACTTGCCTGAATATTGAGAATGGACTATAGGTAAGTAACAAGTCTACTTGGTAACATAAAAAGTGCTTTACTGTGCAACATGCTTGTGCTGGACCATATTATATCGTTAATAATGGAAATGCATTTTATGCTCTGACCAAGTTTTTGTCAGGGGATTGGCCTTTGGGAATAGGGAAGGTGTCACAGAAGTTGACTAAAGAAAACAAACTTATGAGAAAAACAACCAGTAATAGTCAGTAATGATGTTGAGCTAAAGGTAGTTGGTGCAGATGTTGTTGAGGAGTTACAGCACCACATGACTAGACCCTGGATGTCTTATGTAAAAGGTTTCTGAAACCTTAAATAGTTGGTTTGGACAGCTTACTTCAGGCCCCTCTTAGCATAATTAGTGCTTTTGCATTCTCAACTGGAGTTAGTAAAATTTAACTCAAGTTTTAGCTCTTTAGTAAAAGTTTAAGTTGAGCTAGCTATTCAGTAGAATTAGCTCTTTTGAAGAAGTCAAACTGCTTTGTAGTCCTCACTTGAGTTACTGGGTCAAGGATATATTAATTTGGGTTTTTTGCTTTGCTAATACACAGACAGACTTACCTAAAGTCAACTTGCACTTCCCCCTTCCATCTATTTCCAAACCATTTTAAAAGCCATTTTTTTTTCATGCCAGGTGATCTCTTTCTACATTTTTTTATTGCAAAACATTCCAAAATGTTCAATGACATCAGCATCAAGTTTTACTCTGGTCTAGGATAGGATCTTCAGGATCTGTTTAAACAATCTTAGCCTTGTTTCTACAAAAATTTTACATACCCAGAAGAATTTGGCAAAACAACATGACTGCCTTAACAACATTTTTTGTTATAATTCTGGTTTTCTCAGATGCCTTTAAAATGAGCCCATTCAGGAAGATGTCTTAAGTGTGCACAATAATGGAGCACAATATGGTTGAATGTTTAATTTTCAGTTCAGTCCTTCTGCAGCTCCAAGCTTCGCTTTATGCCCATTCCTGCTTGTCCCCATAAGAGATGTTCATACTCCTTTGTGGATTCTTCTAGAAAAAACATTCCAAAGTTCCTATGAAAAGTTGGAGGAAAATTATTTTTTTCAGTTTTTATTTTGTGTGATGGGGTAGCTTGACTGCGATTGTAACAGCTTTTTTTCTCCTGTCTGCCTACACAATTTGTCCTCAGTTTTTAACAGCTCAGAAGAAGAGATCTGGCTTTTGTGGGATTTGTTTCCTTTCAGACAAATCTCCAGATATTGCTGTGTTTCCCTGAGTCTCCTGTCCTCAGCTCAGTGGACTAAGCCCGACTCTGTAACTGGCCAACTTCAGGGTGTTTGAAACTGAGAGGCAGATCACTCTCCATGAAATGAATTAGATAATCATGGGGTATTAAGTGGGTATTAAGAGAGCCTGCTCTCTGCCCATGATCTCTTTGAGTAAGAATTATGATATCAGACTGCAGTAGAGGTTTCTGGCAAAAATAAAATATGTCGTATTTGTTGACATATGTCTTGTCCTTTGAATCAGTGCCCTGGGGAAGGACCTTAGCTTCAGGATTCAACCAAACATACACTAATCAGAGAAGGCCCCTGATTCCCCACCAGCCTTGGCCATGTCCCTGGGTAACAGCGAGCACTGCTGATGTGGAGCCAGGCTCACGGGCTTCCTCCCAGGAGAGGGAGCCGAGGCTTGAGGACACATGCTGGGGAGATGACAAATGAACACCATGAGATGTGACAGTGTGCCTCATCCCTGCAGGAGCCTCCTCTGTTGGGATGAGCCGATCCTATAGAGCAATGTTCACTGCTCTGTATATATTTTCAATAATTCAACATGTGGGGAGAGCGCCAAAAAGGCTGCTAATCCAGNAATTGAAGAAATGAAGAGTTAAGTTCTGGAATGAGTTAATTTTAGTTTCATATGAGGCAACAAAATTGCTTAAGCTTAATTTCTTGAGGTAGCCTGTATTAGTTTCAGAATATGTGTCTATGCTTTGCCACGATCTTCCAAAACATTTAAAAATAGATAGGAACCCTTAGAATTTCAGATGGATATATATTTTTTAAATAAAGGAATAAATATGAAAGAAATGTATGACTTTTGTTCTTGAATGAAATTTGTTGGGAATAATATCTCATGCTTTTGTCATAGCTAATGAAAAAAACCCTAAACCTGTTGTAAGGGGATATATAAAACAGTTGAAAAATATAATTAGCAAAATAAAACCCTATACAATGATGCAGACAATTATTTGTCTCAGATATTACATCCAATATTTTTCTTAATTGAGAAGAATTAATATAAAAACCATAGCCCTTATCTCTGATCTTATGTATCTCTTCCATAAAGATCTGATTCACCACACTTCAGATGAGACCTTCCTGCTTCCTTGCTCTCAGCTTAATGCTTTGGAAAGAAAGAAATTTTAATGTGGTGCAGAAACTAATAGCAAAGGAGAATCAATAGTTAGAAGGATTTCCTCAAATGGTTCCTGTAAAATGCTTGTCTTATTTAAAGTCAAGCTGCACATTTGTAAAACAAGGAATACATTTCACTGATTAAGATGTACCATATAAGAAAACAAACAGATCCTTTGCTTTTAAAATGCCTTCTTCCTTTACGCAGCAGATGGTGCTAGATTGTGAATATATGTCAATTTGATTTATTTATAGTCTGAAGAATATACGGTGAAAGACATGGCATGTACAATGTTCAGATAGGCTACATAGCAAACTGATCTTCATAAACTCATTTGTTTTGGCACAGTCTTCTGTGGTGTGCATGCTTTTCCTGATGTCTCCTCTGCACCCTTCCAAGACTTTCAGAATTGCTCTATCGTGCTTATGAAAGATGCCAAACCTAACAAGCAATTGAGTGACAGAATTACATTCAGTTCTAAAATATATCTTTTGGCTAAAGAATAGGTAGAGTAGAGATAATAGGAGTGTAGACAGACTTCATTTATCTTTTGTGCTAGAGCCTGTGCTGTCAGCAGCATCCTAAAAGCCTGGCAATTTTCCCAATCCAGGTCTCTGTGTTAGCACTCCTGCGCTTAATGGTACCAGGTACAGCTATGCTACTAAAAAGACAAACATCTACAGAAGGGTGCATGTTTAGTCCTGCACTTAGACTGCCCCCCGAAAGATCTTTGGGCTCACCTGGAGTGCCCATCTTCAGCCGGGCATCTAAAGCTGCTAGAGGTAAGAGAGCTGCAGAAGTGTTAGTGCACAGCTATCACAGCACAGAATGCCACATGGCTTCTAATGTTGTCCTGCCCTTGTGCTCTCTCTTCTGCCCCCATCCAGAGTGAGCCATTGTCAGAGTACAGTCAGCTCCAGTCACATCACCTGTACCTCAGCATAATTGGATTTGTTGGCTGAAGCATTATTCAAGGACCTTGGTGTCTCACTCTTGAGGGATTACAATGGACATTTGGTGTCCAAGTTTTCAGAGCTCTTTGGAAAATTCCAGATGCAACAGTATGCAAAATAGACTGTTTTGCCTTGACAGTGGGAACCTTTGTTAGGGTCTGTTAGCTTAGATCCTGACTTCTCCTTTAGGAAGTGAAAGATCAAGAAATATGCAAAGTTAGAGCTTATTTGCCTCATCCAAGACCTTGAGGATGAAAGAGGCAGTGCCATTGCAGCCTTCCCAGAGGCCTTTCCTGGACTGGAGAAATACCCTTTTGGGATCCTTCAGGTGCTCATTAGAAATTCAACAAAGAAAAAAAGCCTGCTCAAGCACAGGGGAAAACTAGTATGTATTCGCTAAGACATTCTCAAATGTCACCCCAGAAGGCATATCCTGAGGTCAGAACATTGGTAAGTATGAAGAATTTATATTACTAAATGAATGTATTAGTAATGTAGAGACTAATGAGTTTCCAAAAGAGTGAGAGAATGTTTGATCCTATCTTTTCTTCACTAGAAGTGGTTATTAAAGCAACTGTAGGAAGTTTCATCACTAAACCACAGCTAGTGTCAATGTAACCAGGTGTTGCTGTAATTCCTAATAAGTGAGGCTTCGAACACAATAATGGAATAATTATTTAGCGACTCCACAGATGGGGAAAACAATATGAAAAATAGTCCAGAGTCTTAGATTGCCTGAGTAATTTTCTCAGAAAGACAATTAAAATGTTACCCAAATTCATACCTTATTAAGGCTTTTGATTGCCTCAGTTTGAATGTTTATGGAAAAAATCTCTTGTATTGTAGCTTCCCACATACAGTTGGGACTCCTTGCTTCAAGGTCTTGTACAAATCAGTTCCCATCTGTATTTTTCCTTCCACCTTCTAGTCTGTTTCTTGCCTGCCTTGTCTGACTCAAACCTACCCCTTTTCCCACCTCTGATTTCTTTTCTGGTAATAATATATATATATAT
>VZTZ01007956.1:939216-1209210 GCA_013400955.1 Drymodes brunneopygia | reverse complement strand
ATTTTTTTATTGCAAAACATTCCAAAATGTTCAATGACATCAGCATCAAGTTTTACTCTGGTCTAGGATAGGATCTTCAGGATCTGTTTAAACAATCTTAGCCTTGTTTCTACAAAAATTTTACATACCCAGAAGAATTTGGCAAAACAACATGACTGCCTTAACAACATTTTTTGTTATAATTCTGGTTTTCTCAGATGCCTTTAAAATGAGCCCATTCAGGAAGATGTCTTAAGTGTGCACAATAATGGAGCACAATATGGTTGAATGTTTAATTTTCAGTTCAGTCCTTCTGCAGCTCCAAGCTTCGCTTTATGCCCATTCCTGCTTGTCCCCATAAGAGATGTTCATACTCCTTTGTGGATTCTTCTAGAAAAAACATTCCAAAGTTCCTATGAAAAGTTGGAGGAAAATTATTTTTTTCAGTTTTTATTTTGTGTGATGGGGTAGCTTGACTGCGATTGTAACAGCTTTTTTTCTCCTGTCTGCCTACACAATTTGTCCTCAGTTTTTAACAGCTCAGAAGAAGAGATCTGGCTTTTGTGGGATTTGTTTCCTTTCAGACAAATCTCCAGATATTGCTGTGTTTCCCTGAGTCTCCTGTCCTCAGCTCAGTGGACTAAGCCCGACTCTGTAACTGGCCAACTTCAGGGTGTTTGAAACTGAGAGGCAGATCACTCTCCATGAAATGAATTAGATAATCATGGGGTATTAAGTGGGTATTAAGAGAGCCTGCTCTCTGCCCATGATCTCTTTGAGTAAGAATTATGATATCAGACTGCAGTAGAGGTTTCTGGCAAAAATAAAATATGTCGTATTTGTTGACATATGTCTTGTCCTTTGAATCAGTGCCCTGGGGAAGGACCTTAGCTTCAGGATTCAACCAAACATACACTAATCAGAGAAGGCCCCTGATTCCCCACCAGCCTTGGCCATGTCCCTGGGTAACAGCGAGCACTGCTGATGTGGAGCCAGGCTCACGGGCTTCCTCCCAGGAGAGGGAGCCGAGGCTTGAGGACACATGCTGGGGAGATGACAAATGAACACCATGAGATGTGACAGTGTGCCTCATCCCTGCAGGAGCCTCCTCTGTTGGGATGAGCCGATCCTATAGAGCAATGTTCACTGCTCTGTATATATTTTCAATAATTCAACATGTGGGGAGAGCGCCAAAAAGGCTGCTAATCCAGTGATTGTCGCCCTGATTTTTCTAGAGTGCTGTGTTTATAGTTGGTAGCAAAGGTTCTCATAGATTTTGTGTAAACAATCCATGTTTCTATAACTGGCCAAGGACTGTTTTGTACTTTGGATGTTGTTTTTCATTCTTCTTTCTGGGGTAGAGAATGTGATAGACTGTGTTTCTCACCTATGGAATTTGAGAAGTGGCAACCTCCTTGTCCAATCCATAACTGTCTGTAAAAAGGTATAAATATAAGAATAAAGAGAGGCTGGGTCTCTTTTTGCTCTCTGCCCGGCCTTGGTGGCTGACCTCCTGAGTTACCTAATTGTCTCATGTCCGACAAAGCGACACACTGATCTGTCCTGTTTCCAGTGGTCCTGTTTCCTAGCCCCTGGTTTATAACAAAAAGTAGTGACATGTCTGTTGTATAGGCTGTGAAGCATGCAATGACTATGGAGAGCCCAGGAGAAGGATACTTGCCAAGGGTGCAGTAAGACCTCACAGGACAGCTGAGACATGTTTGAGACAGTATGGATGTGACTGAGAGCCTCCAAAAATGCCATGCAGTGTGGATAGAGGAGGGAGATGTAGTCATGGAGGCACTTACAGGGACAACTCAAATGAACAACCTCACAGCAATATTAAAGTGACTCTTCTGGTTGCAGAGGGGGGCAGAGCTTAGTGCCATATGGGCATGGCTAAGTTATCCTATACCATGCACATCATCTGTGATGGGCCTGGTTTGGGGAAGAAAAGGTAAGAACACTGCTGGAGGTGTGTCATTTTTTGCATCACTCTCTCCAGTGGGAAAAGTGTCAATATCAGCCCTGCAGAGTCCATCCTTTGCTGCCTCTGTCCATTCTCACATTTTTCCGAGACACAGCTACAGGATGTGGTGCTGAAAGGAAAGCATTGTCCATGTGAAACTAAGTTGAGGTGGTGAACACCTTCCTATGGGTAAAACACCTTCTTTTTTGTATACTTTTGTTATTAATATTGCTGCTGTTACTGTGTGTTTCTTATTTAATTGTTTTTTGCTTTCAGTAAATTATTTTTTCAACCCATAGTCTCTGCTTTTGTCCCTCTCTTACCAGAAGGGGTGAAGGAAGGGAGTGGCTTACTTGGAGTTTAATTTCTGGTTGGTGTTAAAGCACCACAGTGACCAACAGGACTTAATATCTGATATATTTTCATTCTGCGTCTAAGTGACTAAGTGCTCCATTTCCCAAACCATTTAATCTTACTTTATCATGGTAAGGGCAGATTTGACTTCTTAATTTATTAACTTCTCAGTTTTATCTGTTTGTGTTCAACTTGACTCAGACATGTTTGCACAGACTTTCATCTTTATATCAGGTACTGCCTTAATTTGTTCCCCAGCTACCTGTTTTTGCAATTTACGGACTTCTCAGCGTAACATTTTCTCTGCCTTTGATTTTCAATTCCCTGTGCCATTATTTATAATACCTTTAAACTTCTGCTCTGGTTCGGCAACCTTTAGAAATCTAGATGAGAATCATCTAAGAGGTACTTTTTCAATTTTGTGTTTCTTATTATAAGTGGATTCTGAGTGAATGTTGCCATAGGTACTACAATACTGCATGTCTGACTCAACAATCTCAGCCTTGTTAAATGATAACAAGAAATCACCAGTTTGAGAGTTTTTTTGAAAAAAAATCTTGTGTTTTTGAAGTTTCTTTTTTTAGGCTCTCATGTCCTTTGAATTTCTTTAGCACAATCTAATAACTGTGTTCTCTCCCCACTGTACTGTAGGCTATTGAAAGTCTAGCATCTTTGAGCAAACAATTGACAAGTATTAAAAACTCCAGCTCTTGCCAACTGCTAAGTCTGCACAATTGGCAGTTCTTTTTGTGTTTGCCTCTTTCTGGCTGCTTCCTTCCAGATTTACCCTCTGGCTTTCCTTTCATTCCTGCCACCAGGAAATGTTCTTTAGCAGTTGGGAAGGAGCATTATCCGTCAGCTCACAGTTAACAGGAGGCTCCCACAGAGTATCCGGCTGCTGAGGCTGCCGTGAGGGGCTCCCACCCTTGGTAAAGTGGCTGCTGAGCTGGGGGAAGCTGGGCTGGTGCAGTATCTCAGTGCTGAATGTGGAAATGACCTTCCCAGCACCAGCATTTGCTGCCTTCCTCTCTCCTCTCCTCCTTTTGTCCAACTGGAGAAGCAAGCTTGATCCTTTATTGTGGTTCCCTGTATCTCCCATCCCAGCTCCTTTCCACAACAGGAAGAGCCTAGCCCTGGGTGCTGGATCAGGCAGAGCATTAGCAGCATGGAGGTGATTCTTCCTCTTTACTCAGCCTTGGTGAAGGCCCAGTGCAAGAGTGACAGAGACTTGCTGGAGTCTGTCTCTCTTGAGACATGAATGAGTCCTGTGAAAGACTGTGAAGATGATTAAGAAAGTGGAACATCTTGCATAATAGAGGCTAGAAGAGCTGGGGCTGTTCAGCCTGAAGAAGAAAAGGCTCAGGAGGATCTCATCAATGCTCAATCTCATCCATATATGCCTAATAGGAGTGGCTGAAGAAGGAAAAGCCAGGTGTAGGACAAGAGGCAATGGGCACAAACTGAAACAGGAAATGGAGTGATCATGCAAAGGCTCCCTCTGAACACTCATCTTAAAACTGCAGTCTGGAAGTTAGGCTCAAAAGCAAGTATTAGCAGTTTTTAACAACCATTTTAACCCCATTCTTCAGATTCAGATACACATTATTTTGTTTACGATTTGCCACCTTCCATGGTTCTTTTTTCATTATGACTTCATGATTATATCCAGGCTTCACTTTCATGAAACTTTCCTCTCTTCCTCTCTCTCAGCTCTACTAACAGGTAAATGTCTTTTTTCAAACTGTAAGTGCCAGGCATTGCTTATTCCAGCTAAAGAAGACTGGTAGATATGCCAGTGCAAAACCAGACGTAAATATGGTGCATTTTGTGATGGAAAAAAGAAAAAGACATTTATTTGAAAATTAGTGGTGTGTTTGCTGTGAACCCAGTGAAAAGGTCTTATTGAAGAAGCTGTGAGACTTGTGAATACTTTTTCAGGTACTCACATGTTTGTAATATCTAGTATGTATACCACAGAATCTGATCAATAAGTTGTGATTTTTTTCTGACTAACAGACTGCAAATCCATAAGAATAACTTCAGTGCCCTACAGCAAATATGGGGGATGTAGTCACAGACAAACTTAGACTGCTATTTGGAATTTTAAAATACAAGATAAAAACTATTCTGATAAATCAATAAGATGTACACAGTTTTACTCCAAGCTTTTTGATACCATTACAAATAAGTGGCAGTTTCACAGAAGGTATTTAACACCATGTGCAATCACAAGAGAAGAAACAAAGCAACAAATAGTGCTAAACCAGGATGTTTAACAACTAGCCAGGAAGAAGCCACTTTAATAGTCTGAGTCAGCTAAGGTTAGACTCTTACCATCATCAGTGGAGTAAGTGGCAGATTTTCAAGCGGTCGGGTGAACTATAGTGTGTTAAAAAAATTTAATTTCTATAATAACAAAAGCCTCTCCATCACCTGAATTCTTTTTAAAAAAGTAAAAATGACATTGTCTTAAAAATTAGGTATCTTGCTCACCCCCCCATCCCAGTACTGAAGCCTTAGTTTCTTACCACTAGCCCAGATCTAACCTGTAGTTCCTGCTGGGAGAGAAAGAGCTTCTACCCTTGGGAGAGAGTCCTCAGAAGGCAGAAGCATCTGGTGTGACAGCATGGGCCAGAGAAAAGAGACACAAGTTTGATGGACTGCCACTGGAACTGGAAGGGGTTTCTGTCTGCTCTCCCCCATTTTGAGTTATGTTACTTTTTTGTGTTTGGAGCCTTCTGCTGCCATTGTGGCCCAGGGTAGCTCAGGACAGCAGGAATCCCCTGGACATCAGAGCCTCAGGGCTCTTGAGGAGATGTGTGTTGTTTTACATTTTGCCATCACAAAACATCTTGGGGGACTGGATATTTACTTCTGCATTTCTTGTGCTTTCTGGCTGTTTTTATCCATCTATGGAAGCACTACCAGTGCTTCCATAGATAAAATAATTTGCCTTAAGAGAAATAAAGTTTCTGGTGGACTGCATGACGACACGATGATATTTATGCACCTAATTCAGATTCTTTTCCCTTGAAATACAAGTCTTTCTCTCTTCTTTGTTCTCTATATCACTCCTTTTGCTCCTCTACAATAATAATATTTAGTACTGATTTTCAGTCTGCAAGATATCTAGAATTGTGCAGTGTGGTGAAGTATATAGCCTAAGTTAGCTCTCTAAAATCTGTCTAATGGCTATATGGCTATAGTTCATGGTGATTTCTGTATCTTCTAAGAGATGTTTATTCTTTTTTTTAATATTCTTTCACTAAGATGTTGCTACTGTTGCTTATACTCAAACATTTCAGACTGTACACAGGAATGAGTGTTTGACTAAGTGTCACGAATAACACTTATTTAATGAGTAGTGACAGCAGGGAGCTGTTCTTGTTCTTTTTGGAATTTTTGTGATCCTTCTATGTCCTATTTTAGGCTTGTTGCTGGAGGTCAGTAGTTCACAGACATTTTCTGAATAAATGAGAAACTGAGAAAAGTTGAGAGCTTGAAATAGTGTGTCAGAGATGATAGGGATAATTTATTTTCTTCATAGTAGAAAGATAGAAATTAATCCTTTTTCAACACTGAAAAAAGTTCAGCTTGCAGTTTTCAAGAAGAGATCTTTTTCCTGCCACTTGCTTCATGCTGTACTACCAGCTCTAATAAGGAACTTCCAGTATTTGCATCTTTGTGATTCTTTCAGAAATACTAGCTCATTTGTTCTTAATAACATTACTGAAAAATACCAGTAATTATATAATGGCTGTAGAAATCACATTTTAAATAAATGAAGAGAGAAATGATTTTTTTTTATTATAACTCTCCAATTTATATGTAATTACCAGCTATAAAAGAACCTTCCTGGTATGCATAATGACCACCTTTTGTCCTTGCATGAAAAGTCGAGGTGTTTTCATTCAAGGTTTTGTTCTCTTCAGCTTATTCCTGGCTGGTTGGGGAGACAGAGGCAGCTGTTTTTATGACAAGTCACACAGCCCTTCCCCAGACTATTCAAAGTGTTGGTTTGAAAACCAGCTGGGTGTATTCTTAGTCTGTCAAGCCCAGGCCATAGAAACAAGAATCCTGGGCAAGCTAGTTGAAATGTGCCATTGTTAAAAGGGAGCTGTTCTTGATGTTGTTTTTTGATGTTAATAGAAACTAGAAATTACTAATTACCTGTAACTGCTATGATTTAACAGTAATACAATAGAAAACACGCAGACAACATAAAGCGACATGGGTTGTTTTTCCAGTTACTTTGGGCTCCACTAGAGATTTGATTCTCTGCCATCTTTTGTGTAAGTATGTATAAAATTCTACAAGAAAAAGATGCAGGACTAGTCTTGCTCTATCAGTTGTTATGACTATTGTCTGTAAGCTGCAGTAGAATTCATAATCAGAATGAAAAATACCTTTGTTTTTTTGAGCAGAAGGAAAATGGTTACTGCCTGTGTAGCATCACAGCCACCTTTCTGACAGAAATTTGCCAGATAACTGACAGGGCATGATGATACTTTTGGCCTTCATCTTATTTGGACTGGAAGGAGATTGCTGGAGATGGAAAATGTAGAAAAGAGGTGGGGTTTGTAGATGATGCAGTCATGGACTGCACAAAGATTATAGTCACTGCTACAAAAGGAAAATGCTGGACATAATTCTTGTGGAGGCATGAGACCCGGTGCTTGACTGCAGCCTGGATACCTCATCTCAAGGTGAAAGAGCCTCAGGTGTTTGAACCTGAATGACAGGTAGGAGAGTTCTTGTGGAGCAGTCTTCATGGCCTACAGCAGTTTTATGTATTCTATTCATCAAAATATATGGGCAAATGGATTTGTCATATCAGATGTCCTAACAAAAATCACTAAATATTTAACAGTCCTACCTAATATTGAATTAGAAATCTCTCATATTTTCAGCAATCCACTTGTTTTATTCAGTTATTGCTTAACAAGGTGGACTATGTAACGATCCGGGGATTTACAATATGCAATTGGTTCCTGATGATAATGGATATGTATCTAGCAAGTAGCAGAATTTTCTCTACCCAAATGAATTGCATTTATTATCTTGATATATGTGTAAAGATAATTAATTGAGACAGCAATGCAGTGCAAAAATGCCACTCAGCTTCTATTGGAAAAAAAAAAACCTCTTCACATTTTCATTTATTTGGTTCCAAATTTCAGTGTAAACCCATTTTGTCTCTAGCCATGTAATAGATAACATGAGGAAGATTTTATTTCTTGAAAATGTGCAGTGGTGACTCTGGGAAGTGATGATTGAGTGGATCACAGCTTTGAGGAGTCCAAAACAAGTGTGGTAGTGTGTGCTTCACACTATGGTTATGGGTGGTCCAGGCAGGACAGACTGTCTGTAGTGCTTCTCTGTCAACTGCACTTTGTTTATATTTATATCTTTTGCTTTTCAATTACTTGCAAAGTATTGAGAAATGGTGTGATTAACACACATGGATTATTCACACAGTTGAAGTGATAATGTGTAGATGTATGTGTTGTCTGCCTACTGTGACAGGCTGTTGTTGCATCATCTCCCTCAAAGGCTTCAGAGGGATGCTGCTGCTTCTGAGAGCCCTGTCCTGAAGGAATCTGCAGGAATCTGCAACCATAGCTTGTAATGACCCTCTGTGCTGAAAGAGAGTGGAGGGCATGACAGCTTCTTTATCCCAACTTCAAATCTCTGAAGATGGGACAGAAATATTTGGTTATCGCCAAACACCGAAAACACCAGAACATAACCTAAAATAGTACTTTCTTTTTCATGCCACAGAGACACTTGTCTCTTCTTGACAGTCAATAGCAAGTGAATGGTAAATTTAATACACAGTAGCGCATGCTGAAGCCTACAGGTAAATTACTGTTTTATTTGTAATAATTTACTTTCTATTTAACATACTGGAGTTGTTCCAAGGACATCTTTTCATAGAAGAAGCAGATGTAGATGAAGTTTTGCACAATTTAGGCTGTATTTTTTTTCTGAAACATTTAATTAGCAGGCATGAACACAGCCAGACACTTGAAATGGCACTAAAACAATTGTTTGATATTAAACAGCACACACATTCAGCTTGTGAATGGAGTAATACAGAAAAGCTTGAAAATATCAACAAATTGCAGTGTGTTTAAAAAACAAGTTTTAATTTTCTTCCAAGGCTTTTTCCTACAGAATTTGAAAGCTGGGGAAAAAAGTTCCAAAACCTAAAAGAAAATGAAAGAATGAGAAAAGATTGTTTCTCTAAATGCCAAAAGCTTATTAATGTGTCTTTCATAGACTGGAAAAAGAATTGTGACCCATATTCTAAAAGTATATTGAACTGCTGTGCTCTTACTTGGAAAAGTTTGATCATGTTATTTTGGGGAGAGTAGGACTCTGAATCAGCTTGTTAAAAATTTGAATGTGGACAAAGAACCTAATAGTATTTAAAGTAAGAAGTTGGTAACAAGAACAATAAACTCAGCTGTACAGTCATTTTTGCAAGTGGTTGAGTGTTTAGGTCTGGTTCCAACAGGCGATTGCAAAAGCAACTGCTTGCTTTTCTGAACTTTTCTGACTGCACCTGAAGACTGAGAGCACCTGAATGACAGAAACATGAGCATATCCCAAAGAGTCTTGATGCTTCAGGATAAAACTCAACATGTCCATTGAAGATGCTTGTTAGTAACAGCCTGAGGTGTAGCATTTTGGATGGATCATGCATAACTCAGAAGAAAACCTAGATTGCACCACCTGAAAACATTGACTTTCATAGTTTTCTACCATCAGTTAGCCATCATTTCACTAGTCTTTGTCTGGAGTGCTCTTATATTTATATAACCTTTATAGACATCATTCATCATCAAAAAAATGAGAACATACAGATACACAAAAGATATTGTAAACCTACTTCAATGGAATCAAAGATTTTCCAAAACATGCTGAAAATTTAGTTATTTGCAGCTCAAGTGACATTTGAGAGGGCCTTATATTTGCTCTGGAAAAACGTTTCATATTGCCAAACTTAGGGGCGCTGGTCATCCCTAAAGACCACCTCTGGACAAATAAGTTGGGTCTATAACTGCTTGCAAGACAACAAGCAACCTTCCCCTAAACCATATATTCCTAGTAATCATGTACCATCATAGACAGGATTTCTATAGAAAGTCTTTTATACAATTACAGGCCTGTACTATGAGAAGACTAAATCCTGAACTGTATTTCCCTAACACCTCTGTCATTTTTGGCTCATCTCCTAACCTGACCTAACTTATAATCAAGACCAAATTTCTTGCAAATCAACAAATACTGAATGGATCTGTCCATGGCAGAACTACTTGATCCTAAACCAGAAGTATGTGTGCACATCATTTCCGTAGCTACCGTGGTAAATGTGTTTCACAAGGGGATCGCAAGAATCCAGAAGTGTATTGCTCATGTAATGCTCCCACACAATAAGCCAAATACTTTTACAGAATTTAATTACAACAAACAGGAATTAATTAATACAGAGAGCTGAGAAACTGCTAGTTACCAAGCAAACTTTCATGAAAGAGCCAATGCATCTTTGACATTTTAGTATTCATTTTCAAGAAAGAGCTACGTAATTCTTTCAAAACACAAATCTGCAAAAAAAAATATTTTGATGGATTCTGAACATAGTAGATATGATAAAAACAAGAATTATTGGGTAAGTTAATATTGCAATTTATACAGTTGGAAAGAATGAAAAAGCTGGAAAGAGAGTTGTTGGTACGCATGTAATTCTAGAAACACAACAAGCGAAATCTGCTAGAGAATAGTTTGTTTGAGCTTAGCATGATTCTTTTAACCAGTTAGGCAAGTGGACAGGCAGTGGGAGTTGTTACCCCTGGAGAAGGATGGGGGTGTTATCAATAGGACAGGAAATTGATAGCCTCTGTGTGACAGTCTCATGAAGATTAAATAGTTATTTGCCACTTGTAAAAGATTAGTGTTAGTCACCTTATGGGTAAGATTACAAATGCTCTGCAAAACATGACACTTTCCTGGAATCTTTCTGAATAACCACACAGTAGAAATAGTAAATATATAAGAAAAAATCCTATAAACCCCATCCAATAGCTGTGAATAATACAATTAGTATTTTAGGAAGTAGAGATGAAAAATTGAGATAAAAACAAATATGGGAAGTAGGACTTTCAATTTCAACTGCGTTTAAAAAAACACACTGCTAGTTAGTAAACTGTGCATTCCAGGCTCTACTTTTATAATGAGTCCATATACAGCCACATACTGGTCATGGTCATGCATGGAAGGGAGTGGTGGGAGGCACCAGCCCTGAATCACAGTATGGAGGAGAGCACAGCAGAGCCTGTGAGAAATCACACAGCATGGGATTTTCAAAACAAAGCACTCATGTGGCAAAATAAGAGAATAGTTCATGCACATATTATTGTGAGAAATTAGCATATGTAGTACCATTTTCACACTCAACCCATGGGGTTTAGAAAGAATCAATTATTGCCAGCACCTGCTTTGAATAGCAGTTTTTTTCAGCTGGCCAAGAGATCATGCAAATGAGTCAGAAAACTTGTGATTCCCTTTATGCAGCATGGTGGTTGCTTGCTGGCTAAGGTGAGTTTTGGAAAGGCCACTGGGGATTCTTGGGTGTGCACTATGTGGGGGGAAGGAGAAGTGTACATTTGATCTGCTGAGCTTAGAGGAGGCAGCTCTGGCCGCAGTCAGTGTCATATGTCCACTTGAAGGTGGAAAGAGTAATGCCCAACTCAGTTGTCAGATGAGGATTCTTATTTCACACCTCTTATTTTTCTAATTTGGAATATAACTGTCCCAGGGAGTTCTCACAGCACAGTGGGCTGGTACTGTGTGGAAACTGTGCCTTATGTGGCACCTCTTGTAGAATTCACCAAGATTGGGGCCGTTTATCAAGCGACCTTCTCTCATGGCCTTATTTTCATTTCAGCAGTGTCTGAACTCTGAATAAACCTCAGTCATACTCACTTCAGTAAGAACACTTCAGCACAGAAAATTCAGCTAGTGTCACTGGACATATGTCTTTTGCTCTCAGTCACGATTTTCCTGTTGCAGGATTTGAGATTGCAAATGTTTCCAGCAGCAAAGAAACCCAGGTAATTGGCTTAGACCTTCTGTCCCTCCAGAGAAAGATTGCAAATGGGCAAGGGAATAACAACATCCTGAATACTGGAGAAACGTCTTTTGAAATGATAAAGTGGAAAAGATGGGCTATGTCTGCACCAGTAAACCATCAGGAGCAGGGTACATGGCCAGCTGCTCTGTTGCAACCATCTGCACTGTATTTTTAGTGTGGCCTGTGGCATGGCTACTCTTGTTCCAGACACCCGGAGAGGGGCAAAGAAGTGTCATGCTGGGAGGCTGCTGTGAATTGCCCAAGCAGCCTCGCCTGCTCTGAGCAGACTCCAGCAGCTGTTTCCACACCAGGCTACTCTGGAGACACAGGGAGGATTTGGAACCATCAAACAGGGCAGAGTTCCTCAATCTGCAAAGAAGAAGCAGGCAATACACACAAGGTGGTTCCTGAAGGCTGGCATGCCCTATGATGTCACAGCATATATTTGTTAGTTTTCAAATACACATCAGACCACTAGTTACCGTGAATATTTTCTGCACATTGTAGGCAAGTGTTGCCATTTTAAAGTTGCCATCCTGGTTAGCCCCCTTTTTTTTCCTAATCTTACTGTGTTCTACCTGAGGTAAATAACTCCATATTGCACAGGAAAAGATTTTTCAAATAATTTAATCACCTCTTCGTATAATGATAGAACAAAATTGGCAGAGGAAGGTTGTTATCAATCTGGGGTACTGGTAAGCCGTTATTATGTATAATGAGGCTTTTGTCTTGCAGCTTTCTGAAGATCATCTTGAACCCCTCCTTGTGCTTCAGCAAAGGGACCATCATGTCAAATTTTCCTTTAACATTTTTTGCCCACTCCCCGAAAAGAAATTATAGGTTGTTATATGGAAGCTCATTTGAAGCCTCAATTTTCTTGAGTATCCTGCTCTTGTGGGGAGTACCAGGTGTGCTCAGAGACTGTGGCCTTCAGGTTCCAACTGAACTGGCATTCTACAAGTCTTTGATTTTTTTCCCCTTCTGCTGAAGAGGTAGTGGTTGTCTTGACAGCAAGAACAAAGCTTCATCCTTGTACTTCAATGTGTAGCAAGGTTAAAATAAATCCAAAATAGGCTGTGAAGAAACTAAGTATATTTTTAAGACAAAGGTTGTAGTAAAGGCTCACGATAACAAATATTAAAAATTGTTGTTTGTATTCAGGGTATTTTATTACACTGCTCACTGTAGCACATGAAGAAGCCACCCATAATAATGTATGCTCTCCAAGGTGATTTGTGAGGTGTAACACATTCTGAACTCAAAATGATGTTATGCTCTCAGAATCATATCCCAAAGGAAGATAGAAGAGTACTCAACAAATTAGTTTTGCTTAAGAGGTACAAATATTGAAAAATAACATGATTATATTAAAACCACTAATGGGAGTCCTGGAGTGCTGGAGAGACAAAATAAGCTATTGAAAGAGAAAATAAGCCTTTTGCCTTTCACCATTTCATAGAAATTCCTTCATCAATGATTTCTATACTGTTGGCCAGGTTTGCAGGACTCATGTTCAGCTCTTCTATATTTATAAGAAGGTCAACATAACATTGTAGGGAGCTTTAAAAAAAACTCTTTATGATGTTGGAGTTTTGAGCTTTATTTTTAAAAAAAAAATTGTTCAATGACCCAATTTTTTCTCAGTTTGAAACATATTGGACCATACAATGAAGCTGCATTTGTATATAAAAACTTTTGGTGAAGGCAGAAGTTACATATTCATCAGGTTCATTTGGTACTCTGAATTTACACATATCTGAGTAATCCTTTTTGCAGATGTATCTTTTTTGCTCTTTCTCTGCTGCACCTCCCCCACCCCCCCATCTGCCCAGCTATTGTACGCACTTCAGGAAAATAAAAATACAATAAATGAACTAATAATGAAAAGAGCTAAGCAAGAATTTCATCCACCTCTCAGGTGAACTGCTGTGGGAATAAAATAATTGTATATCTGTGTTAAACTAATTTCTCTATCAGTAACTGAAAAAGAAACCCAAGTGGTAGAAGTCCATATTGACACTCAGATCTGCATCTGTTAGAACTCAATGAATAGTTTCTTTACTATTTATTTATTGCTATGATATATTGAGGGACTGTATCAAGTCATAGCTTAGAATAGGCACCTGACCATCTTTACATTGCATCAGTTTCAATTGTTATGACCAGTATGTGATCTTCAGCCTCACCTTGAATATTGTATGTAGTTTTGGTCACTGTGATATTAGAAAGCTGTAAAGACATCAGAGAACATCCAAAGGAGGGCCATGAGGATAAAGGGCCTTGAGTGTCTACAAATTCCTCATGAGGGGAAGAGGAGGAGCAGGCACTGATCTCCTCTCTGGTGACCAGTGGCAGGACCCCAGGGAATGGCCTGAAGCTGTGTCAGGGGAGGATATCAGGGAAAGGCTCTTCCCCTGGGAAGTGATTGAGCACTGGAGCAGTCTCCCCAGGGAAGTGGTCACAGCACCAGCCTGACAGAGTTCAAGAAGTGTTTGGACAATGCTCTTGGGCACGGTGTGACTTTTGGGCATGGTTCTGTGGCGGGTTGTATTGGACTCAGTGATCCTTGTGTGTCCATTCCAACTCAGCTTTCTCTGTGATTCTGCAAAAAGTCAGTTGCTTTACAAGAAAGAACATTAATTTCTAGTGCAACAGACTTACATTTAATATTAGTTCCTCTAAAAGTAGCAAAAATTCTGTAATGGGCTCACAAATACTGACTGTTGGAATATTGGCAGAGGTTAGGGACTAACTTAGAGGAGACTGAAGGAGGACTGACTAATGCCACTCTGAATGCTGTGCAACTGCATATGTCAAAACATATCTTTGGGTTGCTCTTCTTACAGCAAGGGGAATTGCTGTTGATAGGCAAAGATGAATGTGTTTCATGGCTTTCCCAGGGGCCTGCTGTTTAAGAGCATGATTTCAAGCAAATTGTCTTCTTCATAAGACTGGTTGTCAAGATGTAGATCCAGGATGGTACATCTAAGTGGGACAACACCAAAAAACAATGTAAAAGATTGCATTTTACCTCTTTGCTGGAATATTATGCTAGCATATTAATTGTGACAAAATGTGAGAAAATGTTTCCTCAAAATGTGAGTTTATTAACCTAAGAGGGGCTGAAAAACACAATGAAACCAAGAAGAAGAATGATTTTTAATGACCACTGTAGAATTGTAGAGCATTATTAGAAAGAGATTATGACTGATAACCTCTTTCAGTTATAACCTCTAAAAGAGGCTTCTTATGCAAAGGACATTCCGGAGTAGGCCAAATGCTTGGATAAGGACACAAATTCTTTAAATTCACTGATGATATTTCTGGTTCACTTGTTTTTAAAAAATATTTAACTAATTCCTAGTGTGGTTTCAGTGGTCACAGTATGTTGCCAAAAGCAGAAGGGTCTGATGCTCATATAAACATTGCCCTCTTTCCAGTCATACAAATAAAACTTGTGAGTAGTGTTGCTGATAGCACAGAGTTCTTGGTGCTTGGAAATTCAGTGACTGGATACTGCAAATTTACATTCTTGCTGTGTAAGAAGAGATTTGGAACACGTTTTACTGTGAAATGTAGCTCTACAGAGGCCTGTGTGCAGCTCTGTGTTTGTGTAGTTTGCTGTCATTGGTGGTTTTCTTCTCATTTGCAAATTGTTCAAAGATGCTGGTGCTTGACTTTATGGGAAGGACGGTGAGTTGAGCATTATTCATTGTTTCAGTTATACTTTCCTTTTTATACTTACTGAAAAGCTTGTCTCATGCTTACAAATTAATTTCAATAGCACATTTAGAAGGAAAATGAAAATGGAAGTCAAATAAGGCTGTCTTGAGCCTCTATAAAGCAGAATTTTCCCATGCATACCTCTGCACCAACAGGTCTCTGTTCCACCTTGCATGTTAGAAAACTTGCAAACCAAGTTCAGGGTCTTTATTCATTTATTTGCCACACAGGCAGAAGTAAAAGGACAAATAGGAAGGGTGATTCTTTAGATCCCTTGGTGACCTTCTGTTAAGGCAAAAAGAGCATGCAGGCAAATACAAACATTAAACTGAATTTAGAAATTAGGATACTGGATGTGGAATACCTTAGAAGAAGGTTATACCTTAGAAAGAAGATTATATCTTAGAATCAAATTCATTTATCACCTGCTGAAGCAAGTATAGCAGATTGGTAGAAGCTAGATTATTTTCTAATAAATGATATTTAAGTTAATAACTGCAGCTTAATCAGTGCAACATTTATTTTCATTAGGTTCTATCAGTCTTCTGGGAGACAAGGGTTTAAGGAAATTTCAGCAGTTGTAGGATTAGCTGGCAATTTTTTTTCTTTATCTGAATTTTTAGTTTTAATTTGTATTTAACCAGTTTCTCTTGATGTCTCCTCATGTAACTGCATGTAATTATCTTAATATTAAGAGGAAATATCAGAAATCAGAACATACCATGAGTCTCTTACATTACCATAAAGAAGTGGGTCACAAGACTACAGCTTTTTCTGGTGGATGGCCTTGTAATTTTTCTTTTAATTGTTTGAAAACCCTTAACAATAGTTTGATGTGTTGATAACTAAAAGCTAATTTGTTTTACACTAATATCTAAAGATCAAGACCAGATAAACTGCATAGAGATGTATAGGTACAAAAAAAATTGGTAAGAATTATAAGAATACATCTGTGGATATTCTTTAAGCAGTAATGAAATATACAAAGGCTCTGAATTCAGATTAATGCCAGTAGCAGCCAGAATTTGGAATTATTGTCATAAATGAAAGTAATAAAATGGTGAAAATATTCATAAGAGATTCATTACTTAGATTTTTGTTTCCTCTGAAGAATTCATGATGGCAAAAACCATACCACCTGCCTCCACAAAAGATGTTTTTTCTTTCTTGGCATCTTTGGAAGATGCCAATCACAGGACACTGACCTGTGAGGGACTTGTCAGCTTTGATGCTCACACCAATGGTTATCTTGGTGGGAGGACAATGGGCAGAGCTCAGGGAGAGCAGAGTGTGAGACTCGCTCTTGGCTGGGCGCAGTTGTTGCCAGCCAGCTGTGCTGCACGTGGCTGGGCTGGGAGGCCAGCTGTGCCCATGCTGCCAGCTGTGCCTGTGCTCCAGGGCAGTGGATGGCTGAAAGCACAACTCTGTCCTACTGTTGGCCTCACGGATGGCCTGTCTTTGGGTGCTGGGATGAAGGCTGTTAGTAACTAATTTTTTTGGAGTTTTTCTCATTTTCTTTTACAGTCAGACTCTTGAAGTTGTTATTTTCACTTCTTTCACCTGGCATTTTTCTTTGGGCATTGCCTGCTGTTAAATACTCAGTGTTACTTACTACCCTCCTTCTTTAACTTTCTTGATCCATAGGAGGTTAACTCCTGTGGTGCTAACTTGTTCAGCCTTGGCTGAGTCATAGAGTGACTTCTGAAGCCCTTGCCAGCAGCTGGACACCACACTGAACGAGGCTGCTGCCACAGTGCTGGTTAGCAGCAAGTCAGAGCCTCAGCCCATCTCTCCATCTGCTTGCTGGACCTTTCCTCAGGCAAAAGCATGCCAAAGACAGCCCTTTCTGTAGCTCAGCAGTACATGGCTCAGCCACTGCTGTTACTTCCACCACTTGGCACAGAGTTACACCACAACTGTAGCACTCCCATGGCGGGTTTGCTTTAATTGCTTCCAGTGCTGTACAGTGAGCATATACAGGAATAAGTGAACAGTTGCCATGTGGCATCAATCTTTAACTCTTGTTTTGTCTGTATTCTCTTGCTAGACACAGACCAGGCACACAAACATCTCTGCTCCTCTGACTGTCACTGGAGGCTGACTTGCCTATAAATGAGAATTATTTTTACTAAGACTTTGAGAATGTGAGAGTGGGCCAAATTCTGTCTTCCACTCATATACAGTGCTAGTAACTCCACTGGGAAAAAAATAGTTAATCTAGCTGCAAGTGGGTGCTAGAGGAGGGACATTGAGGCTCTTCATCTGTCTGTATGGAAGCACTGATGCATGTTTGATTTCTCCAAATAAACAAGGAAAGACAAAATGAGGGCAAATCCTTTAACTTGATTCCTGGTTTAAATAAATGTGTATTAAGGATACAGAATCTAACAGAGGACTTTCTTAGGAGTGAGTGTGCCTTCCATCCACACCTGAGGCCATGTGGAACACACCTGGGGGAATCAAGTAGGAAGCAGTGTGTAGGATGCTCTCTTGAGCAGACTGAAGGCAGGGTTTGTCTAGGAGAAAGTGAATTATTGCACTAATTTCCCACACAGTCTAAGTATGTGCTTTTAATGTGTGTGCAAAGTGTCATACAAGGCAGTCTGAGGCAGTCCATAGTGGCTTGGCATACTCAGTTTTAAACAGCTGAAGAAAAGGTTCTTGTCAGACAGTGCCATGGAGGACTCCTGCTTGCCACCAGCAGAGAGACAGGGCATGCCAGGTCTTTCTACAAGCAAAGAAGGGGAAGATGCTTATATGCACAGCCAATAGGCTGGTTGACATTCACAAGAAAAGGGTGAAGAGTTTTGCCAGAGCTCATCCTACCTTGTGGCAGTATGTGGATGTCACCTCCCAGGTGATACAGGTATATTTGTCATATACAGGTACCTATCCCTGATGTAGTTGTAATAGGCTTCCTTTGTAATTGATGGGTGGGTTATTCTGTTTGGATGATTGACTAGGATGTGGATGTTTAGAGTGTAGAGGTCTCAGGTTAGAGGAGATAAAACCATGCCAAGGTGTCTAATTGTATTCTGCAAGTTAAAATCCCTCTATAATTTTAATTCATTTTGAGTCTCCCTGCAAATTCTAGCTCTAATACTATAGGAGATAGAGGGGACTTGCCTGTTCTATGTAATCAGTGTTTTTGGGGGAACACCAGTTGCATTCCAGCTTCTCAGAACCTGTTTCTCAGCTGACACCTCTCAGGTCCACAAAGTGCTAGCGTATCACACAGGGAACAAACCAGCAAACCTATCCACCCTGCCTGACTTAGAGTAGGGAAAACTCTGCTCCTTCTCACCCAAACTTCCCCTGCAACAGAAAAGGCTGTCAGCATGTAATACCTGTGGGAGATTTTAACTCCAACAGTTTCTGTATCAATCCCAGCAAATGAAACTGTGCTGAAACTGGCACAAGGAAAAATCCCAGCTGGTGTGAAGTAGCTTATATGTTATTCCCTGTGTCTGGAGGGGCTTTACCTGAGCTGCACTGAACAGCCACAAGTACAGATGGAGTCTCTTCCTGCTGTTTGTTTCTCTTCCCACCACCCTTTAAGGTCACCTGGGCAAAAAAGGAAGGAGAAGGGGGTTCTTTGCTGCAGAAGGACCTCCCCCTGTTCAGCCTATGATGTCTTGGGTTGTGAGTGTGACAAGCCTAATTTTCCTTTGTGCTCTAAAGGTCACCGCATTGCTCAAAAATTGTGGGCTGTAAAAATTACTGTGTTCGAACTACACTGGACACATATTCCTGTAATTATCATGTCTCCCATATCTGTGTGAAAACTGTTAACACAAGGCTCTGCAATTATGTAGCTACTTTCTCTGTGAGTGTTCTTGTGTTCTTGAACAACTTTGCTAATTTCTCAGTGGTATATTCATAAGGAAGACAATAGAACAGAAGACTTTTAGCTGGAGTCTATTATGTGTTTTTCCATCTGTTTGTGATGAACCAGAAAGAGCTATGTGTTAGGTCTTGCCTTATGGCAAACCCTGATCTGCAGTTGCTGTTTTCCCACACTTACTTAAGCTTGTCTGCACATCCCTGCTCACAAAGCAGATGCCGGTGCCACGACAGGCCTGAGAGCCTCCTCCTGAGTGCAGGGGGCTCTGACACAGCCAGCTCCTCGGGTCTCGCCTCCAGCTAAGCCAACCAACCAAACAAAAAAAGCTGCTTTCTCTTGACATCAGATGATCTGAAACTGGTTTATCGATTGAAAAGGCAAAAGAAACACATGAGATCATCAGTTGTCTGCTGCAGGCCTTGCAGTCTCAGTACCCTCTTTGATGAAAGGTTTTGGGAAAGAAACATAACTCCACAAAGTGCACAATATTTTTCCTACTTTTCACGTGTAGCAAAAAGCAGCAGTGCTGAGGAGACTCCACAAAGAGCAGATACTATTTTCTCTTTTTAAAAAAGATGAGGGATAAAACAAGTAGTAAATTCTCTTTCCTTGCACTGATGGTGATTGCTCCCTTTCCCCAGGGTGGAAATCTCACCATAATAAAATAATTGGGATTATGCCATTAATGTCAATAAGGCCAGATTTTTACACTTTTTTCAGACCTGGACTCTCTTTTTGGCAATTGGCCCCATCTCAAACTTTCCTCAAGGGAGCCATTCTCTTTGCATTATTTTCCTATCCCCATCCACTGCTACAAGCTGTCCATCAGAACTACAGACTATTGGCAAAAAACAATGAAGCTGATAAATGTGTTATTAAAAGACCAAAATAATCTTGGACTTCTCTCTTTTTTCCCCCCCTAGAGTATTTCAAGATATTTTGTAGCCTTTTGGTAGGTTTTGAGTGTGAGATGGTTGAAATTACTTTCACCTGCAGCGTCATGAAAATAAAACTTACAGATAATTTGTGGAGTTACTCTTGCCTATAGAACAATTGCATGATAATTTTTCATATAAAGTGCATATTTATAACCATAAAATAATCTCTCATACCATTTTAAACACTATTTTAATAACAGGTATGGTATGTGCTTTCTTACATCCTGTAATTCTGATTTAAACTGCAAAACTTTATATTCATACTGACAGGATATTCAGAAACATGTAGTAATTAAAAAAGCAGTTGATTTTGCTTCTCATCTTTCCCATGCAGATTTTTTGGGTCAAATTCTGCTTAAATTGTCTCAACAACTAAACTAAAACTAACTTCTGGTTTTTTATCTCTCTTCAGTAAAAAAAAGGTCATCTACATTAATATATATTTCTTGACATTTTATATTTCAGACAACTAAATCAATAATTATTAATAAGGGTTTTTAACAAACAAAAATTATTTTATCCTTAACATTTAATCTACATAATGCACTTTTTAAAGACTTAAATTTCACCTCTATGTAATCTGCAGCAAAATCTGTATTTATTCATTTATTTCATGCTGTAGGATCATGCACGGATATTTACATATATCCTGTCTACTGAAGGGGCTTCATGGGCCAGCTTTTCATTTCAAATTGGGCTACCAATATTTGTGAGTAGATGTTAATGTAACCTGTCAAGTTAATATTTTCTTTTCCTTTTAGAGATCCAGTCTTAGGTTTTGAAATTCACCAAGTAAAAAATACACAGCCCAAATGATAATTTTTTTGTATTTATAGATTCATGTATTTTTTTTTTCATATTTATCCATTGCCTGGCACTGTTGTAGTTAAAGACAGGATAAAATCTTTCCAGTCTCTGCTTTAAAAAGTAGCTATAAGGAGGAAAACATGATAAACATCTTGCTTTTGTGACAACATTATTACAAGTCTAGCAAGGGTCTGGTTCTACAGTCCTGAGAATTTATTTTGTACCAAAGCTCTTTCAATACATAATGAATACTCACAAATGAGAACCTATTCAGACAGTGTGCTATTGAGTCAAGTTCATCAAAGTTAAAGTAGCATGTATTTTCTGAAAGCTGTATTTTCTGATTACACACTGGTCTAACTTCAATGAGTTCTGATAATCATAATTTCCTGCAATAGAATTAATTAAATTATGTTCAGCCTTGGGGTTCCTTTTCTTATACCAGTATGATTGTAAAATACTCTATTATGTTACATTTCTGCCCAGCAGATTCTACTTAAGAGAAACCAACCGAACAACCACATTTGTTACATAGATGTAAAATATTTCTGTTTAGTGTACACTTATTCTTTTAATGTGTTCATCCCAAATGGCACCTGCCCAAACGAGTGGAGAGCAGGCATCTCCTGAGTGAAAAGGAGCATGTCAGAGAGCAGCCTGCCTTGTCTCTTGGGGGAGCTTCTGGGGATGCTCTCCCCAGCCCCTGAGCCTGCTGCCAGCCAAGGGCATGGCACAGCACAGCAGCACCGGTGAGGGCAGAGAGGCCCTGCCCCTTGCTGTGGCACTGCCACTCTGCAGTGACATGAGTGTCCAGGGCCAAAGCTGCCAGCTCAGGTTGAGTGCAGGGACTGAGGGTATTCACTGCTTTTGCATGGCAGCTCTTAAACCATCCTCATATCTCATCCTCTGCAGCAGAGCTAGGGGACTCCTGCATTTGAGAATTCAATATCTCATTTATGCACAGTGTTGCACTCCACAGTTTCATCATTTGAGGAAAGAAGAACATTAGAAAAATATTCTATTTACCATTATCCCCAGGTGAATAAAAAAATGCTTAATCTTACATGGCTGGGTAAAGATGGTACAATCACTATGGAGAATTAAATGGAGAAATAGATTTCCTGAGGTTCCTACATTATACTTGATGTATGACTTGCCAGTTGTTGACTCTCCTTCTCCAAACCTGCTACAATATGGTGCTTTTTAGATTTTAATTGCTAGGAATAGTGCAAGAGAATATCTGAGTCCATATTTGGTGTTATTTTCAATCTCACAGCCCAAGAAAGAAAACAAAACTCAAATTTTAGGTAAAAACTTGCCATATTTTTTGTTGCAGATTATTATTATTGATCATTATTAATTTTAAGCAGCATTGAAGGCATTTTTTTGCACTGGCATGATTCTAACACAAAACCTCAACCAGATTTCCTCAAGTGCATTTGTCTGTATTAACGGGAGCTTCATTGGAAATTATTTTAAGTTACTTGCCTATAATTGTGTTATTCTTCTATTATAATGAGAAGTAACACATACTGTTATTTTTTTTAAATCAGAATTTGATTCTAGCACCTGTTTACACAGTTTTCAGGAAATAACAAACAAATTACTTTAGTATTTGCTGTGATAACAGAAAGTAATAGTGGTCTTCCAGTGGGGCTGAGTCCCATGGGGTTTTGTGGGAACAATAACAACTTGTCTTTTGTCAGCCATATACTGCTACTGAAACATGCTTTTAACATGTAATTCCACAAAATTGTGTACCTGTGGAATTACATTATTACTATTTAGAAAACAATGGATAAGACCAGATACACAAAAAGATGAGTAAATTTCAGCTTCTGACCTTCTTTAAACAGTTGATCTCTGAACTTGTGGTTTATGATATCCTTTGTCAAAATGCTCTAATTGACATGTGGTTCATCTTTCTCCATCTGTTACACTTCAAGAACTCTTAGACTCAAGTGGCAGTGGATTATATACAGTAAA
This sequence comes from Drymodes brunneopygia, assembly GCA_013400955.1. Taxonomy (NCBI): domain Eukaryota; kingdom Metazoa; phylum Chordata; class Aves; order Passeriformes; family Petroicidae; genus Drymodes; species Drymodes brunneopygia. Next base: position 1,186,474 of record VZTZ01007956.1, on the reverse strand, counting down.
ATAGTATTTGCAGTAAAATATTTTTTGATTTATTAACTCTATTCCTAGCTCACCTGAGATTATTTTAAACTGAAAACGCAAACACATAGACATATCTATGTAGTCCAGTTGCTGCAATACAGAGAGAAAAGCTGGTTTAATTTCTGGGGGGGGCTCAATTTAGCAAGAAGTCGATGCATGACTTATTTCTGAAACGCCTGGCCCTCAGAAACTCCACCACATCCTGCTGCAATGAAAACATATATATTGTAATATTTGTTTTGGAAATTTGTATATTGGCTGACCATATGAACATGTTCTCATTGCCTGCTCAGGCCTTTGAGCAATTTGCAGTCTTTTGTTATCAAATAAAGGCTCTCTGAGCCTCCTACTTGAGCACTGAGTTTACCAGCTGCTATCCACTCCTAGACCTCATTAGGGGCCTGCTGTTCTGCTGAGAACCACACCACATGCTCTGCCCCGCGCTGCCGGCGGATTAGCCTGTTGCTGCTCCTTAAATTACCAGGTACAAAAGGTTGCTCTCTGCCTCCATAGAGAGCTACCATTCTTACCCTCTTTGAAGAGGCTCTATATCATGATCTCTCCTACTAATCAAGGTCCACAGACAAGCCACAGGTTGTTATAGAGGATTCGTCCCCATGGTTGATATCAGAGAGATATTTTTGTGTTTTGTTTGTGAAGGATTAAAGGTGCTGTTTCCCAGAATCAAGTCCTAGAAAAGCCAAAAAAGCTATACACTAGACATATTTATGTAAGCATTTAAAAAAATGCTTCTTAATATTGACTCTCATAAAGAAGATTTAATGCTATTTTACTTCTACTTTCAAATGTTATTTGGGAGAAATTTTATAAATGCTAAAGGTTATTTTAAATATGATGAATAAATTGAATTAATTTCTGTGTGTCTAGAAATAATTTCTTACTAATTACAGCCACAGGTAGTTTCACATCAATCTGTTTGGAAAGAACAGGGCATTTAAAAATGAAAATGTTGACCAGGATAGGTCAATTGGGAAATACTGGTTTTTTATTTTGTTTTTTGTATTTTATTTTGTTTTTTGTTATCTGAGCTTCAGTTCTGATGGATTTATGCAAACACATGTATAATCTAGAGTGCCATGTGGGATAAAGGCTTTGAGATCTGCGCAGAGCAGACCCCTGCTCCTGTGTCCACAGTTTGCACTTCCCAGTGAGTTACTGGTCCTCACATACTCGACCATATTTGAGGCATTCAGAGGGATTTTCCTTGGGTATTTTTTTTTTATTGTTGTTGTTGGTTATGTGACAGATGATGTCCTATCCATTATGTAATGACATTAGATACTTTCTGTTTTCATTCCCAGACATATGATGCCCGTGAATGAATAGGACCTAGTTGCATCTCTAATAAGGTAGCATGTGTTCCACAGATATCACATATTGATCTGAGAACTTGTCTGGCAAGCAAAGGACTCAAAACTAAGTCTGATCTTTTGTGCAAACATCATTATATGCTGGTGCCAGTAAAGAGTTACTACTTGCCTGTCATCATAGAATTATTTACATATAGAAAATATCAATATTTGTAAAATGTATTTCTACTGTGTGTTCTTCAGAGAGCCTCAAATAATGAACAAGGAAAGAAGAAATGAATATATCAGTTAAGGAAGTAAGTTAAGGACCCTTTTTATAGGAGATTACTGATTATACAACTTGTTTTTCCTGCTATTCAGTATGCAGATGTGAAGCAATACTGTCTGGACTTGATCTACAAATGCATCTTGGCACATAGTAGAATAGTCTTCTTTAATTTAGAAAGGGACAAAACCAGTGTTGGAATCTTTTGGGGAAGTCCATTTATATTATCCAGTGGCAGTCAATGGCTCTATTATGTGTTCTGCCATCTGTTCAAAACAGAAGCAAACCCAGCCATCCTTTTCTCCAGGATCTCACAGTGGTACCATAAGGTGCACCAGTGACTCTATAGCACAAGTGAGTATAAATGCATGTTGAACATTAAAATGGCTGAGAAATTCTAACATATAAATGGTTGAGAAATTTCAGTTACTAGGAAAAGACTTCATAGTACATGTTTAGTTGTGTACATGGCTAGCATCAGCATTCCTGGTGATCCCAAATATCTACTAATGTTAGTATAATCTGGTTCCTTGTGTGAAACATTCAATGATGCACATCCAGTAACCAGTAATTAAGACTACAACACTTGCTTGAGCAATGTTGTGTTTCTGAGAAAGAAAATCAGCCTGAGATCAGCAGGAGGGATGACACAGCAGGACACAACAATTCAGCACTTGTGATAAGCTCCAGGCACAGATGATCAAGGAGCCACTGAAGGGAGATACTCTGCTGGACCTTATCTTTTGCAATAAAGGAAGCTTGCATGGATGAACAAAGAGCTGCTGGAGCTTACAAGCTAAATGTAAGAAAGAAAGGACAGGTGATTTGGAAGGAATACACAGACATGGTCTAAACACACAGGGATGAGGTTTGCAAAGCCAAGTCCCCGTGGAGCTGGATCTGGCAAGGGACAGGAACAAAAAGGGCTTCTGCAGGTACATTTCAGAAAAAAGAAGACTGGGGGAAATTTGGGCTCACTGCTGAATGGACCAGGGGACCTAGTGACAAAAAGACATTGAGAAGACTCTTAAGTTACTGAGTACCTGCTTTGTCTTGGCCTTTATACTGGTAAGATTAGTCTTGAGGAGAGATAATACGGTACTGTGTGGAAAGAACCTAAAAGCATGCATAAATAATTTCATTATTGAACATTATTCATCTATAAAGAGTTTTAAAATGCAGCCATCAGTCCCATCAAGGGACCAATATTCCAGGGAAGTTGGGACAAGTTTTATTTGAAAGCAGTTTCCACAATAATAAGTGCAAAGTGGGACATTTTAAGCACAAATGTCTGTAAACAACCATTTGTGCATACATTTGTGATGTTTCCACATGGCACTGTATACTTGCTTTGTGTAGATGTCATGACTTGGAACCAGGAGTGCTGGTGAAGCAAGTTCTTGAATGACAGCTCTATAAAAAATAGCTCCTTGGTATGTGTACTCAGTTAAAAGTCTCAAGGAAAGAAGCAACTGGGCCATGATTGCTGTGGGCATGGCTACAGCAGAAATCTGCCAGCTAAAGTCACTCTGTAAATGCAATTCTGAACCCTAACTTATTGTTACAGGTCCAGCCAACTCAATTGAGTAATTATATGGTTGCAGCTGGTAAAGCTGACTGACATTTATTTGACTACAGAACAAAAATGTGTGAAGCTGGTCTAACGACACTGGCCTGTGAGGATGTCTTTAAACAAAATTCACGAGGATAAATACTAAGAAGTCAAATTTGAAGGAATGAGTAAAGCCCATCTGATATACTGTGGTCACTGGGATTTAATGGGATTTTTTCAAAATTTAAATGGGTGAAAATTGCATGCCTATGCTTTGGAAGTTTTTCTGACTGAAATGCATAGTCCAGTCCTGTTTACTTTTCTTTGCTTTCTGTCCTGCAAGCTGGGAATCATAGCAATAAAATATGTTGCAGCTGGAAAAATTCTGACTGTATTTTGCAATTTTTTCAAGTTTAATATATTCATTTTGGAGCCTCATTCATGTGCAATTGAGGATGTTCAGATTTATCTCTTACAGATTTATTTCAGGATGTTCAAGTGGTGATCCTGGTGAGATTGTTTTGCAAGACACTTAAGCAGAACAGCTGAGAAGAGAGGCATCCATGATTGCAAGTTATAGTGGCTGCGACCTCATGCCAATGATGTGAAAATTTAGGATTGGTTATTCTTCCTGTATCTTAAGTGAAAGGTGTGTATAAAAGAAATTTGGAAATGCATTTGGAAAATATTCACCAAAGAAGGAAATCTAGTGATGGACATTTGGTCAGGTAATTTTCATTCTGGATGCTTTTTGCCCTTCCACTCAATCCAGCGCTGCTGAATTTATCTAACAGAGTGCTCTCACAAATCAGAAGAGCTGTGAGAAGCCCAACCACATCCTGGGCTGCATCAAGATGTGTGGCCAGCACATTGAGGGAGGTGATTCTGCCCCTCTACTCTGCCCTTCTAAGACCCCCACCTGGAATGCTGCGTCCAGGTCTAGGGTCCTCAACTCAAGAAAGATGTAAACTCTTACAGAAAAAGTCCAGAGGAGGACTGTGAAGATGATCAAAGGACTGGAGCACCTCTCCTACAAAGACAGGCTGAGAGGGCTGGGATGGCTGAGAAGAAATGGTTTCAAGGGGACCTCATTGCAGCCTTCCAGTACTTAAAGGGAGTTTATAAATAGGAGAGAGAGCAAGTTTTTATACAGTCAGGTAGTGTCAGGATAAGGATACAGGGCTTTAAACTGAAAGAGGACATGTTTAAATTACATGTTGGGAAGAAATTCTTTACTTACTCTTTTCTTACGCTGGCAGAAAGTGGCAGGGATTAATATCTATTATTTCCTTCAGATGTACAAAATGTTAAGGCATTTAATGGGGTAAGTGATTTTTTTTTTAATGTACAATGTTGTGGCACAGATTTTTGCACTGTCAGCTTAGGAGCATTTCTGTCTCAAAAATTAACCTAATTTGTAGTTTGGTATTGTGCAGATGAGGAGACATCTGAAGATGACAACAAAGACAAGAGTGGGAATAAAAATAATGAAGAGCTGCTGATAATTTCAGGTCTGTGAAATGAAAGAAAATGGGAATATTAATTCCAATTTGGAAAAAGCTCTTGGACTATGGTCTTCTTGATTAGCTCAGCTGAGTTCTGCAGAAGATATACTGCCTGGCAAATCATCTTTTCCTGCTGTACTTGCTTTCTAAACTGGTAAATGCAATCTACATTTTTTGAGATGCTGAAGAGGCTAGTTGCTCTCAAGTTCTTACTACAGAGACCTTTTTTTTTGTATAACATTGCTTTGTTATTTGTCACTCATGCAGCTCCCTACCCCCTCCAGCTCCTGACTTTATTACTAAAAGAAAGACAGTTTTTTGAATTAAGCCCTTGCAAACTGCTCTGCCTTATGTTAGTGTGCATCTTGTTGCTGTTGATGGAGAGCCTCTGCCTGAGCTACATTATTTGCTCTCCTCAGGAGGAACCTTTATTCTGCTTTGTTTCCAGGAACAGCCACATGGCTGTAAGTGGGCATGGTTCAAGCCCCAGAGGTGGAAAGGAGGCCAAGGCTCCAGGGCATGCCTGCTCCAGATTCCACAGCATGCACTGCAGCAGGGGTGACAGCCTCCAGCTGCTGCGGCCATATGAAGGTTGGCCACTTCAAGGTATCCGTCACAGAGTCATAATGGTAGTCTTAATGACATAGCATTCTTTCTTTATGTGCCCATGTGGGCACATCTTTTTGTAATAAATACTGCAGCCAGGTTATTGGCTGTGCATTTACCTGTGGGTATAGTATAGCATACTCTCTCTTCTTACACAGTCTGAAAAAATATGCATGAATGGAGAGAAGGGAATATATCAGGATTCAGCTCAGAAATCATCAATGGGTTCATTTGAGGTGCCTCCCCTTCCCCACTTCTTGGTTAAACAGCATTAACTTCTCCACCTCACCCCCAGCACTCCTTTCAATACTTCTAATATGAAAAAATTGAACTGTTGAAAGTGAGTTCCATGAAATAAATTAATTTTGAGCAGGGGTTAGAATGGGGCAATATCACTGACTGGGCCATTGTGCCGCCAATGGGCAGAATGGGGCAAAGGGTGGGAAATCGCCATTGGACTCAGACTGGCATCATTAAGGAAACAGGTGTGAAGCAGCAAGGCTGAGAAAAGTAAAATTATCTCGGTCCTTGAAATCAATGAAAGTCAAAGAATGAAGTCTAAGAACAAAGTTTCATGTGGCAGATGAAACAGCAGCAGCAAATTAACACATGGGAATGACAGTCAAAATGATAGTCTCAGGAGTAATCTCAGTTATAGTTTTCCACAAATTGAGAGCATGTAGTATAGTCAGGAGAAAGCTGTAAGAACTGTGCTATGAAATCATTAGAACCTGAATGAGATATAAAACCCAAGTGCCATTTATTTGTGCATTGTCATACTGTGGTCAAGAACTCAAGTCCAAGAATTCAATTCCAGTTGTGTGACATTTAGGACAAAGATTAAATATTTCAGACAGAATATCATAGTACCAGGCTAGGGTATTGTATTGGCTGGAAGAAGACAGATGTAGAGATTGAGGCTGTAGTTTCAGTTTAGATTAACATGAGAAAGGCCATACTAAGTCAAACCTAGCCAATTATACTGGTTGTAACAATGGTCAAAAGAAGATGCCACTTGTGGAAAAAGAATTGCAACAGAGCAAGCATATGGTGATAATTTCCTGAAGAAAAGTGGAAAAAAAATGAAGAAAAAAAAATCAATGAAACCTGGAGGGGAATCTCATGGATTGAGGGAGAAATAGAGAGATACAGCCGAGATGCTCCAACAACTGCTACTCTGTGTACTGTGGTGAAGTAAGAGAAGATGTTTGAAAGTTTGAGGGACATCCAGTGCTGAGGAGGTGAAATGGCTGGTAAGTGCAGGAGGAAGTACAGGAGTCCAAAGTAATGAACAGTACATGATAACAGGATTTGCTTTCTCAAATAACTATTCACTGACAAATGAAGCCATGGGATGGCCAACATGTTCATGAATTTATAGTCCTTTCAGCCAAAAGAAACTTGGAAAGGTATTTAGAACATTAAAAACTGCTTTGAAATTCCTTGAATGCTTTATGTTTGGACACTTGTCAGGAAGGAAATAAGCAGCTAATGTCAGGAAGCTGAAGTGGGAGGTTTATCTTGCTCTTTGTTCTTCTAGTTCAGAAGCCAAAATGATCCATCTCATTTGAAAGCATGATAGCATGTTAGAGGGAGTTGAGATTAGAGAAGGAAGAAAGATAGTGGCCATGTGCATGCAGCTATGTGTACAGTGGCTGCTCTTAGGAGGACTACAGGGGAAGCACTGGTGTCGTAGATGTACACAGTTGATATTTTGCGAAATCAGAGTATAATTGAGGATCAATACTAAGATGAAGAATGAAGGGCACAAGAATGGGATTGAGAACTGATATTGATAGGACAGATGGAGGGGTTGGAAGCTGGAAAATCTTAGGTGCAGAGAGGGTGTTATGGGAGTAGCGAGTGTCCTCTCTCAGGTGGCGGGGTATGTTCTATCTCTCATAAAGAGATGAACTGATGGAGAAAAGATGACCCATTTGTGTACAGAATCATAAATTCCCAGTGTTGAAAAAGAAAGGAGCATTGCTGTGGAATCCACAAGCATGCTCTTTTTTAGAAGAGAAACTGAAAGCAATACTGTTGCTGATTGAGTGAGTACTGTGTGACTTATGAATCCATTCCCCCCTTGGTTTTTTTTCTTGGTAAGCCACATGGCGAATCCAAGCCTGGATAAGGAGATTACCAGCTATCACCATTGTTCCTGACAAACAGCAACTTCTCACCCTGTGAGGCTCATTAATAACCACATGACTCACAAAAGATTCACCCAGAGGTGACTTTGGCCCTTGAGGCCATGCCATGCTCTGATTTAACAGCTCTTTTAACAGCTCTGGTGTTCTGGGGTAAGGCTGGAGTAAGGAGACAGTTTGGTCCTTTGCACTTCATAACATCTATTTTGAGACTTCATCCAGCACAGCTGCACAATTAGTGTTCAACAAAGCAGTGCTAATCATTTACAGATGTATCCATCACAAAAGCTCCTGATGTTCAAATTCAGAGTTTCTGGAATAAGTGAAGGTGGTAGTGACAACAGTCAACCCCACATGACAGCATTCAAACAAGTAACTTGAATTTTATGTAACTGCTTTCATAACTGCCTCCTTAGATACTGAATCTCAGGACAAGGTACCCAAGCCATTCTATGATTTTGGAGTGTCAGTGGTCCTGATGCTCTTTCCAGGCAGCAAAAAGACCAAGAGTGGGGAATCTACTCTGGACATATCAGTTTTCTTTCTTTTGTGTGCTCTATCCTAAACCGGAAGGAAAAGGGAAATTTCTAATATTCATCACAAAGATGCTTGAAAAAAGCCCTTTCAGATTGATAGGAGAATTGAATGATTTTGAAGCCTAGTATATTAAAGTCTGGTATGGAAAAATGTCTGAGTTTTCACATTGGTGGCTTAAAAGTATGCCTTGATATTTAGGATATCTTGGTTGTATCCCTCTACTTATCTGAGATAAGTAATTGGCTTCTGACAAATATACAGGCTCTTTCTGCATAAGGTTGGCAGAATTGGTATAAAGCAGTGGACTAAATTCCCTACAAAAGGGCATTATTACTCTACACTATAATGAAATCCTCAATCAGTGACTGAAAAGCAAACTTTGAAAAGCCCATGATCTTTATTTCTTACTCATGTTTTGCTTTGAAGATACTGGAAGTAAGTGGGCTGTGGAGAATCAAGCCTATTGTTGCTGAATTCAGGATGGGATTTCTAGACACAGAAAAGCAAGGTTCCCACTAAAGAGAGGCATGATGTCATAGATTTTCTTTCTAAAAATCCATTAGTTTCTGATGATTTTTATGCTATTAATCCATAGTGTTCTTGCTCTTTCTGTTGCTTTCAGTGGAACAGACTCTTTGTGGGCTAGACTGAGATGACTGGAAATTCATACTCTCCTTTTTGGCCTCTGGCTGGGAGCTGACCGTCATTCCAAGCATTCCATGTCCGTCCTCCCTGCCTGGGGGAATCAGCCCTGGGGCCAAGGGGGGAAAAACCTAGGCAAGGCCAGCCCCAGCTTGCCTGCTGGGTCTGCTAGCCAGCTTGTTAGTAATGCAAATGGTGCTGATGTTTGCTGCGAAGCACACACCTGCCTGTGAGGAACCGGGTTGAGACCATCAAATTGTTTTAGGTAGGTCAGCAAACAGCTGTCTGCTTGTGCAATTTGGTTCTCCTAATTTGGAAAGGATTCTTATTCAGTGATGGAGCTGTTTACTGGCTGACAAGCTCAGATGTATTATGTTGAGCATAATGTGCATGATTAGTGCTTGTTTATTGGAGCAATTGTGCCGTGGTGGAGCAATGGCTGCTTTTTTTGTGTGGCAGGGGGCAAGTGGCAGCAAGCTCTTCTCCCTTTGGGAGAGGCACCGTAACATGCAGTGAAAAACTTTGTGCATCTTGAGCAACAGAGTTTCTCTAGCCAAGTAGCAAAGTAAACATTTTGTTGGAATCAGCTCTTCTGGTTGCCTATAGGTGCCTGCTTTAAGTTTGCAGGCCAGTCTCCAGATAGGGAACAATGGTGACATTTATTACCTTGTTTTGCTGTATCCTTCCTCATGGATGGTACTGACTGACTGGCCACCTGTAACATTTTTCGGGCTAAAAGTTCTGTAGCTACTTTCAAAATTTGCCTTTGAACCTCAGGGAGACTCTGCAATAGCATTTTCACTGCTTTTATTCTTCCTTGCCTTACACTGATTTTGCCTGTGGGTGACTGTGGGTACTAATCATGTGAGACTCTCACAGTTTTCCTGCCTTTATATGACAAAACTTTTGATAAAAGGAAACTCTGATTGCAGTTGTGCAACTCACTATAAGTTTCAATCGAATATATCACGTTTTCATGTGTTGTATTTGCTAAAAATCTGGAAGGTTTTTTAGGTTGATGTCTTTTCTTTTAATACAGTGCTGGTTTTACTGTAGTACAGAACACAGTGCTCAGAGTTTGCAACACAATTAAGAAAGAAAAACAAATATTCTGATATGAAATTACATTATAATTTATTCTTATTTTATAAGGATTTGATTATCCAATCGTATTTTTTCATGTCTGAGAAATATTCAGATTCACTTAGAAATGTCAGCATCTACTTTTATATGGGTATATGTGTTTTCCTTTTTGTCTTTTCCTAGTTTTACAGGACTTGAAAAAATGGGGAGACTACTGGAAGAAGTTGCTAAAAAAACCAACAGGAACCCCCACATTTTATCTCCTATTTACCAATATGAGGCACCTAGCTACTGAAACCCAAAGAACATACGAAATAAAAAATCCCTCTTCTTTTCCTGCCAGAAAATAATGTACCATATGAACCATTACTCCGTAAAAACACTTACCCTCTATTCACTTGCTATTGCCTTGTTTTCTTTAGCACTCCGCTCTTAATTTAAATTGACCTACCCACTAATAGAATTTAACTTATTTCACTCAGCCTGTAAGATACACCTGCAATTCTCCCTTGCATTTCCTCGGCAGGGTTGGAGAGCTTTCCACCTTTTTTCTGCGTCCCCCAGCTGTGCGTTCTCACCCTCCTCCCCGGGAGGTTGCTGCCCCCCTTCAGCCCTGCTTCTTCCATTGTTTTTCCATCCCAGCTCTCAGCTGGACCTGCCAAATGAGCTATTTAAACCCCTCCAACACTTGTAAGAAGGAAGATTTTGTTTTGTTTTGTTTTGCTTGGGACTAGAACATTTACCAGACTCAGTTTAAAAGTATGGTTGAATAGTTTGTGTGGCAGACTAGGTGACAGCTGGGAAGGTGGTGATGGGGGGAACTGGAGAGGAGAGGGTTTGGGAAGGAGGGACCTGAAGCACCTTGGTGTGCTGGTGAAGAAGCACAGCAGGAGGGGAGCCTGAGTCACAAGATTCCCTGCCCTGTGCAAGCAAACTGAGAAAACATTACAAAAAGTGTTTTTGGAGATCTGGGAATTGTTAGCACAGAGGTGTCCTGGCTGGGTGGGTGGAAGAGTGGATAAGGGAAGAGGGAGTTTGGATTCAAGAGAAAAAATGAAAAATGAGGCGCTAATAACATGACCATTAACAGGGACATGATGATGATAATGATGGGGCAGCAGTTTAGGAAAGCTGTTTTGAAACTTGATTCGAAGAAAAAATAGTTTGCTTGAATTTTCCTGTGGGCCCATTTAAATGAAATAAAAAGCAAGTGGATTTTTTAGTAGAGCGGATTTTTTGGGTAGGAAAAGGAATCCATGGTTGATATCAGGAAAAAACATCTTCCAAATCTCCAACTCTGGAAAAATGAAACTTAAACCATGCCAGGAGCACACCCAAATGTTCTTCTAACTACTCTCCCATGGCATCATCGGTGGGACAATCAGACCTTGTGTTAGACCTGGTCACAGAGTTTTTTTTCCGGTTATTGGAAAGAAGGTTCAGTAACCATGTCCAGCTCTTGAAGACAAACTCCCTGACAGTTCTTTTATGCCACCCTCTGAGCAGGGCAACTCTCTCAGTCTTTCCCAGCAGAAAATGTTTCCTTCTGTAACTGATTACTTGTTGGATGAAAGCCAGTAAGGTATGGTGGTATGTTCTTAATACCAGTAGTTAGAAGGGCTCATCTGACTTCTGGGAGGTTGAAGTTCATATTCTTCCCCTACTGTTTATTCAATTTGTTATGTGGGTTGGGAAAGGCTTAATCTAAGTGCTGATCCAGACTCAGGCAGGTGTTGTGAATGCGGTATTTTCTTGTCTCTTAAACGTGGCCCAGCAGGCAGGACATGCTTTGCTGACAGTCCTTCTGCACCCTGTCTTTATCTTCCTTTTTTACAGGAGGTGTGTGATCCAGGTCTGGGTCCCACTGCAGGCCCTGGTACTTGGTGATCCCCACTTTGTGGGGGTTCATTGGTTTATGGGCCTTGGTTGGCTGCAGCTGTGGGCAGTGACATGAGAGAACAGTTGCAGCAAGTGCTGGATATCACACAGGAATTGTTGCTCCTGGAGGATGGGGACACCACCCAGTTTGCATGAATGCTGCATATTTTGTATGTATTTTCTGAAAGAGAAACAAACTGAATAAAATCAATGTAAGTGAGTTCAGGATGTACTGATGGTGTGTCACAACATTCATATCACTTCATATTCTTCCAAGTGCAGCTGAATGGTCTGACTTTTGTGAGGAGTGAGAATGAAGCTCTGCTGCTCCTCAGCTGTACCTCTTAATTGACCACAGGGGTTGGGAAGGGAGCAAATCTTTCCATGGCACCACGTTCTGTCTTTGCTTACAGTGAGTTCCCTGAACCAGCTGCATTCAGCTAAAGCTGCAAGGCCTTTCAGCAGCTGCCCAATCACACCTGCATCAACTGGGACTGCTGGGAAAAGAAACCTTTTTAAAGAAATGGAAGTACACATCTTGGTCTCTAAAAGCAACTTAGCCCTTCCCCAAACCATAGTAAATATTCCCATAATAAATAAAGTGTGAATTGAGGACAATTTTCTCATGCCTGTTTTTCAAGGTACAGCCTGCTGTATTCTCAGGCTTTGCAATGCACAGCTTGCATGTGTGCACACAGCTGCTGCCACATGGCTTGCTGAAGGTTTAAACCTGCAACTTTTTTCTATGCTCATTTACAGTCTAACTGCTTTCATGTTGTCTGCATCTTTTATGACCCCCGGTTTTTGTTTTTCTTTGCCAGCTGCCAAGGATCCCCTCTGTATTAGGCAATACTGTCTTAGTTGTGTCTATTATCACCTGTTATACAGAAAACTCACTCTTATCTTTCTTTCATCCTACCAGTCATTTTTAATTCTAATGTCCAAACTGTTAATCTTAAAATTATAGTCAGTCCCTTAATAGTCCCTCTGTTGCTGAATTTTACTGAATGCTTTTGAAAAGAACCCTTCCCAATTTTTCTTTTCCTGTATAATATTTTCTTGATTCCCCAGAGGAATCCTTTTATGCTGATGAACATGATCTTTACTTACATATCCTATCCTACCTTGCACTTTTTGTAGCATACTTTTCTTACTATTCAGTAGTTCTTTATTGTTTAATTTAATTTACCTGGTTCTCATAAAATACCCTGTTCTCATCCCAGGGTGTCCTTTTAGCTCTAAAACTTGCTGCAGCTTCTTCCCAAACTCCTGTTTTAGGAAACAATCCCTAATACTCACTATGTAAGACAGAAGAAACAGAGACAAGGGAGAACTCTTCTCAACCTCTGTCATCAACTCAGTTTTATATTTTCATAACTCCTGTCATTAAGCAGCATTTGGTAGAGACAAGAATATGAAAATTTAAGGGTCACCATCTGGGTCTGGTCAAAGGCTGGGTGAATCCTGTACCACCTTCTAGGCCAGTAGTAGATATTTAAGGAAAAGCATACCTGAAACACTAAAGTTTTTATAGCAGATTGATCCCATCTTGTGTAAATCCTCCAAACTTCCAGAAGACACTCAGTCAGAATGTGGATCATACTATCTAGTAGCTCTGGTGGACTTATGTCTTCAATTTTATGTGAAGAATCTTGGGAGCGAAGTGAGAACACTCCTGTGTCCAATCCTTTGTTACAGCAAACAAGATCCTCAGAGCATAGATTAAAATTGTGTAGTCTTCTTTTTTTGAGCCTTTGCGATGTAACTCTCCATTCCGTTCATTTAGAGAAGCCTGGACCTTCTTCCATTCAGTGCCAAAATGATTCTTATGGTGGTAGGAGAGACAGCCTGAGGCCTCTCATCAACTGCTCTGATCTAAAGGTTTCCCTTGTCACTGATTACCCAATGTTTGGCTATCTTATGGTGGCTTCAAATTGCCAGATTAGTAGACGTGGGACTCCATCGTTAGATCTAGGAAGGACGGAAGGTGTTAGAAAATAATACTGAAATCAGTGTTTGGTGACAGGATGATTTAGACTGTGTAAAAAAATCACTGAACAGCTGCAGACTAACCTGTGTGTGTGTGGAGAAAATAAGTTTGCAGCCAGATCAGCTATCTGGTTCAAGATGGATAGGTTGGAATAAGTAGCCAGAACTTGGACAGGGCTGAGATGAGGAAAGAAGGGCAAGACAACATACTCAGTTGGATTCATTGCATGTCAGGATGGAACTGGAACCCCACGCAGTGTTGCCATCTTAATTTCATTCTCCAAATTTGGACATTTGTGTCCACATTTTGCTTAAAAATACATGTGCTTCCAACAAGCAATGTCTGTTTTGTTTCGCCTTTGCGCTCATGCTTCAGGGCTAGTTCAGATAAATCGGTTTGTTTTTGGAGTTTCTGGCTGCAATAATATTTTCCCCGAGTATTTGGCAACTGCAGATGGCATTTTAGGTAGCTTTTCTAACACAAGGATCTTGTGCCTTCACTGGTCTGTGTACAGGACACTAGACATATAATTGCATGAATTCCTTTGTGTATTATTCATTATTTTCAGTCACACAAACATATAATTTCATCTGTAAGCTACCATGTGACTCAAAATAAGAGTCAATTAATTGCTATTTTTACCATGGCCGAAATTCAGTCTTTATTACTGAATGATCTGTAAACAAAATAATTTTGCAGTCAAAATGATTACAGGACGTTTCAAATTGTTCTTTTACATAATTGGTTATACAAGTTAAAAAATAGAATAGAAAAGGAGCTTAATGTTCTGAGTTCAAATTTAATTTAAAATTAAATTTCAATTTAAAATAACCCATAACAACATAGCTGATATTGCATTACTGTATGCTCTCTGCAGTTTGGAACGTGAGGTTTCACCCAATTTTACGTCGATGCTTTCTAATTTGTATAAAACTACATTGGATAGATGCTGCCTGATACTCAGAGAATCCAAGAGATCTGAAAACTGGCTCTTCCCCCCTCTTTTTGTTTTTCAGACTCATTAAGAGCATCTCAGCTTTGCTCAACAGGCTGTGGAGAAGATTCATGTGAAGTAGCCTTTGTAAAGTCTTTGCAAACCATGACTAAGGCAGTAATAAGAAGGGTACAGATCCTAAAATTATATCCTGAGCAGAAAAATAATTTAAGTTATGGTATACCTGAGTGCATAAATTAAAAAAAAAGCAGTGAACACCTATGCCATCTTCTAAAACCCCTTCAGTGGTGCTGGAGTCTTGTGCTCCTGAATATGCATGTCTAATACTAGGAGCCCTTAAAATCTTTTGGAGCTTATTAAATCAATTTCTTTTGTTTGCTTGTTTTGGTTTTTTTTCTCTGTACTGGGCATCAGTATGTAGAGGTTTATATTTTGGATCTCACTTAATTCCTAAGCCCTCTTGGGATCTGCAAACTCATAGTCCAGTACACAGACCGAGTGCTAGAGCTCATGGGGGTTTCCCAGGGCACAGACAACACTCACATACTGAATTCCACATTAAGCCAGCAGCAGTTGGCTTTGAAGCACAGCAAAAGAGAAGTTGTGGTTCTTCCTTTAGGCAGAGGTGCTCAGTTTGCAGAGTGCCCAGGCAGACCAGAGAGGACCTGGATTCTTTTTTTAATCTGCTGATATAACGACTTGCATTTCTAACCAGTCCTGTCTGTTTCTGCTCTGCCTAATCCTGTTTAGCTCACTGTCTGGATAAAAAGGTTGAGGTGCTTCTCTACAAGTCTTCATTGCTTCAGTGAAGCCCCCATCCTCTGTGGAGGCTCCTGGCTATGAACTGAATGAGGAACATCAACATTTCATCTCCAGAGTGGGAAAAATTAAGCATAAGCTGGTATCTTCAGCTTGTCCTGGCGGCAGCAAAGACTATGCTCAGCAACATTTTCTTTTTTATCAGGAGTGTGTTCTTGAGCTGAATCTCCTCCTCATCCCCACTGACAACAGCTGCTCTGCATCACAGAATGCTCTCACAGTGCTCAATCTAGTTTCTTTTGCAAGAAATGAAATCAGGAGCTTGGTCCAGGAGGACACGTGGTGTGCTCCTCAGGCCAGGCTGGGATGCTGTGATGTAAGCCCACAAAATGCACATTCTGCAGTGACTGGGTTCCTGTCATCAGCTCTTCCAGACTACGGACTAACAGGCTCCTGTTGGGTTGAAATACTTCCTAATACAGACATAGCTTAATGAGACCTTGTTATCATGTAGGATACTAGAGACCTTGCACAGGGAGAAATTCAGGTGCCTTGAAGCTTCACCTTGCAGGATTTAGAATTAAAACACCTCAATCTTTTTTAGCTGCAGACCTAAGCATGTGTTCTTTGGCACCTACCCATATAATTCTGCTGTTCAGTTTACCAGATTCAGACATTTGTGATAAGCATGTGAAAGAGAGATTTACAGTCTACATTAAAATCTTTCATCAGGAAGAACATGCTCATTAGTGCAATATTCACTTTAATCTCATCTTTTTCTTCTGCTGCTGCACAATGCTCTTGTATCAACACTGATTAGCAGCTAGAAACCTGGCCTGCTTTTTTCTTACTTGTGCATCCTGTGTATGGGGGATGGACCTTAACTGTTGGTAGATGGTCAGTGAGGCTCTCTCTGTATTATGTTGTTTTTATCACTCACAATGTTTTCATTATGAGCTTCATTGTTTAGAGTTAATTTCCTGGCTGTTACAAATTCTATCAGGATGAATTGTAGCAGAAAAGCTTGTAGATTCTATTTGATTTCCTTTCCCAGAGAGGGTATAAGATTGTTCCTGCTTCTGTTTTTTTTTTTTAAATGTAGGTTTTCAGATACTACTTCCCAGATCATTTGTATCTAAACAGAACTCTGATCTAAACAAAAGAAAAAGAAATTTTTTTTTTTCATTGGCTGTTTCTACTTAGTCTTCCAAGTGCTTTATTCCTAGAACTCTCGGGGAAAATACATAGGAGAACTTGGGAAGCCACTTGCCAACCCTTTCTTAATGGAGCTGCTGATTTTCTCTGTGTGTGTGCTTGTGTGTATGTCAAGAAGGAGATTTTTTTTTTTTTAAGTGAAAAGCACTTCTTATAGGTGGCTAAACTACAGAGGTCATCTGCTCTCAAGCATTCTACTGTCCTTAGTAACAAAATAGAAGATTTGGTGCTGTAAATCTAAACATCCAAGTTTAAGTCTGCAGATAGTCAGTGCAGATTCTCATCTTTTGGAGCTGATGTTCAATGGGCACTTGTGAAAAACTGTTAAGCCACAAGTTAATCACAGTTTCAGAGTGTTTACTCGTCCATGAACATGAACAGAGTAACAGACAATAAAATGGGATCTGAGAATGTCTGCCACATGTTACTACAAAATGATGGGGAATGTGGAGTCAAAAGCCTCAAATTTCAAGGCTGTCATGGAAGGGTATGACTCTTTTATGACTAATTTTCAGTATAACCTAGGAATCGCCCTCTAACTAAATTCTACCCCACTTATCTAGCAACTTAAAACTATTTTAAAAACGCATTAGGGTTTTTCAGTTATTTCTGTCATAAGGTTCTTTTGTCCTCCTTGGCCTCTTCATTTTTTAAGGAGATGTTTCTATGCTTACATTTGAATTCCTTTAGAGCAAAATGCAGATATAAGTAGTTGTGGTTAATTTTCCTCACTAGCTGAATACCATCTTTCACAGCTGTTGATTTCGGACACAATAATACATTAAATGAATTCCATCATGCACTGGGACAAACTAGAGCACTCACACAGAGATATCTCAGGTTTGAATGTTTCTTCTAAGTGAAAGCACTCTGGTGTATGCCAAGCAAGATCTCCCAGTATACCACTCCGGCTGTGCCCCCCAAAGCTTTCTGTAAGTCACCAAGCTGCAGCATATTTCTTTGCATGCAAAACCTTTTTCTTACATGGCTTTCAAAAACTTAATGTAAAAATATATATAGAATCAACTGGCAGCTGACTGGCTACTGCATATGCCACATTTGTGATTGTAGTTGAATGCAGTGCTCCAGGAAAGAAAATCCACTCATAATTTTGGCTACTGCCGGGCATGGCTCAGGCCATCACTCAGACTTTGCTGTGCAGCTCTGTCAGGCACATCAGTCCTGGTTTGCAGCACTTCTGGTCTCCCATCCCCGAGGCAGCGTGGAGCTGACGCCACGGTTTGCAAATGGGTTGAGATAGGTGCATAGAAAGGAGGGGAATAGCACCAAGTTTCTGCTACCACTTTGCTGCCTGAAACCTCAATTTCTTCTCCCTTTCTTCTTTTTTTCTTTTTTCCCTCTACAAGGCGGAGGAGAAACCATTTATATTAACAATTGTATTTTAATCAATTGCAATCTGACCTGTAGTAAATTTACTTTGCAGAGTGTTCTGTCTTAAAAAAATTATTACCATCTACTAGGGCCATTGGAATAAATGCTTCACATAAAAATGAACTTTGTACTGATTACAATATTTTTACAAGTAATAAGGCCAAGTTTACCAACAGGGAACCTCATCTGAATAAATATCAAAGTGTTTACCATATAATACTGAAATTAAGAGCAATAAATTTTCAGAGGGATTACTATTTAACGGCTAGAGATCAAAAATCTCACAAAAGGGGAAACAGTTTTTACATGCTTTCTGTATTTAAGTAATTAAGGGCAAGTGCAGAGCTGGGCTTTACTTGATCATTGAAGTCTTTAGTTTGTTGCTCATCTGGGTGTCAACAACATTGTTTTGTATCTCTGTGTATGTCTGGGGTGACTAAGTAAAACTGATTGAATTACAAATTTAATGCAACTCTTCTAAGAATGATACACCTATGTTAAGGCACTTGTGCCATGAGAAAATAATGGAATTAATGTGTTTTGGCATAAGCACAGTAAATTGCCTTGAATCAGTGTCATATTGACACTTGAAAGTGTGAACTCCTTGGCTGATTAATTTATATATTTTATCTAATTTATTGTAGAATATAAAAATTATATAATTTATATAAATTTAATTGTGGAAAAGTAAGGAAATTATGATTGCAGCTTTCCCCCTCTAATTCTACAGAAAATATTACTAAACTTTAATGTCATATAAAGCAAGAACTGCCATCAAAACAGAGAGAATGGTCATTCTGCTCTTAAATACCAACTGTATTTTGTCAGGGTTGTAATGATTGTAAGCTTATCTTTGATACAAAATTCCCTCCTTCTCCCATATATAAACATTTATTAATTCCACTAGAAAACCTCTCTGTTTCAATTCCAAGGAGAATTTTGTGAGCAGATAAGAGTCTTTTTCTTAGGATTCTTTATACACCCAATGTTTTTGATATGTGGTTTGTTATTTTCATAAACCATCATCACTCAAGTTTGTAAATGATAGGCCAAATCAGCATGAATAGCCTAATCTGAGGGTGTTCCCCTACTATAGCTCTACCTGTGCCATTGGTACTTTTCCTTCAGTATTTTTCCCTGTGAATACTTTGCTCTATCTCCAGGTGCTTGGTGGATTTAATTTCATTTATGCATGGTGGAGGAGGTTATGGGAAGGCAGTGGGTTAATGACATAAGCAACGACCCAGTGAACTTGCTGGAGGCTTTTTCAGTTTGGATAAGCCCATACCCAAGGTTTAAAGGTGCTGGTCATGTTATAAATGACATGTTTGAGAGCTTTGGTTGCAGAGATGAAGGATTTGGAATGATCTGCTGCAGGAATATGATATAGAGCTAGAGTGTAGACAGTGTGTTAGGGACTGATTGCAAAGTAGGGCTTTTTCTAAACCTTTTTTTGGTTGGTATATCTCTTTGTAACCCCATGTAGAGCTCAGGACATACCAAAATTCAGTGAAAAACTTCTAATACTTCTTGTTGACAAACAGGTTCAGTCTTCATTCTTTAATACACGGATAAGTGTTTAGACCTTACTTTATGACTTTCTGGCTTAAAAAGATGTGGCCTTGTGTGTTAGAAATTAATCTATCCTCGGTCTGTGTGAGTTGATAGCAGATTTATCGGAGTTATCAGATTTGGTGACTAATTTTTTTACTGGCTAGCAGTCTCGTATATAATTTGATGGTGCAAAACCTTATTTTACAATTTATTGTAAAATTTATTGTAAAATTCCAAATTTCTCCTTATGCACTCAAGAATGTGAAGCTCAAATACACATATTCAGGCAAGAACTTTGGATTTACTGGTTCCTTCTAACATGCCACACTTAGTGTTTGTGGAAACACAGGAGCCACCAAGGAGAAAGTGCTTTACACCAACTTCCCTTTCTAATGAAGAGCAGGGGGATAGGATTGCTCTTATGGGTACAAACAGAGGGGCGTGTGGAAGCCTCTCACTTAATGTTTTGATAATGAGCCTTCCTCCCCTTCTTCGGTGACTTCCTTGAAAATGGAAGTGCAGTATGAGATGACAGTCCAAAAACAGTAGTGCCATGCCATGTCAAAAAATTGCCTTTTTTTTTGAAGAAGGCAGGACATGTTGCAATACTGTGTATGCTGTCCATCCGAGTGCATCCTTGCTGGAACCTGTGTCCTAGTGAAACAGTGTGACTGACTTGTGAGCTGGCACACAGCCAGTCTAACAGATGGAGGTCAGTGAAGTCAGCCAAGAGACCATGCACTAACTGCACATAGGGTGTGCTAGCTAACGGCAGGATTCCCAGACAGAAACATCCAAATGTCTCCTGGAAATCTTATATTCACATGTTGGGACAAGACAAAGATCAAGAAAATGGCTTTAGCAAGAGAAGTAGAAACAGGGAGATATGAAAGTGGTTTCTGTGTGGATTACACCAGCAATGTAGCTGTGGTTTGTGAATTTACATATTAAAAAGTGAGTTGTCACTCTGTCTTCTAATGCCACTATCAGAATTAGGCAGGCCGGGGGAGGGCTAGCACTCTTCAGAGGAGATTCATCCAAGGTCATAGAGTCTGTTTGTAACATATTAATGAAAAGAGCCTGATTTCCTGACTGTCTTTTGATGGGATACAAGGCCAGTAAAAGGAGACCAATCTTTTAGCACTCCCACTCTTAACAAGCTGATCCTTATTTAATGCTGCTGGTAATGAGGGCAGACTCGTGTTTGTAACAATGATTTTAAACACATGTGATAACCACGCAGCGGTAGAAACCAGCTGAACTATCATGCAAGGAGCTGAAAATGAGGATTGAGATAAACTGCCACCATAAAGGGAGAATAAAAATGCAATCTGTATAAAGGTCGGCTAGTTACTTGTCAGACTCACTTGGTGCATCCTGCAATAGTAGGATCTTGTCATTTGCAGAGCTAAGTAATAAAGGCGTGAAGAGCAGTGTTATTTGGCATTTGGGATGCTACACAAATTTAATAAAAAATAGTCACCATTTCTGCTTTGACTGGCTTTTGAAGCACTCAGAATTGAGCCATACACAGTCTCCCTGATGCAAAAAGGCTTTCAGTGGAGCAGGATCTGGCCATTGCATTTTTAGGAATTCTTGTATTGTTGTGAATTGCAAGAGTCAAAAGAGAAGAGCAGATTGAGTTGTGTTTGACAGACAGTACAGTCAGGACTGTGAAGCTTCAGAGTCACCGTAGCTTCCCCTGCATCATGCACTGGAGAGTGGGAGGACAACTGACTAAATAGTACCAGTGCTTCACCAGGCAGATGGTCAGGCAAAGGCCAAAGCCCTCTGTCCCTCACTCCCCTGCCTCTTCCAGTTCCCAGATGCAAGTTGAACTGGCACAGGGGTTGCTATAATTTGCTGCTGGTATAGACCAGCAACAAATTACTCCCCTGAGGAACAAGCAGGAATAGGGAAGAGCATCTCAGGGGCATAAGACCTCCAGCATGATTCCTTACGCACCCCCCATCTCTCAGGGCTATGCCCAGAGGCCCAAGTTACCCTGTGGAGGATACTTCTGAAGCCACCAGAGAGAAGAGAACCTTTCTCCCACCTCCCGAATTTCCCTCTCCCCTTCTGAAGTGTAATCAGTGTAGATAGATGTCAACTTGATTACTCTCGAAAAAACAAACTATATTGGTACGTGTCTTGGACCTCAGTGTGGGAGAGACAAACTCGCTTGCTGGCAGCTTGGAACAATACCTTTAGCTAAGGAAATTTGCTTCTACTTGCTTGTCTCTTTTTGCATTTTTACATTTTCCAGAACTTTCAATGCAAAGGGCCACCTTCCAAAAACGCTTTCTGTGCAATAACTGGTGAAGCAAGACACTACTTGGTGTGACTACCAGGGCCATGATTGAATCCCAGAGGGAATATATTCAAATAGGCAGCCAAAATAAAACCCTAACGGTGAGCTCTTTACTGTGAACTTCTATTTGCATCACAAATTGTACAGCTTTAACTGTCTGGAAGAAACTTTCGTTTGTATTTGAACATGCCATACTTAAGGATAGACCAGTGCTTTTTTCCTCGTGTTAAAAGAGATTTATATGATACAGCACCAAGGTCAGGGATTCCCATATCTCAGAGTCATTGATGCATTTATGATCACTATTTCCCTATTAGGATGGAACACACAGTAATTTCCCACTGAAAAAAAGACAACTGGCAGTGGGGTTTGTCTGCGCAAATGTAGATGCTTGTAATGTAGGTCTCCAAATCCCACTTTAGCATCCTCTGCTGTTAGGGGTTGGTGGAGAAAGATAAGCTTTTTTCTTTATTTTGTCTTTAGATATTTGCAAAAGATCAGACTTTGTATAAAATAAGACTCTTTCTTTAAGTGCTATTGATTACACAAAGCGTTCAGGGTGTGCAGCTTAGATGTTTGCATTGCAATTAAACAGCCATCCTACTCAGGGAGATTAAAGATTGCAGAAGGATTTAGGTGTTTACATCTGAAATGTGGGTACTCAGAATGCTTTTTTAGTTGCCACTTCTCCTTGGAGATACCAAGAGTTCCCGAGGACCAAATCTGTAGATTTGCTGAAGGCAAGCATGCCTGTCTGTCAGGCACCTTGACTCCCAGTGACATTCACTGCCCTAGGCTTCCCCAGTTCAAATGAGGAAAAAAAACTAAAAACATCAGTCAGGACAGAGTGTAGCTCTGAAGTATTACACAGTACAAGCAAAGACAGACAAAACATTGTCTGAAAATCCAGAGATAGAGTTTTTGTTAGATTTTTAAACAACTAAAATTTTTGGATTGACTGGAATTTCCTCAAAAGTAGAATTTTGGGGTGATATTTTGGTTATGGCTCATTTTGTTAAAGTACATGCTTTCTCCATGAAAGGGAAAAATCTTTTATTTATATAGAACACTGTATTGTAGCTACAAAGGCATTTGATGCATGCCCATCCATATCTGTGTATGTACATATATGTATAGAAACAGCAAATATTTCCAAATGCTAAGTACATTATAAATTATAAGAAGAGAAGGACAGTACCTCATTAATTAAGACCAAAAACTCCAATTAATCCCTGTAAACATGGAAGCTTCCCGTCTCCATGACCATTTTTAAAGATCTATAACTTCCTAATGCCTTTGCTGGCTTATTGTTAAAAATGTTATCAAATAGACAGTAGGGCTCAGACTCTAAGAAGGAATTTGATGCCTAATTCCTGAAAGAATCTATTCTTCCTCTTTGACACACAGCAGAGTTGTCTGAGGCGTAAGATTTCTTATTTATGCTCTAGCAGCAATACAGTTTCTCCTCTCCATCAGTCTGCTTGAGAAAGCTAGAGAGTTCTTACTGATGGCTGTAGTCTTACTTCTTTGGTCCAGAGTGGTTTCGTGGGAAAGTGTCTATAAATAATCTTCTTCTTTTACCCAGTGGCCCACTTTTCCTTTGTGGTGTCCAGAGTATCCTGGATTTACATGCATTTAGGTAGAACTTTTTTTATTTCCCAATAAATCAAACTCTGACCAAGACACACTGCTCCTGTGGGTGACAGCTGGTCTCCTCTGATCAGGGTAAACAGAAGAGTGAAGTGACCATTTGGTCCATGGAAAAGATGTTATCAAAGCTGCTTTTTGTAGAGCATAATGTTTGAGACCCTGCTATTTTCCCATGATTTTTACAAGGGCATGCAGTGACAGGACAAGAGGGAATGGCTTCAAACTGAAAGACTGTAGGTTTAGCTATTAGGAGGAAGTTCTTTGCTGTTAAGGGTGGTGAGGCACTTGGAACAGGTTGCTCAAAGAAGTTATGGATGCTGCAGACATGGAGGCCAGGCTGGATGGGGTTCTGAGCAACCTGGTTTAGTGAAATGTGTCCCAGCCTGTGGCAGGGAGCTTGGAACTACATGATCTTGGATGCTCCTTCCAACCCATTCTATGATTCTATGATTCAATTCTATGATTCTATGATTCTATGATTGATTCTATGATTCTATGATTTTCCCATTGCATTGTGGTTTTCATAGGTTTTTTTTTCTAAAGCAAGTAGAAAGAATTGCTTCTGGCTTTTGATAAGAGAGTACAAAACAGAGGGTCTGAATTCTGCCACTCTCAGTTCTCACAAACACCGCCCACCCTGCAAATAATTCTATGTATTTTTGTAAAAGTACTTTTTTATTAGCATTTTAAACTAGTTTTTGATTAGAGTGAAATGCAAATTGAAGAAGATGAGCACTTTCCTTGAGATTAAATGCAACAAAATTCTCCTCCTGCCACCTTTCTTCTAGCTCCACTTTTATTTTTAATTTCACATAATTTCTGCTTTTAAGTTGTCCTCTTCTTGTGCATGAGCAGTTCACTGGTAGGTTGTTATAGAGATTGTAGAAGTGGTTCCTCACACATATCAAGGTGTAACAGCAGTACTGTTTTCCTGAAATAAGGAATAGTCTGAAAAATAAGAAAGAGATGGCTGAGGGAGAGGTGAACAAGGAAGATATGCATGACAATGTATGGAGTGTCTTCAAGGCTAATGAGAGGACTGGGAGCTCTGCTGAAGAATTGCAAGAGAGGGATGTTATTGTGCGGTGGCTGAACCGGATTTTCTCTTTGTCACAGGAAGCACTTGTCTGCATGGGCTGGCACAACCCCCTTTCTCAATCACATCCCTCTGGACTGCAGTACAAGCCCCTAGCCCTGCGAGGCAGACGGTCCTGATATCATCATCTTAAGGGCATTGTGATAATCTCCTGATTGAAATGGTCTTCTCTTACACAGAGAACAAGATGAAGCTGAGCCTCTTTGCCTTTTCCTTCTCCAACTAACAGGAGAAAAGATGAATCATAAACAGAATCAAACCCACTGAGTTCCAAAACTGGTGGTTTAGCTGTGTGGTAGTCCTTCTCCTTCTCTTTGTCCCTGTGAATCTGCTTTGCCAGACCTAATGCATCTTTATTGAGACAGTTCATGGACAGCACTTGTGAGGGTTGGAGCTTCCTGACCTATATGGCATGGAATGAGATCTTGACTGTTCCTGGATGGATTATCTGGGGGAAACAGGAATACTTCTGAGGCCGGAGGGGAGGCTGTTGTTAACCTCTTAACCACAGACAAGAAGCAGGATGAGAACCTATGGAAAATAAGGATTAATGGTATCTTAAAGTGGATTGTAACAAGAAAGGGACAAGAATTGAACTCCTTTACATGGATGGCCAGAGGGTCATGCAGCAGTCAGAGAGCCAGAGAAGTCAGACACATTTCCTGCCTGGCCACAGCCTGAAAGTGGGAAGGGCTTCATGGGAAAAGAATAATGAGTGGGAAGAGTTCAAGAGTTTGCTGCCGGCTGAGTTTCATCTCATCGGTTGACACCTGGCAGACATCAGGCAGCCAAGGAGCTCTCACAAAAATGTCCTTTTGGTTTTTCTTATGAAATATTTTCACTTTAAAAGTACATGACAAGTGTAAGAGATTATGTGTGAAACCAGCTGCAAAGTTTTTAACTTTTTGTTAATTTATATGATGGGCCTTGGTTTCTCTTTAGGAATGACATTTGTTACAGTTCTTATTGAGCACACAGCCAGGGTAGAAGCAATGTGTTACTTATTTATATATTTATTTACAATTCCAAATTAATGATGAAATTCTCATCTGAGAGAATTTCAGAAGGCTGAAACAGAAGACTGTAAAAATTTTTCCTGATTTCCATAAGAAACCAAATGGTGGCAATCTCATTATCTGGAAGTTTTGTATATAAAATCTGTAAAGTAGCTGCAGCAAAAAATTAAAAGTCACTTTAACAGTTGTAGTTCTAGATATTTAAATTACATAACATTATCCGTGCGTGAAAATCTGTATTTGTACATACTTACATTACTGAAACCTTTATTTGTTAGAATCTAAGTGCTGCTGCTGTGCATGAAATACTCTCTGAGGTACACCCATATGTTGCCAAAGTAGCATGAACATGCGCACTGATGTTGATCCAGAGGAAGCCTTGGGGTTCTTCCTTTCCCTCTCATACACTGATTATTTCTGCCAGGCCCAGAGAAATCTGTGTGAGTGTATGGGGGCCGTGGCTTGGTGACAGGATGTACATGCAAACAGATAGCTTCCACGATGCTCAGAAGTCTTTTTTTCCTGAAGGTGCCGTGCAGCAGCATCTTTGAGTTGTAGGAGAAGACAGGCATGGGGCAGACGGGAAGGGCCTGACCCCATGGCTCTAGGGCTGGGGTTGGTTGGTGCACAGTGCCCCACTAAAATGAGGCCCAGAAACACTCTTTCTCGAGCCCTGTGTGTAAAGATGTCAAAAATAAACTGTGTAAATATGCCAGAAAGAATGATACTTTCATGTTTTTATGCTAAAAATGGGCAAGGAAATTGTCAGAACTCTTGTGAGCAAAAATGATAATGTATGACATTAAATATTGACTTAAAATATCTGTTTTGCCACCCCTTTCTATTATTTCAGTATGCAGTTGCTTGAAGGTAAAGTATGATTTTTCTGTCCCCTCTGTAATAATATATAATATATCAGAACAGAATTTCTAAGTCTTGTAAAAATCAATCCACTTTCCCTGGTCAAATGAGGATTAAATATATCAGATCTCGTAACAATTATATTTCTGATCTTTTCACTGTTCATTGTCTATGTCATGGAAGTTTTTTGGGAATGTTTTTCAGCCTGAAAACCTGACTGGAAAGTTGTGAGATGTGAGGGTTTTATTTTGAGTGTTTAGTATCATGCTAAGTAATGACACCTGCAGAGACAAATCTTTAAATTTCTAAAAGGTGATGATGTCATAGGGATAATATTTACTGGTACAATCAGTAGGAAGCTGTATGTGTTAATAATTGACAGGAAGAAATGTCTTCTGTGTTGCACTGAAAATTGCACAGTTAAGTCAACAGTGAATGAGTTTTCATGGTAGATATCCTGTATAATGTGTTCAGCTGGGAAATGTGTGTCACAGTCCAACCAGATATGAGCAGAACTTAGTTAGCATATGGTAGATGCAGTTCTTTACCTGATATTTTGTTTACTGAACTGGGTGGTCATAGGAAGTGACTAGGACATTAAAAATAACACATTTGACATGAACGTGCTCATTATTCTACTTAAAAACCAACACTGAATGCATTCCTGTGCATGATCATATCTTCTGATTCAAATGGTTTCTGCTACTCATTTGATTTTAAAGTAATAGTTATTGTTACATAGAGCTGCTTCTGTTGAGAAAAATGCTGTGATGACGTGGTGCCTGGCAACCTTTAGATTTTACCTGAAATAAGATATTAGGACTTTGAACTGCGTGTATGCTGTCTATGAGCACAGGCGTGCACATGCATACATGGGTACTGGCATTGTGACACAATGCAAACACCACAGGCGCAGGCACAGACATAAGAAAGAAAATTATTTTTCTCCTGCTTATTTTCTTGGCACTTGCAGCTTGGTTAGATGTGAGATAGATGAAACATTTGCATCTTCTATCTGCATAATGAGTTCTATACAAAATGATCGCAGCTAATGCGAAAGACAGGGTGGCATGTTTTCAGTTTTAATGGGGACACTCAGAAAACTTCCAATCTTTCTTGACATTTCTTATAGCAAAATAAATGTGGTCTAGGTTGGAGTGTCTATTATGAAAATAAGAGAAGAGCAAGTCAATTATATTTCAATGACTGAATAGCCAGGGGTCCTCATTAAAATGATCAGAAAGGCTGCAGTGTTGCTTTCTTGTATGTAGCCACTGATTAAGTTGTATAAGAATGACATGGCCTTTTTGGGAGAAAAGCAGAGGATGCCGTGGTCTCTGGCCAGCCAGCCAGAAACCGTTGACACTTACAAAAGTGAGATGCGCACTCCATCAAGAAAGGGAAGTTACTACTTATGGGGTCATGGACTCCTGATGTATTTAAAAATAGTTGTGGCTGTTTTATTGGGCACAGTCAGAGAAAGCTTTGAATTTGCACTAGGCTGTATGAAAATGCCTGAGGTATGGTGGTGATATGGTATGTTTTCCTTTTCGCTGGCTTCGATGAAGTATACATAGCTGAACAGAATAGTACTATTATTGCAATCTCTCTGTATTTGAACCTTTAAGCAATATTTTAGTTATCAGTTCATTACTATTCATTTCTTAGAATTTAAATTCTTCCTATTTGCCAATTATTTTTTTGGTACAAAATGTTAGGAGAAAAAGGCTTGGTAATTTTTTCCCGGGAGAGACTGTATCCTGAAACGGTAAAAAGAATATTTGTTTAAACCTCCTGAGGGTTTGCAGTCTAAGGAATCACAGTATTGCCTGAGATCTGCTAATCCCGGATCAAGTGGCTGTGGAACTTAAAAAATGTGTATTTTCCCTTTCATGTTACCTAACAGACCTTATATATTCATTTTTAAATAATCCTTTTGCAATTATATTTTATACAATTTCACCTCCTTCAATGAGGTGATTGCTATAAAGAGATATATACTTCTAGTAAGGCTTTCTATAAAAAGATATACTTTTTTTTTATTTGGAGAGTGTTGTAGAATGTTAATATTTTACATTTAAGAGTGACGAAAAGCAAAACAAATCTCATGTGTAAATTAAGCTGTCCTCATCACTGACATTTTATAAAGATGAATTGATAAATAAAAGACAATATTTAATAGTGACCTTAAATCTATTAGTACAGTGAAGTTTGAACCAATATTCATCTTCTACTGAGGTGGAAATACACCTCAGCATTTTCCATTTTTACTATCTGATTCAAGTAAATACTAATGCAACAAATAAAACCAAATAAAATCTCTGCTATTTCTGGCTGCAAGTACTAGCTAATCTAAGCTTGTATTCTAAGTCAAATCACATCATACAGTGCTCCATTATTAACAATGATGTTTCGTTATAAATGAAGACAAATAGAGTTTTATATAAGTCTTCTTGTATTTTGATGAAATAATTTTTTGTCTTAAGAAAACCAATAGCAGGGCACATTGTAAGCTGAATACATTTATGTATCAGGTACTTGGAGCTAATTGGATTTACTGAAATTAGCTAATAATGCAGCTAAATAATGATGCTCTTCATTTACAAATCAGGTGCTCAGTAATGGACAAGAGAAACTGCAAGTGCTTGCAGTCAACAATAAAAGAATTGGTAATTTTGCCAATTATTATGTACCACAAGATGGCTATTTAAAAAGTTTTCATTTCTTATTTACATACATGGCATCTAAACAGGAGAAAAAGTGTCTCTGCCTTATTTACTTACAAATGCATGAGCGACTTTAATTCTTTTCCATATAATTTCTGTGATATTTGTCTTTAAATTGTTTGTGGAATTCACTCAGTCATTATTTTTTGTTTAGTGGATTAAGAACCTCATTGTTTTAAAAAGAATTCTGCTCATTTCTCTTTTTACCAGTTAGCAATATGTAATAAAACAATATATTTCACATGTCCTAGCTTTTTACATCAGGAATAAAATTCATAAATAGCAGCCAATTGATAAGTCTGTTTTTGTGTAAGGAGAGACACAATTACTGATATAGCACCCTGAGTATGAACACAGCATTATGGTGCCTAATACTTGAATTTGTTTCGAAACACTAGGTGTCTTTTCTCCCAACATTTTAGCAGCTGGTTTAATGGCTCTTTTCAGCAATGTGTAGTACGAAAGTTCTGTAGTGACTGAAGAAGATAAGTAGACTTATTTCTTGAATAAAACTATGACAAGTTTTGAGCAGTGGAGAGTAAAGCTTGAGCTATCTTAAGGTGCTCTGATTTTGTGCTTAGCATGCATGAACACATGAACAAATTGAAAATATTTTTCAGAGTGTTTGGGGAGATATTTTTAAGAACTTTACCATCCTTCTCTAATTTACTTCCCTAAACTTATGATTTTTATGTTCTGAAAGCAATGAAGTACTACAGGTCTTTGAAAGTAATTAGTGCTATAGTCACTGTTCTCTGAAAGTGACTCAATAGCAGCAGACCATAGATGTCAGATATGCAGGCTGCTCATCTGACTGATAAGTCCTTCCAGACTGCTTATACTAATCTAAAATATCACTTTGGAGTGGATGTTTCCGAAGGGAAACATATTACATGAGGTGGATGTGATTGTACTCTGTATGTAGAATTTTCAAGAACAATTTACTGTCTTTTGGAAGCAGAATTTCTTACATGACCTACTGAGCTCTCTACAGACATGAATGAAAGAAAAAGAAGTTTGCAGGAAACATTTTGGGTTGTTATCTGCATCTTTATTTAAACCTTAGTTTTACTAGCAAGAAATGTAATTCAGGACTTGCACTATGGGAAGTGTGGTCTGTGCGTTTTATGGATTTAAGCAAGATTAAGAGATTAAAATTGAGAACAAGTTACTGTATGTGAATTCAAATGCAAAGTATCTTCATTATAATAATTCTCAGGAAATTCACCCCCACTGCTGTAGAATCAGAACTCGCTAAACACAGCCTAATATCAGCAATGAACTCTACTTTAACCAGCCTTTCAACCTGTGTATCGTCAGAGTAATTGGTCTTTTAGTTGATTTGACTAACTGACAGCCAAGCCACTAATAATTACCTGTGGCAGCATTTATATTTTTTTCTTTTACACTATAACACAACATCAATGAATATATTTTAAGTATTAACAGTAGCTGAATGTTTCGATTATAATTTAAATAATTATTTATGGAAATATAATTGCACGTCTGTGCCTACAATGGAGAGATTTTGTAATTTGATTAAAGAGAGAACAGCAGCATATCTGCCCATCTAATTTTGTGGTTAAACTATTCATGACTTATAATAATATATTAATTTTGTCAATTTGTTAGGGTATCATTTCAACTTTTTGACAAGCTTTCATCTTTATTTAGCTGAATTCAGGCTCATGACAGTGCTTACTTAATAACTTATGCTTTATGAAGCTCTTCAAGAGCATGGTATTCTCACAACCGTCCACTGTTTTCTTACATTGTGGTGTTGAGGCTCTTTAATCTAGCATATTCCCATATGAATGGTATACATAAATATAAAGCATATGTATGTTTGTATGGTCTCAGCAGAGTAGAAATGTGCTGCAAAGACTTCCAAGACTCACATATGCTGGAGAACTTATTTCTGAGGTAAGCTAGAGACAAGGACTCACTGAAACCCAAATTAATACTGTTGTTTGTTCCTTTGCAAAATACTGGTTTGGGTACTGTGTTTTGTTCTTTACTAAGAAGGCATATTTGCTTACAGACATTATTATGGGATAGATTTGAGTGATGAATGAATAGAAAATAATAGACTGGGTAAAAACAGGCAATGTTTTAAAATTTAAACTATTTAAAATTACCTAACTTTCCAAATATGTTTCAGTTATGGAACTAGAGATCGTTAATTTTATATATAATATTTTAGTTTTTAAAATATTATTGGTATATCTATTTATCTCTCAAGCTACCTATAATTTCCCTTCTACAGAAAAAAAATCCTTAGATTTTTCTTGTACACTTCTTCTATTCTTTAATTGTGTCATTTTTAGAACTAGTGAAATGTAGTGCTATTTGGTCATTACTTGTTTTCCATATCTGAATAAAAGATCGAAGTATTTATTACCAAAGATTAGTTAAAAAGTGGTAAAAATGTTTCAATTCCATGTTGTAGCTATATAAATTGTCAATATTTTAAATATTTTTTTAAAGTTTTAAAAATGTTCTCTGAAGTTTCTTTTCAGTAGTATTTCATTACTCCTGAGAGCATGTTGTATTTTAATTACAAATATTGATTAGTTGATGATATTAAAAAGTGAAATTTTGTTGTAAAGTTGAATCAGGTATTTATCATAAACAGAGAAAATTAGTTACCATATATTTTAGTGTTATGTGGAAGTATTTTTTAATAAGTACATGACTGAAAAACTATAGGGATTTTATTTTGAGTTTATTTAAAAATCTAAGATGAAGACTATTGAAACTGTCCACGTTACTAAAAACAGCAACTGAAAATATCTTTAAAGTGCAGAAGTGTGCATACATTGCTCTAGTGTTTAGTTTGATGTATAATTATTCCTTTTTATCTACTAATATTTATTTACTCAAAGTCAGAGAAATGCTGCTACTGAATAAGTATATTTCAGGCATTAAAGCTTTCTTTTTGTATCCATACATTTCAAAAGAAGTCTTATTACACTGCCCTTATAATAAATATTTCCAAAACTTTCTTAAACTATAACAATTTAAATAAAGACAATTACTTTCAACTATATGATAGTTTTAAAATAGGAGAGGTTGTGTGTTTTTTATTTGGTTAATCTATTTTGTTGACCCAGCCTGTCATTACAAAGTTTCTGAGGGTAAGTTATGAAATATCTTCTAGCATGTATGAATACAGGAGGTCTGTGATTTCTCCATTAATTTCAGAGTATTCTTTCAAAACTATTAGTAAAATAGGCATATATATTTTAGATTTCTATATAAGAGAAAGTTATTTAATGTTTCAGTGCTTTCAAAGAACAACTCATTATAAACTTGCATCTTATCCCAATGAATTTACATCAGAGTGAAATGGCAAAGTTATTGTTCAGCTACTCTAAATAGGAAAATAAATAAAAGCATTCTCTTTTCAGTATATCCACATTTTAGTGATAAATAATTTTAACTAGATGTATAAAATCAGTACCTATAGACAAATCACAACTATAATGTCGTATTATTTTTGCATATTGTCTTGTTCCTAAAACATGCATTGCCAACTATAAAAGTGTAATTTACACGTCAGATACTCAGAAGGTTGAAAATTAGAATTAGTCATGAAATATGTGAGTGTTTTCAAATAATTATTGCAAATGTGATTTTTAACTAAGAAACAGCAAAAATGTCTTACCACCAAAGGTACTTGACTTTTTATAATTCACTCAGGAAAAAAAAAGATAGCTGTTAGCTGAAGAGAGACCATTACAGTAAAATAAAAGTCAAGTGTATGATGTAAAAATGAGAGAGAATCTTTAAAATAACACTCAGGTAACTCACCTGAGTTTGTTAAAAATAAGCATACATTTGCAGGTCTGTCATTGACATTACTGAATAATTCAATTAAAATCAGAGATTTAGAGCTTGTACAAGAAGTATGTTCAAAGTCATTTGCAAAGGTTTTTTAGAATGTTTTGTACACTGAATGGTGAGTGGAAATGGTTTAAGAAGTGATTAGTGAAGTGTCAAATAGGTAAATTTGTCTTTCAATTATTACTGTCTGACTTTTTACATATAAGCAGTTACTTATCTTCAACACAGAGCACTGCTGCTTTCCTGGGAGACCTGCTAGCAAGAGCAAAATATGGATTATGACACTTCATCTGTAGATTAATTACTTCAGTTTTCAACCCCCCAAATTTATCAGTTTATTGCTTCATTTCAATTCCTGTTATTCTGCGTGGGTCAATCAGCCAGCCACATACACATTTCAGTTTATCCATCATCCTTCAGCTGCTTACCTAAACACCTGGTGCTCACGCAAAATCAAAACAACATTCCTGTTTCCACATTAGTCACATATCAGGATTCACAGAAAAGTACTTCACATGT
The DNA here is from genome assembly GCA_013400955.1 of Drymodes brunneopygia. Lineage (NCBI taxonomy): Eukaryota > Metazoa > Chordata > Aves > Passeriformes > Petroicidae > Drymodes > Drymodes brunneopygia. The sequence continues at coordinate 1,153,014 of VZTZ01007956.1, read as the reverse complement.
GAATAATATTCTTCTTCTATCAGTACAGGGGGCTTTATAAAGTCAGGGTCTATTTATGCACACTGAAATCTCCACCCCTGCTGTGGTTTTATTTCACTGTAATTCCTTGAAAAGCTTCCTCATATCACCTACAAAACAAAATATAGATTTTGAGTATAGACCTTGAATATGAATAAAGTTGAGCTGTTGGATGAATGGACAAAACAAGAGTGAAGTGACTCAAGGAGTCCCTGACAAACAAGAACAACTGAGGAACTTCTCTCAAGACAGTACACAGCTCATAATTGTTGACATCCTAATTTTAAAAAATGCAGCAGCAAAATGTAATGCCCATATTGTATATTACCTACTTCAATCTTACAAACCTTAATTTGGGAAAGTGAGGCTCAGTAGGAAAGTTAGTGTCTAAGGAACCCTAAAGTGTTTGGCTATAATTTGGACTGAGAAGGAGAAAGGATCTTCTTTAAAAAAACAAAGCGACTCCCCAACCAATGTTTTGGCATTTATTTCGATTTAAAAATCTTTTCTGACGTGAACACAAGGCTGGGAGCAACAAAGTGAACTCCAGAATAGTATATTTGTTGGAGTTTTTCCTGTTATGTGAAATTCTGTGGCTTTAATTAGTTAACTATTGAGTTGTCTGAATGTTTTCTTTTTTCAAGAAGATATGTTGTGCACCTGAAAAAGAACAGATATTAAAGAAAACTGTCTTGGCAGATCAGCTACTTTCATGTCATATGGGAATTTGTAAACAGCTTGATTGTAAAGGCCTTTGTAAGCAACAGAAACTCTCAGAAATGAAGAATGAAGGAGGTGTTTGGCGATAGTTTCCTCTTAATGTTATGTAAAAAGAAAGAAATCTATATCCAATGGCAATAAACTAGAGGAAAACGTATTTTTTTGCTTCACAGAGAAGCTGTAATATCTCAGGCTACTGACTGAAGACTTGGCTTATTATGACAGTGAATTTGGGTGTGGTAGGGATGCCATTTTTAGTCCTCTGAGCAATGTCACTGATTGCTCCTGTTCAAGGTTAGTAGCAAAACTCCTTACCTGTGTCTCAGCTTCCAGAGCTTTTGGTAGCTGTGGCTGACAGGGAATTTCTACCCTGCTAAGGACTTGGTGAGGACAGCTGGTCACAGATGAGCTGTAGACCCCTGTTCTTTCTTCACATCCCTACCCACAGATTCCTGCAGGGATCTGTATTGTCTCCACCACCTCAGGAAAAAGCAGGAACCGTGATCTAGTTACCGACTGCAGCAGGTAACCTGTAAAATTCTTTCATCACCGGTGAAACTGCTGTCACTGGCATGAGGACATTGTGTCTGTAAGAAAGCAACACTTGAACAGAAAACATCTAGGTCAGCTAGGCTCAAAAGCAATGAAGATATGCTTCTCTTTATAGTTAATAGAGACATTCTGAAGAATAAACTATGCAGCTATGCCTCAGTCATCACCTTTTTTTTTCTCTTTTTCTTCCTTTAAAATACGCTGATTATCAGGCTTTTTTGATATTTTGCTAAATATAGCCAGATAAAAATGGGCTAATTCTGTAAAAGAACATGTAAGCAGCTGCGTTTCTCTGGTGTCCTGTTTATGACAGTAACAACAGAGGGCACTGTGGGAAGAATGTTAGCACAGGGTAATGCTTCTCCCAAAATTTTCCCTCTGCTTCAGGAAGCAATTGAAAGCTCTCTTTTTTTTTCCTGACTGCAAGCTAGGAAACATAATGTCTTCTTCTCCAATTTCAACACAGCAATATCTGTCATCACAAGGCTGGGTTCTTTTGATTGACTGCATCAGCAGTTGAATGTGAAGACAAGACTCACATTTTAGAGAGGCCAGAACTATCCTCCTGCCTTCTCCCCGGCTCAGACTAGGGGAAAACCTCTGCATGAGAGTGTCCACTGGCTTCCACTTCTGATGTAGATGTTCATTGAATACTTTGGTCACAGCTTTCCATGTGGCCAGTGATTTGAGCTCTGAACACCCGATAGTGTTGGATGGATCCAGGAGGGCCAAGCAGGTGCTGTGAAAATTACTGAACTCTTGGAGCTTCAAAACTTCTGTGCTAAGGATTGTGGCCCCAAAGCAACTTACTCTTTGAGCTGTCAATCTGCAGTGTATATCTTAGCCTGTCAGGCTCTCAGAGCATAAAAATTCTCTGCTGGGTCAGAGCACAAATCGTTTACCATTGTTCTTTTCAGTTGTAGTATGTCTGGTTAAGAGGGCGAGGAAATAGGGTACAACATTATTGTCTCATGACCTTCTTCATTCTTCATTCTTCATTCTTCAGTGGTTTGTAGTTCAGAGAATGCCAGAAACCCGGAAATAACATTTAAGAATAAATAATAAATAGGTCTAAATGGATTTGATTGATGATTTATTTTTCTAAATAGTAAAATTGCATCTTGCAGCAGGGATTTCTGTAGCTTAAGAGTTCATGTTGTAAAGATCTTTTTGTTTTTAATTTACTAGCTGTGATTTTATGTGATGTTTTTGTATTGAAAAAAGCAAACCCCTACTGTTCCAAATTCACTTAGATTGCTCATAATTTTTTACTCTTCAATCATTTCTCTTTTATTTTCTCTTTTTGAATCTGGAGAGCCTTAGTCCAGTTGTTCTTCATAGAAAAGTTGTTCTATTTGCTTGCTTGTCCTCTTTTCATCCATTTGTTTGATCTCCTTTGTGCCTTTACCAGTTCTTCTACAGTCTTTTTCTACCTGGGCCACCAACAGAGAATCCATTCATGATGTGAACAATTGATTTATAAATTGGTATAATAATATCTCTGTTTTCTGATCCTTTCTTATGAATGTAATTTTTCAAATTAATTTTTTTAAATTTCTAGTTAGAATTAAGCAATTTTTATTTTGGATAGAACTATTTGTTATAATCATTTTTTAAGTGGTACTAGCCAGCTTAAATCTACAAAAAACATAGAACATTTCCTAATGAAATTGTTCAAGATTATGGAAGCAAAGGACACAGGACATTTCACTGTGTTATTGTTTAAAACAATAATATGGGATAATTCCTTGGTAAGAATTATGCTGTGGTGAGTTATAACTTGATGAGCTGGTAATGATAAACACTGGTTAAGACAAAATACTTGTGAATACCAGTTCACAGGATGAGACAACTCATACATGGCAAGGCCACCAGAATCTGATGTGGAGATTTGGTAATAAGTTTTGCAGCTCCATCTCACAGTGTTTAAGAACCCTTAATATACCTGCAGAAGCTGGCTCTAAACTGGAAGATTAAGATAGTTTCTTCAAAACTTTAAAAGCTGTTTTTTTAACGCAGAAAAGTGTAAAGGAAAGGTATGCCAGCACAGTTGGAAAGGATGAAATTTCCCACCTGTGACAAAAGCTATTTCTGTGTTGAACCTTTAAGATCTGTTTCAGGAGTTTTACAAAATTCAATTCTTTTGCATTTTCTGTGGCTATGTGAAAAATTAAGTCACATATAATAGCAAAAGGACTGTTTAAAGTGTTTATTGAAGTATGTATGACAGATCAAAGGGATTTATGTTGTCTATGGTCTAAAAAAATTCTGGAATTTATCTACTGTGTAAGTGGTATAGACTCCATTGTAAGTGCTGTTAAAAGGAGATATTGTAGATGGATAACCAGTTGTTGATTTGACCTGTATAGTACACTCCTATGTACTATACTATGGAAGGAAGACACATAAAGAAATCGCTAGTGTGGAATTTAGATAATTTCTAAATTGCAGTTTACAGTTGCCAGGAAACCTCTGGTTTTCAAAATGTGCTTTGTGAAAGTCTTAAAGAGCTTTTCCTATTCAAACTATAGACGAGGATGAAATTATCTCCTGCCTGATTGCTTGAAGATCTTTGTTCATCAGATTTCCTCAACGAGTTAGATCTGCATGACAACATTTTGATCGAAATCCTTAGTATTTTTATTCCACTGGGTTATTTAGATGGTATCAAAGAGTGTCGAAGATCTCTTACTTTTTACATTGCTCCTGTAAGAATAAGAATTTACTTTTCATTCATTTGCAAGGATGAGTACTTTAACTGAACTCAGTGTTTATAAAAATACAGATTTGTTTGAATAACCTGAGCTCTAAATTTCTAAAACTAGTTCATTTTCTTGCTCCTATCTGGACAATAATTTTTATTAGTTTCGATAATGAAAAATATTTTGGAAGCTATTTATTTTCAGAAATATTTCCTCTTCCTCTTATTATTTTTAAAGTTCTTGAGTACTGTCTGATTACTCCTTATGCTCAGAAAGACATAACACACCAAAAAGAGAAAAAAACCTCCCTGGACCAGTAAGCTTATTTCAGGGAAATTCAGCTTACAAAACCAAGTTATTTTCAATGCTTCTCTCTGCTCTGAAGATTTCTTAAACATCCAGATAATGCTGACTTTGCATCACTATTTAATTGATTTCTGTTATGGATATTATTTCCTTAATATTTAGCTTAAGTTCTTGCTCTTGCTTTAAGATAGCAAAATGAAAGACATTGTTCCAGACCTTGCCTTCTCTTAAGAGATTAGGAAGCCAGGTGTTTGAATGAGGAGGATATTAAGAAAGGAGAAAAGTATACAAAACTTGAGGGCTCTTGGTAAGCTTTAGGAAAAACTTAAGTTCTATGTTTGCAGTAATATTTTCTTGTCTTCTTGGAAACTTTTATCTCTCAAAGAATAAACAAGATGTTTCTGATGACTGTACAATAATTACAGGGAAATTCTGTTCAGTGTATCTTTAATGATTAACAAATTTGTGACTTTTTTTTAACTGCAAAGTGCTCAGTCTTTTATACCAGGCTGCAGACATGTCACTTTAATGATATCTTTAGACTTTGAAAACAAAATTACACAGCAGAAGGATGACACATACGGAGCTGAACACAGAACAGTGCTTCAGTAAAGTCAGGACCACATGACTTGCCAGAAGCTGACCTCATTTCTGATGCTTTTAAATAATATGAATGGTTTTGCAATGAGTTTGGAAAAATATCTATATGCATATTCAATTTCTGTTGTGTTTTTCTTCCTCCACGCTTCATATTTTTACTGATTCTATTTTTTTTCTTAAATGAACTGCCATGCATTGCATTTTAGAGCAATCAGTTAAAATTATTTGTCTTTAGATGATGTGAGCTGCTGTTAAGTCACACATTCGTTGTGCCCATAATGCAAATGATAACTCTTAGATCTATTAATATAGTGAACAAGACATCTCCATTTAAAAATAAAATAAAATTTACTATGTGTATATTTATGTTTTCTGAGGAAAGAGGAACAATTATCTTCTCACTAGTTTATGACTTTCCTCTTTTCTACTGTGAAAACCAAACAGCCATAACACATAGCCACAATTAAAGAATATTCAGGGCCCAAGTGGAAACTATGTCCTGGAGCCCCTTCTAAATTTAGATTTCAAAAATAGAGCTGTAGAAAGGGGCTTCTCCTCCTTTGGGGTATTCAGAAAATCTCTGTTATTTCAGTAACATTCATAGATGCAAGTTAAAGGGAAGGCAACACATGATAAAGAAAAGAGTCAAAATCCTAAATGAAGGAAATACCTGCCTAGAACTGTTCTCAGCTGACTTTGGTATGTCAGATTGTTTGGTCCCTGTTCTAGTGTTGTTTTGAAGAACATTTCTGGATGAAGTGGATCCACAAGTCACTGACTTTGAATCAAAGCCCAAGCGAGAGGAACTACACTCCTTCCCACTGCCCTGCCTTTCTCATTGTGCCTGCAGTCCCAGCCCAGCACCCACTGTGCTCCCTGCAAAATCCAAAATGCATTTACATTTACACCACTCTCTCCTCCACTCTTTTAGATGTTTTGCTTGCCACTAGGGAAGGAAAGAAGGAGAGAAGGGTACGTCATCATGTAGATGCTGTCTCTACCTGCTCAGTTCAGGGAATGTTTCCTAATGCTGCTGTAAGCCACTTTCCTATTGATCCAGCTGCAGTGCCAGTTGATGTTAAACAGATGGTTAAATATCCACGTCACACCTAGATTGGAAAAATGGACAAATTCCAGCTCCCATATCCATGTAAGGCTGAGGCCTTTGGTAGGACTCCATCTCATTCAATACTTTGAAGGAGAAAGGTAGGAAATAAAATTTGTGGGAGATCTTCAGGAGTGTTTAAGTGCATCAGAAAGAGAGGTAGAATTAAAAATTAGTATAATCTGTGCTTCTCATTTCTCTCACATACCTTGGAAGTCCAGACTGTTATGTCATACAACCTGCTGGAGGCAGATGTTAGTGTCAACCTGAAACATAAAAAATCCAACATATTTCATGTTTTTTTAACAAATAAAGAGAAAAAAACCCTGGGGAAAATTAAAAAAAGTCATGAATGTTCACATTTCTCTACTCAATATTATCAGGCTTCTTTATTTTATCCTTTATGATTGTGTCTTTGCAAGTACTTACATCTGCTTGCAAAATTTTTTTTTGTAATACATGGTGAGGACAGCTGGAACTAGCAAAAGTCTAGGTTGAATGATTAAATAATTAAATCCTTTGAATAAATAAGGAACTGACTGGGCTTAATGGCATGCCTGGAAAAGGAGTCTTTCCATGTTGTGCCCTGGCATTCCCAGTCGCTGGTTTTCGCTTCTGCCTTCTTGCAGCTTCAGTTCAGACAAACCTAGTTCTGTGCCACCAAAACTGTGTAGTGAATTATTTCTGATTTTTCCCTTGTACTGGTTTTGGCTGGGATAAAGTTAATTTTCCTTATAGGACTTCCAACAGAGCCATGTTTGCACATAGTAGGGGTCTTCTCTGTTAATCAGGCTGTCCTGATAATGAGTTGGCTGGGGGTGGGCAAGAGGTTGGAAGGAAACATAGTTGAGACAGCTGACTCCAGTTGACCAAAGGGACATCCCATCCAGTATGGTGTCATGCTCAGCATATACAGCTGGGGGAAGAAGGAGGACCAGAGGGACTTTCATAGTGGTGGTGTCTGTCTCTCCCAGTCTAGAAGGAAGCTAGGTGATCTTGAAGATCCCTTCCAACCCAAACCATTCTATGATTCTGTAATTACACGTGATGGAGCCCAGATTTCCTGGGGATGGCTGAATGAATTCCTTCTTTTCCTTCGCTTGCATGTGTGGCTTTTGCTTTACCTGTTAAACTGTCTTTATCTCAACCCATGAGTTTTCTCACCTTTACCCTTCTGTTGCTCTCCCCCATCCCAGTGCAGGGAGTGAACAAGCAGCTGTCTGAGACAGAGCTCCCAGGTGGGGTTAGACCACAATACCTCTTTTAGACATCATGAAAACCTAATGGAGAACAGGCAAAGAAACCAAAAAGAAATATGCAAATATCCTCCTTCCCAAACAGGGTCAGAAATGGTGTGCTTAAGCGTGCTGAGCCAAAGGAATGAGTAGGATGCTTGGGGAAAACAGCTCTTTGCAGGCAAGTCTGATTGGTATTGTTCTTCCAAACCTATAACTTTACCATGCAAATGACTCATTAGCTATCACAGAGGAAGATTTTCTTCCTGCTCATACAGAGAAAGTGCCTGGGGTAGAAAATACGCCTTGCAAAGATGGCAGCTGGAGTCACCCTTGGGCTGTGTGGGCTGGTGCTGTGTGCTCTTCTCCCATGGATCCCTATGAATCTGTTTATCATTGCTTACTTCTAATCTGTCAGGAGCATTAAAAAGCCATAAGAAGAAAAGTTCAGCTGGTGGGGGCAGTTCAAAGTGTGTGGGTCTGCTCTGGGAATTCCTGTTCATCCCAGCCAAGCAGGAAGGAAAATGAACTGCCCCATGCCCTCCATGGCTCTTAATAGCAAAAGAAAATTACTCTTTGGAGAAAAGATGGTTGTAGTGTATCAACCATGCTATAAAAACATTGGATGTAGACCTTTCTCTGGAGGTCTCACTTATCTGTAACCTTCTTCTGTACGTTTGTGTGATTCAAGAGGCTATATTTATATCTTATTGACACTATCTACAAGGTACTCATTTCTATTAGAAGAAATATTATCTATATGTAAGCCTATTCAGCCTCATCCTTTGTGCAACTTTGCAGAGGTACTGAAGAGTTTTTTGTGTAATTGGGACAACTTCAGAGCTTCCTTTTCATCCCTGAGGGGATGCATTGCACTTTTAATGCTAGGATCAGTGAGTTTCTTCATCTGCATTCTCTGATTAAAAAAACCCCAACATGTTCTTAAATAGCATTCAAATAATTCTTTGCAAATTTAGATGTGAATGGTAGCGCCTTCTTTAAATTTTGATTGCAGCTTCCATTTAAGGGTTTTAAATAATCTTAAAAAACTTTAGTAAAATAAATTGCACAGCATTTTTTTCAGTTAAGTGTTACTAATGTTGATTTCCCATGGATGGAGGAGCTGGAATGCTCTCCTTGAAAATCTAAAAAGACCTCTACCTCTAAAACTGGTAGCAAAACTGGTTGCAAAACCAGCAAATACATATCAGTGTTAGAGGCTGAGCATACCTGGAACAGAACAAACTTCCTCTGATTCACTGCAGCAGCAGTGGCACAAAGAACAATTTTGCTGCACTAAAATCCTGTTTAAGAGTTTCCGTCTTAACACACGGAACTCTCTAAAGTTGCCACAGAAGACAGGTCTGTACATGCTAACATCATTTTACTGTATCCAGCTGATCATCTAGGAGCTAATAAATAATATGGTCCAAAGGAATCCCATGCTTCATCCCTTAAGCCACTCTGATACCCTCTCATCTTTATTAAATAAGCCAGTCTTGTTAAAGATGGCATTATAAATATGGTTCAAAGGTGGATATTCAAAAATTGCATTTTTCAATTGTTTCTGTGGCAAAAATTTGATACAGAAAAAAAATATTCTGCTGATCTTTGACAGTACATTTGAATGAATGACAGCTCACGAGTTGAGAACAGTTTGGGTATTTTAAAGCAGACACATTCTCTTAATTTTTTTCCAAACAGCAAACTAGCAGCTAGGTTTTGAGTCATTAGACTTCATAAGGTTTTCGTAGTGTGGGGGCTACAGGGGTGACTTCTGTGAGAAGCTGCCAGAAGGATTGTGTATGGAAATAGTTCAGTGAGGTGTTTTTAGCAACTCAGACAAGCCTCCTTCATTCTGAGGGGGTCTGTACTCCATTGGTCCATTTTTAGGTTCCTCACTTAATTAAAAAGTGAGTGATTCTTTGGAAAAAATGTGATATTTACACTCCGTATAGGTATGAGAAATTTTGTCTCACTTCTGACATGTAGTCCATTGTGGAGGACACATTTATTGTCAGTGATCAAATAACCCTTTGTATTAGTTATCTTCTTGCTTTATAATGATTGAGCTCACCATGCAGTTTCTTTAGTGAATAAACTGATATCATGTTGTTATCACCATTGCTTTGTCAGAAACGGTGACGCAGATCACAGGCAGAAGGATCCCCTGCCCTGGTTACTCTGACATAATCAGAATGGACAAGAGGAAATACCTGACACAAGGAAACAGATTGTCAGCAGTGTTCAAGAGCCAAGATTGTTCATTGTTTTGTGTTGCAAACCAAATGAGGGATTCTGAAGGTGGAACTCTTCTGAAAATCTGGCATTTTCATGCATATTTCTCTTGCTTACAATGGAATTAGAGTTGTGTTCTTTTGTTTTTTCTCCCATCTTTCTTTCCAGTTGTTTATTTTCAAAGTGGCTTTAAATTTGCTTTTAAATAATCTTGCTTCCACTCTGGTGTAAGACTACATCAGCTAGAACACTGTTTCTTTTTGAACTTCTTAAGTACTCTAGTAATGCAAACATTGCTAATAAACACTTAAAAGACCTAAATTTTTATCCCTGAGGCATGAAAGCATTCTCTACCCAATCCAATGATTTAGATAAAGAAAGGTGAAAATAATTCCCACAAAGCCCTGGAAATGTCAGCTTTAGCTCAGACATCACATTACCACATACTGTCTTACACTCTGAAAAATGCAGGGAGAATTATACAGGACACATACCTCTTTTTGCTCTAATTCCCAGTTAAATTTGATTTGACCTCCCTGGCAGTTGTGAAAATAGTGATTTAGGCCTCATAGTTCAATCAGGAAACAGTGCTGTAACGAATTGTTAATTCTTTTAATGAATTTAACTACTTTAGGTCAAAATGAATATGGCAATATGATGTCCACATGCAAGCACATACATGGAAAGCTAATGAAGTCTATTCTCAGATTTGCCAGCTATTATCCTCAATTTGCATTTGGCTATAGTAATGCAGTTCCAACTATATCAATGTCTGTCAAGCCATCTTGCTTTACAGTTGATATAGCACTAGCTCCATGTTAAGCACAAAGTTAATATATCCTGGATAATAAGGATTTTTTGCGTGTCTGATTTTCTATCCTGTCCCATCAATGCTTTTCATGGCTGTTTAGCTTGACTAATGACTTCCAAATGACCACAGAAGACAGAAGTCTCCCTGGGTGTTACGAAGTGTGTGGGGGTTAATTTCAAAAAGCCTGTCTGAATTGCATAAATGCAACTATTTGACCTGTGTGTATCTCAGGACAAAATGCGTTCAAGCAAAAGGTAGTAACAATAAACAGGATTTAAAATTGAAGTTTTATTGTTTTTTGGAAGTGAAGTTCAGTTAATGGACTTTTCATTTTTTTTCTAGGTCCAAAATTAGGAAACTGTTGCCAGTCTCATCCGGCTTTGGTTTGGTACAAGCTGCTCTCTAGGGCTTCTTGACAAGGAATCCTTTGTAATATTTTTAGTTCTTTCATACATGTGTCACAAACCCAAATGACTGCTCTGAGTTTTAATTTCCTTTTCTATGGTCACATTTATTCTTATATTTTAATTATGATTTAATTAATTTTGTAGTGAATTTGTTCTGCACTTAATTTTGATGGTTTTTTACTATGCCTATTAGGTATATGCAGCCTGAGGGGAGGATTACTATCAGTGAACCTCGTTTGCACAGAAGAATCAACAAAATCTATAGCTCTGGTGCATAGACCCAGTGACATTAGATTAATGCTGAGCATTGTCAGTAAATTCCCAAGGTATCCTGCAGTTTGCCTATAAAGATTTGTAGCCAGTCTAGGAATGAGAAAAGACATGTCATTGAGATGCCTTTTTTCTTTTTTTAGATAAAGTTTTAGATGAAGTAGGCATGCATTTTAAACACTGAATTCCCAATACTGGAATTTTTAAAACCTTTGTTAAAACCTAGAAAATGGTATGGTCATTAAGTAGAAGATAATTTTTTTTCCCACTGGTGCATGTGAGCTTCAGGATCTGATTTTAGTTAGTTGTTTATTGGTAGGACATTAGATCTTAAAGATATCAGTATTTTAGCCCATATCTTTTGAGAATGAGCAATTTTGATGCAGTATTACACATTTGTCACCTAAATCTGGTTACTTGCCAAGACTGCATTCTTAATGTCAAGGTTTCAATATTAAATATAGATTAATTTTGTCAATTGTGATGTTGACAAATTTAATTGACCGTAATTGTCAAAATTGCTGGTCATTAATTTATTCTCAGATTTTCTGTGTGAAAATATAAACCTGCAAAAGTGTCATTGTCAATTATGGTCCATTTGAAGTGACCTAATTAGCATTGTGTGATGAACCAGCACATGGAAAAGCAAATGGGGGGACATGGTAGGGAGATAATTGAATGTGACATGAATACTAATACTGACTTTATACTATTTGAATCATTAAAACACTGTCCAATGAAAAGTACTTAATTAAATTTCATGTTTTTATTTGCTAGAAGAGCACAGAAGGATAATGAGGAACACCTGAATTCTTTCCACTGGAACAAACATTTGGCAGGACAAATGGAATAACTGAAATAAAAGTGGCACCCCAATTTTATTTAGCAACAGGAAAACTGGCCAGTATTCTCTAGGATTCTGACTTACTGCCTTATTTTGCAGCATTTTCCAGACACAAGCCATTCCTGGAAAGGAAGTAGTTGGTTACAGACTCATTTTGCACAGGTGAACGGGCATCAAGAGAGGAAGAAATCTAGAAGTCATGCCATGCCGCCATGTCATCTTATCACTAATGCCATGAGCCTTAAATTATTATATCAACAAAAACAACTCAACATTTCTATGAGTAAGAGCTCAACATTTCTTTAAGCCTTATAAAATACCTGATCACTGCCACTGACCCTGCTGAATTCACTGCGCACTCTTTGGTATTGTCTCTTTGTGTGAGCTGCATTCAAGGCTGGGTCTGTCTGGGATCAGTGTTTGAGAGCCAATACTCTAAGCCTGCTTTCGGTCTCGTGCATATAATCCTCCTTGCGACTGAATTTGTAAACACAAAAGGACAACCATTTTTGGAGGCTTTTATCTGTTGTTGGACTCGTGGAACTCCAGTGAATGTATTAAATGCTGCAGAGGCAATGTCTCCTACTGGGTGAATACTGGCTGGGTGAACACTGTCTGGGTGCTGCTCTTGGTGTGAAGAGGCTTGTAAGAAACCTTTCAGACTCTGACTTAAAGCTGCATTTTCACTCTGTGCTGCAGGAAGGAGAAGTACCCTCTGGGATGAGTAATATGCAAAGTCAGGAGCACAGGGAGTGCACAAGTTATAAGACTGAAGAATATTTGAAGGAGAAGCCAGAAAATATAAGACAAGACATGAACGAAAGGTCTTTCCTGTATGGAACTTTAAAGCCCTTCTGCTAAAAAAAAGTGTGTTAAAAATGCTTATTGAGGAACAGAGGGAAATTCCTTAAACTTCTTTTGAATAGACATATTTAGAGCTATCATCACTTTTTTCCTTCTACTTCAGATGGTGAACTTGCCCCTGTATGTTTAATGCTGCTTACACACATTTGACAACAAAAAAAAATCTAAGAAGTTGCATTTACACGTGGCTTTGAAAAAATCAGTGTAATGAACCACGCACTAACATAAAAAGAAATTCTATGCATCCACTTAAGGCCTCTGCTTATAAGGAGGAATATATAGAATACACTCTTTCTATGCATGGTTTTTGTACTAATACTGAAATTAAACTTGGGTTTAACTGCAAGTTTTGATGACTAAATTGTTTCTTCTGCCTAACACACATAGTTGTCATATCTCTGATGCTCCAAAGCCAGAGCCATTTATTCTGCAAAAGGTTTTTCAGACAACTAATTATAACATCAAGTGGGGTGGTGCTCAAAATAGAATGAATGAGAAATAATGAGAAAAACGAATTCAATAATTATTTAAAGTAGTGGGTGTTAGCTTCTCCTCTGATCCTGTGGTGGTGGTAGCTGGGAGTAGCTTCAAAGTAACAATACACATGCAGACATTGAGGACATTTTTATTCTCCTATTCACAATTTACTGCATTACAAAAATCTGGTAGATTTAGTCTGTTTTTCAATTAGACTAGCCACTTACACATGTAGTGCAAAGCTCTCTGTACTGTTGTACTGGTCAACAAAAGACAATGATTAAATTCTGAAAAAGCACTAGATGAAACTGCTACTACAATAGGCATCAGTAATCAGAGGCATAATCACTTTCTGCTGGAAATCTGTAGCTGTAAAATGAACAGAAATACACATTCAGCTTTGAAGTCCATTTTCATGCAAAGATCAAATAGCTCTGTCATATTTATTCCTCAGTTTTGAAGTGTAAATGTAAACCAATTCAGAGACAAGGAATTATTTACTGTACCTCTGTGGAACAAGCATTGTTCAGAAAAAGTGACAAAATATTTCTCTGCAATTGCTAGAATTTTGGGGACAACCACATTTGATGCGAGAAAAAGGCACTAAGGTGATTGCTTTACAGGTGTTTTATGTGATGACATATTCCTGGAGCTTGGAGCTGATGGTTTCAGGATTTCCATTGCCTGAGTATCTCAGTGCTGCAGCAGCACATATTTGATTGAATGAACTTATGATGGAACTCCTTGACCTGAAGATCAAGTATGTAATTGTGAGCATGCATTTAATAAGTCTGGGTCCAAACAGCCTGCAAACTGCTGCACCAAGCACCCCTACACCTCTCTTAGCTGCCAGCCTTCACTGGAAAGAGAGCATTTCCAGGGGCATTTCCAGCACAGTTGTACACATGTTGCTCAGATTCTGCAGTACACAGTAGCATTTCTCAGCTACAAATACGACATAAGGGGAGATGGGTGGCTACACCTCATGAGTGGCATATGGGACTAGGTGAGAGGAAAGGAAGTGCTAGCACATCTATGGGCAAGGAAAAGATGAATTTTGATTTTTTTTTTAATCTAAGATGGTCCTACTGAAGCCTGGCCTTTCAACTCTCATAGAAAGATGGATTTGATAGTAACGGAGCAGACTTTGTTTAACACTTGGAAAGCAACCTCTAACAAAGTGTCTACTCAAAAATCTATTTATGAATGAAGTGCCTCTACATACTCAAGTTATCTGTTTCAGTAGTTGAACCCTTTTAAGAAAGAGCATTGACTGAGAAGTTTCTTTGACTGCTTTGAGTGAAGCTTACCTGAGCATAACAGGTTTTGCAAACATAAAGATAAGATATTTTTCAAGCAAATAAACCATTCTATTTTCTGATAGCACCAGAATTGCTATCAGAATTGTTCCCAAGCCTGCACCTGATCATTAGCTACCTAACTGTGTGTTTAAGCTATCTATCTGTCCATGCTATAGCACCAGCATGGAGAGTGCTGGTTGGCATGAACCAAAATCATGCTGGGGAAGATGCTAATCTTTTCAGCAGCATGCACGACTGCAAGGCAGTGCTCAGGACCATGCCCTATTCAGTTTCCTAGCAGGGAAAAGCACCTTGGAGGTGCTGGACCAAACTATCAGAGGAAAGCCAGCAGGACTGATGAAACAAGGATAAGAAACTGAGTCAGCCACTCTGCTACCAGGCACCTTGATTACAGAGGTGTTAGGAGCTTCTGCATGGGAAAAATGGGACACAGTGCTGTGGAGCAGAAGTAGAATAGTCGGAAGTTTGCCTTAGAAACTGAATCCTTTTAAATAAACATTAAAAAGTTCTGTTGGGACAATTTATATAGTTTTTCTGAAATTATAAACATTCATGTTCAACATTTTCAAAGTAATAATTTCTCCTTTTAAGAAGAAAAATGTATTAAAAAATGTTAAACCATAAAATGGTTGATAATAAATGTGGAAATAAATCTGCTTCAATTGACCTTAAGCAATATTTCACTGACAATCTCCCTGTGGATAAAAAATGGAGTTTTTAAACGTTGGTTGTTCAAAGAGAGATTGAGAGAGATTGTCAAAATTGCTCTCTTTGGTATCATAAACTCCTGTCAGAATCACAAAGAATTTCCTACTCAACCCTGCTAAAGAAAAATCCAACATCCTCTGGTGTGGTGATATGTACATAAAACTTTCTTGCAGGTGTCTTCCTCAGTAACGTGGTTGCTGTTGCATCATGTGTCCTAGACTGTTTGGACCTGGAAATGTCTCTTATTTCTTAGAAAACAAAAAACACTGTAAACAATTTAAAAGCAGACACAGGTTCACAGATTTTTTTCCAGTTGTGATTTTATACATCTGTGTCCTGAATGTCAAGATATAGAATTATTAAACTGTAAGTGTCACCTACTAAAGCGATGACTAAAATTCCACAAAGCTTGTGCAATGGACTTTTAGATAGAACTATATTTTCAATAAATAATACCTCTACGAGTGGTAAAGCAAACTAAGGACTTGTGCCTCCTTGAATTTATGATTAAGCTTCAGTGTTGTGAGATCAAGGCAGTTTTAGGCAATTGAAGACTAGCTTCAACCAGGCAAAGATGAAGTCCTGAATTTACTCAAACCATTCTTGCCTAACAAAAATCAACATGAAAACTTTAAAAATAATGAGACTCAAAAGGATTCCGATTACTTACGTTCCACAATTTCAGATGATAAAAGCAAACTGAGATAGGAATTCTAGATCTTAATATAATATAAATAGAAAGGTGGACTAGATAAAACCAGCTGAACACTAGTCTGTCCTCAAGATCTAACAGGGAAGTAATAGCATGCTTTTGAATATGTAGCAATGACTTTTGGCAGAAATGCCGTATACAATTCCATACCATGGAAAGCCATTGAACATGATTGACTATTTAATCCATTTCTGAAAGAGCATCACTAAGGGGATGCTTATATTGTTAGTATATATAGTGTATGATATAGTTAGCCAGAATGACACAGGACTGTCAAAATGCTGGTTGCTGCAGCGCTGTTATCTAGTTAGCTTCCTATGGCCAGCTGCAGCAAGTATTTTAAAAGTTATGTAAAAATTCTGCTGATACTTGCTGCAGATTTTCTTCTGCCAAATAGATATTTTGATTATATTAATATAATATATAATCATTATACTAATTTGTCCGAAGTAAGAATACCTTGAAATACAATGGAACATTGTACTTCCAAAAAACCATCAGCTTTGCATATATAACAAAAATAAAATGCACATGGAAACATATTTTTTATTTGTTATTAACTCCTTGGATCCCATTAGATATAGGTAACTGCCTTCAAAGGCTAACCCTATTTCATGATTTTATGTAAGTTTGTTCTAGAAACACAATATTGAAAATGTAACACTGGATGGGTTGATAATATTTGGACCAAAAAGTTGTTTGGTAGAAACACACAAACTTTGTATGACTTCCAAATAAGCTAAAACTCAGTTATGTCAATGCATTGAGCAGAAAATAAGCAGATTTATGGAAGTTCTGTAGATATAGTAGAGAATAGATAGTAGAAAAGAAACTATATAAAACATTATAAAGAATACTGTTTCTATAAAGAGTAATGGTCGTTGTGTGCCACGTATTGGAAACAAAACTTCAACTTCTTCACTATGCCTTGTTCTATGCACTTTTTCATGAAAATAAAGACCATCAGGTCTTGTAAAAAATATTCCCACTTTTTTTTTCCCTTCAGAATACTCCAAAGCATATGGTACGATGAGCCTGCAGTTTCCCCTCTAGCACCTGCTGCCTCAGTTAGACCACATAAACTGAACAATGTAAAGGTGATTTTAATATCTTCTGAGTCCACGTCCTGACATTATTTTTGCTAATTAAACCGCAGTTGTTCATAAACACAAAGTTAAAAATGTAAGTAATACCACGTACACATGCAAATGTTTTCACATGGTCAGTGTGTCACCATAGTCTCTGTTTGCCTGAGAAACTGTCCTTTTGGAAATCATGTACGGCACTGAAGGACTTAAGAAGGGGTATAGGTGAGACATAACGGCCACCTGTCATTTTCAGTGCACATATCCTCATCCAGCCAACCTACCTGATGTATCATCCTAGAAATGCCTAGATGCATCTACAATTCTTTTCATCATTTTGTGACTAATGTATCTAAATTTTGTCACTAGGCATATACAGTCATATAGTGATGTCCTCATTCTATCTTCTGCCCCCTTTGTCTTCCAGGCCTGCAGAGAATCATAAAATATGCCTGTATGATGCTGGTCTCATATTGGAGGCTCAATGCAATAGACTTCTCAGAGAAGGATTTTTAAAAGTAAGTAACAGTTAGAAAACTCTCAGGCAGAAATCTATAGAGACTGGGGTTGAAGATCCTTCTGTAAAGTGACCTGAATTATTGTCTCACAAAGTTGCATGAAACATGGGAAAAGTGCTCTTATGGCTTTGAATTGCTTCACTTTACATCTTTCCCCAGTAAATCCTCAGGCATGATCCTGGGGCTGAAGAGCCTGCACATTGTTCAGGCACTTCAATAACAAACAGCATAGTTCCCTGCTTAGACACTGGGGTGTGGGACATGCCTTTGAAGGACTCCAAATGGAAGCTCCATCCACCTTTCTATCTTACCAAACTGGGTGCAGACAGGCTCCCTTAAGTTTGAGGATCTTCTGACTCCTAAGCGCTCTCTCTCCTAAAGTTCCTTCAGGATCTTAAGCATGTTCTTGACCTTTTCCACTGGATACCCTTATGCTGCTTCTGTGGCTCCCATTTGCTGATGTCTTGCTCTAACAGTGTAATTTGTACTGTTCACAGTAATTTGAACAACACTTTAATCCAAACTAGTGGCTGTGAGTCCTACTGATTATGTACCAAGAAGAGATCATACGATGCTGAATTCCTGTGGAAATTGAGCCCTCATACAGTAAAGAGAAAACGCTAGAGAAAATCCCAATTGGAAACTAATAATGCTGTGAACAGGCTGTGAACACCATATTCAAACTGTGTCTGGGACCTCTCCCTGAAGAACTAGGCTAGAGAGTTCAATAAAATGCTTTTCTTTCAGTCACCAACCAAGACTGGGTTGTGTGGAAAAAATAACTTTCAAAATTTTACTAACAACTGTATCATTCATAAGTAGATAAAATTAAGGGTATATGGAAAACTTTAATTCTGGGTTGCATAATTTTGTGAGCGCTGATTTTGTGAGCTTTTCAAGCCTTTTCATGGTAGTCTTCTATGTGTGTACTACCATATATGCAATATCAACAGTCCTTTGTGGCCTGTCATGTAGATTTGTTTCAGAACAGGGGCTTTAGTATTACAGAAGAAAAAAAATTGTTATTCATTTTGTATGATTTAAAAGTCATCTCTGATTTATATATTCCATTGCTCTGGCATGTTGTTAGACCTTTTTTAAGCTTCAGTGTTACATCCAGTGACATTGTCAATTGTGTCATGACCTAAGACAAATTGTTCTTATTTCATCTGCTAGTACCCCATCTTATGAGTTAAGAAGTATTATTTAGCAGAGGGAACAAGCACAGACCAGAAAAGTTTCAAGGCACAGTTACATCGTGTCTGGGATAAGTGAAGTTGCTTCCTCATACAAGATCCATGTGTTCATTTAAATCTTAGTTTACCATCTGAAAGGTGTCAGAGCCAAGAGGAGTAACAGACATGGGAGTCCTTCCAGGAACCTGTCTGATGGGTAGCGATGGCATTCCTCCTGTCAAGTGAGGCACTGAGTTGCCACTCACCTGAAGCTTACTCTTCAGTTTCCAACAGACTTCCTTGCTGATGCCAAGCACTCTAGCAGCCTCAGCAAAGCTTTGTGTTATCTCAAATTAGCTACCAGAGTCCATCTCTCTGGTTAGGCAACAAGAGGGCCATTTGAAAAATAACAGTGCAATACAAGTCTTCTTTCCTAGACCTGATGCTCCAACTGGCCCCAACAGAGCCTGAGGCAACTTTCTGGATGGCTACAAGGATGTCACATCTCTATGAGGTTACACCATGTTTTGTAGAATATCAAACCTACTTCCAGGGCTGGGCTTACATTCTAACTGGCATTCAGTGGCCTGAAATACAGAGAGGTTTGGGATGAGGATCTAGTTGAAGAGCTGCAGTACTCTCTTAGTGGATCATTTACACTGAGACAAAACCTGTCTGCACAGAGGACAGAGCTCTCAGGGCCCAGATTTAAGTGAGTCATGACAATCATCACAAATATCACGATCATCTGCCCCTAATGAAGAAGTAATAAAGTGCTTTGGATTTGTCTTCTCAAATATATGGATTTGTCTCTCTATGTATACCTGTACAATTGAAAAAGCCAGAGAAAACAACTGTTACACTGCACATACTTCTGGCCTGAAGAAGAGGACAAGAAAGGGTTAGGAGGAACAGTACAGTGTAAAAAATCACCTCCTGGTGTGATGGTCCTGGAAGAGACCAGAAGTGGCAATGGTCCTGGAAGAGACCAGAAGTCTGAGACTTTGGGAGGGAAATAGCTGACCACTGATGGATTCCAATTTCAATTTCTCTGTTTCTTCAAAAACCTTCAAAACCTCCCATGCAGGCTTTTGCTGGGATCCAGGTCTTTGGGCAATAGGCAAATTTCTTAGTGCATTCAGCAGACAGACTGCCAGCCAAAATGTGTGATAAACAGAAACTCTCTGTTTAATGTTCAGAGTGTTTGTTTATGTGTATAGGGTCTCATTGCAGCTGGTATCAATTGTAAGCAGGAGCATCAAGCATTTTTGCTGTTTTTAGGATCCTCTTCCTCATGATTCATTGTTTTGAGGATCTCTCATGCTCCTCTTAGGCTCCATGAATTAGCAGACAACCCAAGAGTCCTGTGTTTTGCCCTTCCCATGCTTATACATAGCTTATCAGTACAGCTATCTCATCTTTCTTCAAAGTCTTCAAAATGTCCTGCTTCCCTTTTTCTGCTGTACTTGGCCTTGGACTCCAAAATGCAAAGAAACATCTCTTTGACATACAACAGACAAAATCGGTGAAGGCCAGGATGACTGAATTAATTAGTGAAATACGGAGCGGGTGTCCCTGATGGGTGGCTGTGATAACAGCAGTCCTTTGGACAGCCTTCATCCCAGTAAATATCCCTGGTGTCCAGAGGCTGCCCACTGATCCACAACTTTTCACTGAAAGATACACATCTTTCCATGCTCCTTCCCTTTCTCCTTTCATAATGCCTGCACTGAAACTCCACTCCAGAGATGGTTTGCCTGGTTTAGAAAGGGATAATGAGACAGAAAGATGTTAAATGATGCTGCATCCTAGGTTTGTGGAAATTTACATGGAAATTATGAGCTAAGAAGAAGTACAGAAACGACAAGAACCGCTTCTGCATTATCCTGGTGGTGAATGAGAGGCTGGACATGAGCTGGCAGTTTGCACATCCAGCCCAGAGAGCCAGTTGTATCCTGGGTTGTATCAAAAGCAATGTAGCCAGCAAGGTGAGGGAGAGGATCCTGTCCCTCTATCTGTTCTCATCAGCCCCCACCTGTAGTGCTGCAGCCAGCTCTGGGAACTCAGTACAGGAAGGACATGTGCTTACCCACAGCAGGGCCACCAAGGTGATTAGAGAGATGGAGAACCTCTAACATGAGGGAAGGCTGAGAGAATTGGATCTGGTCATCTTCAGGGTGAACTAATTGTGGCCTTCTAGTACCTGAAGGGAACCCACAAGAAAGCTGAAGAGGCACTTTTCACAAGAGCATGTAGTGACAGGACAAGGGGGATTGGCTTCACACTGAAAGAGAGTAGGAAGAAGATTTTTCAGTGAGGGTGGTGAGGCACAGGAACAAGTTGTCCAGAGAAGTTGTGAATGTTCTATCCTTGGAGATGTGCAAGGCTAGGCTGGAAGGGGCTTTGAGCAACCTGGTTTAGTGAAATGCGTCCCTGCCCATGGCAGGGAGCTTGGAACTACATGATCTTGAAAGTTCCTTCCAGACCAAATCATTCTATGATTCTATGATAACAAATAAATATATTTGGAAGAGAAAATGCAGCTCTAATTTCTAGACCCTTAGCTGGCTGAGTAAAGCAGTGCAAAAAAAAATGATGAGGATTTTGAAGGAAGATACGTTTTATGTGGCTACACTTGAGTGAGACTCTGAGCAAAATTCCAAGAAACTACTTTTATATTAACAAAGTGACCATTGTTGACAAGTGGAGCATGTGGTGGAAGGAGATTGTTGTCAGTGTAAATGGTGGTTACTGGAGATGGGCTGTCACTGAGATAAAAGTGAGGTGAAAAGGCTTCAGTTGGTGAAAAATGACATTGGCAAAATTGGTTTGTTTCATTTGAGGGAGTGCAGTGGGAGTCGTAGCTGTCAGGAGATGCTATTTAGTAGAGTGGGTTATCAGACACATTTTTCATTTGTTGAGTATTCTGTTAAGGACACAGATAATACCATTAAGCCTATCCATGAAAAGCCAATAGAAACATTTGTAAGCCACACACTGAGAGTGCTGTTATTTACTGTCCTTGTTCCACACACACAACTCTCAGTGATGTCAGCTCTTCACAGACCTAGCGTGGCTTGTGACCCTGAAATTTCTTCCTTTCCATATTAATAGTGCATTACTTATTGGACAGTGAAAACAGGCAAAAGCCTCGGCTTCTTTGGAATTAGAAATCAGAGGCATTATTGGGAGACAAGTATGATAAAGTAGGGGCAAGGCACCTCAGGAAATGCTCAGACTTAGCCTGAATCAAAAGATGGTTGTCTTTGCCACTCTGTTCCACATAAATGGGTGTCTAACAAAGACACTGGGCATAAGCAGAAATCCACACCTGCACCCCAGCTTGTTGGCATTCAGAGCCAGCTATGGAGGAAGCAATTGCTGGGGGCTGAACTGCCCCTCATTCATCCCTTTGGGGAGCTTTGCTGCATTACTGTTACATCTTGTGTGGAAAACTGAGACTTCTGTGCTGAGGGAAATTCCTCAATCATTTTTTTTGAGCAGGAATGCAAGCCCAGACATTAAGAGGGAAGTGGCTAGGTGTGTGTGGTTCAGTACAGCACGGGTCTCTGCACAAGCAGAGTGGGTGCAGTGATGGAGCTTGCCAGAGGACTTGACCACCATGCCAGGAGCCAGAAGATGTGGATAAACCAATATTGCATGAGAAAAGTCTGCATGAGAAAATCTATGTATGTGGTTGCCAACCATTTACCCATCTAACACTACACAGGACTCTTGTACAGTGGTAGAGAACAAACACACTTCTCCCTGAGGCTCTGGGAGATTAACAATATTTAATGCCTCATCTTTTATTGATATTTCAGTCTAGACTTCTTGACAGCTTATTTAACTTAAAGCATTGGGAGGAGAACCCTTCCTTAATTTTCTGACAGCAGAAGAGTTTTTCTGCTGCTTGAAACGTTTGTGTTTGATGTCTCCAGTAGCATAACACAGTATAAAGAGGTGGAGAAATCCAGGGGGTGGGAGGTGACACCCACTCCAACTTACCATCTACCCTGTGCAGCTGACACAGGGCTGCCATGCTGAGCTTGCTCTTGCAGTGGATCATCCATATTCACCCTCTCCCCACCTTTTTCCAGACTCCAGGCAGGGTCAAGTGCCTGAAAACTTACAGATATGTGGATATGATGGAGGTTGAGGAGTGGAAAAAACTCCTATTCTGTGAAGGCTGTATTTATTTCCTGATTTATGCTTGTGGTAGCCCCTAAATAGACTAAAAACTATAAGAATCAAACCAGTGAGACTCTGACAAACATGCCTTCATGCTTTTTTATTCAGGAATTCAAAATGTGAGGCCATTCTTATGCTGAGACAGTGCCTGAACATTTTTCATTGTTCAGGTGCCTTTAGAGCCTTGTTTCAAGGTGCTCACTTTCAGCCTTGGGAAATGAGCTGCAGCAGACCTTTGTCTCAGAATTCCCTGGATCCATTGTGTTCTG
Source organism: Drymodes brunneopygia (assembly GCA_013400955.1). Lineage (NCBI taxonomy): Eukaryota > Metazoa > Chordata > Aves > Passeriformes > Petroicidae > Drymodes > Drymodes brunneopygia. The sequence goes on along the minus strand of VZTZ01007956.1, from coordinate 1,129,885 downwards.
CTGTCCTTCCACGCAGATGTGACATTTGCATTGATAAAGGACAAGTAGAAAATTGATAGGAGATAATTATTATCTTGCTAGTCTCCAGTTTCAGACCTAAGGAATTTCAAGGTCTGACAGAAGCAGTGATTTTAATGAAGAATAGAAGGTGGGGGACAAAATTTTTCTCATAGTAGCTTGTAAATAATTTCTGATGGTGAACTTTTTATTGCTGGTTTTGGTTAGAAATACTCCCTGATAATTGTAGGTGGTTTTCAGCAAGCTGTTAGGGGTGATGTGATCAATATATGTAAAAAATTATGATGAACATAACACTGTTTTCATATCCAGTTATCATTCACAAAAATGGGCACCAACAGGCTGCAGAAGCTCTTACAACTGCAGTGATGATAGGAAGCTGTGGAGGGATATAACTTGTCCCCCACTATGCTACAAGATAATGGGATGGGCTCTGCACAGGGTTCTTCATCTCACAGACAAATGCCATTGACATCAAGTAGAGCTCTTCCAAGAGCAGGAGGAAGATTCTCAGTGTGCACTGTGTTTTACTAACAGGGATTCCATGCAAGCTTATTTCCTTTGGCATAAAACAGAAAGAAAGCCAATTAAACATCAGAGTTTGAAAGGAGCGGTATTCCTCAGGGCCTAGGAGAGAAAAAGAGATAAGTATAGGATAAAAGGATAAATTGAATCTGGTCTGTATAATATCAGTCTTTCTCCTAAAGAGAGGAGGAAAAAGTTACAGTCCTGTTGAAGTCATTCCTCCACTTCCCTGTTTCAGGAAAGGCAACTAGTCACTTGGAGGAGGCATTCATGCTGAGGTAAGAATCACAATATTCAGGTATATTCACAGCTTGCAGGATTCCCCAGGACTTGAAAGAGGCCATGCATTAGAACACATGAAGTTTCTTCATTATCTATGATTTTGTGACTCTAATTAATCACTTTCTAAGCCTGTTTCTTCTCACTCTGGAAAAGGCCATATTCTTCCTCCCTCAAGAGTGTTTTCTAGGCCAGGCCAAGGTTCTTCTCATAATTACAAATGGTGCATGTTAAACAGCTTAAAGGTGAATGACACCCCTTGGAATAAAAAGTTTTAGCTCTAGACCTGCTCATAACAACCACTATCCTTGAGATATAAGGAGGGGACAGAGGTGTAGGATGACAGAATCCAGCTCCATGGTTAAGTGCTGGGGAAATGGTCTGTGGTGATGGCAGAATGTGGGGAAACCTTGGAGATGTATTCAGAGACCATCCTTCCAAGCACAGGGATCAGTTTCTCATTGTCTCACTGCCTGGGTGAGCCCTTGGTACAGGCAGACTCACCAGAGTTTTCCTCTAATTGAAATAAGTTGAATGAACACAGAGGTAAATGTTGACAGTGTGTTTGTACTTCCATGGGTTTGCTCTTTTCCTCTTTTCTGTTTTGCCACAAAGAACAGTGATGCTGACTGATTATGCAATTGAGTTCCTATTTCTTCTTACAAGAAGAGCTACCTACAAACTTAGTGGCTAATTTCCTAAAGTGCTGGTAAATCTTGTTGCAAATGGGAGCAACCACTCTCAAGCAGGTAAGGCAATAAAAGTTCAGGCAACATTTTTCTGCCATAAGCAAGGCAGAGAAAAAAGCCACTGTGTATCAAGCAGGAAGATGAAAGCCATGCCAGCGATGAGTGGGGACTAAAGTGTGCTACAGCATGTATTTCCATAACAAACTAAAAACAACCTGTGTGAAGAAGCATGGAAAGTTTTTTTAAAATTGTACTTCCCTATGGATGCCACTCTCGGTTTTCAAACACTCATACTCATGAAGTGTAGTATTATTTATGGATGTTAATTTAAAGGGTTTTTTTTGTTTTTACTGATGCTTTGATGTTTCTGAAGACCTGCAGATGTGCTGCACATTAAAGTCACAAACTCAGGACAGCACGGAATTAATTGAGAAGGCTGTCTCAAAAGCAATTTTACTGTTTAACTGTATTATTCATCCTCATGTTTACATAAGGATTTTTATGATGTCAAAAGACTTTACTTATGGTTGTGGGAAGTCAGAGGCAACTATAGACACTGCTGTCTGTTCTTGGATTAGCTGAGAACCTGCTTGGCCCCTGGCATAAGACAAATCATCTCAGATGCTCATAATGGGGCAATGCAGAGGAACAAGGCTCCTGGAGTTATACATGCTTCTGCTCTGTCTTTCTTGAATAGTATCTTTTTCCACTCCTCACTTAAGGACTCAAATTCTTCCTTAACATACCTCATCTGTGTCTATATCTATACAGATGTTTTGAAAATAGACGCATCATCCTACTGTAGGCACATAAACAGCTTGGTTGGACCACCAGGTAACTATTGTAAAAGTCAATCTTTGTGACTCATAATGTAAATATTTACTGATATGTTTTAGGCTATCATTTAAAGGATCTTCTGTCTAAGTGGAGCAGTGAAACTGTACAGAATATTGTGTGAAAACTGCTGGTAGTTTTTAACCACAGGTTCTCGGACTAGGAAAAACAATTTGCAGAATTACTGCATTCAAATAATTTTCAGTGATTCTTGCATTGAGTCATCCCTATCTATACTGACTTTTCCTCTGAAAACAGTTCTAATGTTGTTGTACCTGTTCACTGTTGTAATATATTTAATATATCCTGAACAATTTAGGATTGTAGGATTTACTATTGTATGCTTCTGCTCAAAGGTGTCAGATGTAAATCTCAAGTCACAAATACAGTTAAAACTGAAAGCTTCTCAATGCTTCTGAAACCAGAAAAAGTGGAAAACTTGATGTTGGATTATTTTAATGTTATATTGAACTATTGGTTGCTGTGCATGCTTCTTTTCATGGAGGCAAACTGTTGTGCAGAAACAAATATTTTACAGAGAGCAATAGACTGAGCTGGAGAGCACAAGCATGGTGGTGGTGAAGAGAAAATGCATAATCCTGTCTCATGCCCATTTGCCGCTTGAATTTCCCTGTGCTGGCTCAAAACCCCCACAGCAGGCTCTTTCAAAATTGACTATCCTTTCAGGGGGCCCAGTGTAACAGTACTTACGTAGGCTTTTCTGAGCTGAATTGTCTGTTTTGATTTTATGTTTGGCTTCAGCATTCATATAACTGTCTCTCTAGGCTGAGAAGCTCAATTTCCCTACCAGTCATGCTTTCTTTGTACCCTTTACCCACTACAGATCTTGGCAACCTTTGGCAGCCTGCTCCTGGCAGCTGGATTTTCCTTCTCTGCCAGGTTCTACTCTTTGGAAATTCTTTAAACCAGATAATTGCCCAGGAGGTCAAAGGAGAGAGTCTGAAGTTTCTTTACAAATTTAAATAAAAATTAAGCCAAGGGACCTCTCCAGTATATTCTGTGAAATATATATGACCAAGTTGGTTATATGACTTCTGTCTGCTACCTGATCCCAGAAGCAGTTGATACTTCTCCCAGCATCTCTGTTCCTGAGAGATTAAGACAGATTGACCACAGCCTATTTGCTACTGAAGGAAAAAGGAGCTTTCAGGAGCACTAAGTTTGCTCTCCCAGGACATTCTCCCAGGAATGCTACATGCTCTATCTATGACTTTCACTATTGTGCCTTTGGAATTATTAATTTAATGAAAAAGAAGCAGTTTTGTTTTCCTCAGAGATCACAATTTGTCTTTACATAATAGGACAAATTTAAATAATAGAACAAATGTGCTCTGCAAAGGTGCTTTAACAGGAGGTCTGCTAAAGTACTTCTAAAAATTTGGTCAAGTCACATGACTCTCAGAGAAAGAGGAATCAATACACTCTTTTTACTGCAGTCCAGTGATATGAGATAGTAGCTTGCAAAAGGCTCCCTGAACATTAGGAGCTTTCTTCCCCTTGTAACTATGGAAATCTTGGGCTCTAATCCTTGTCCGGAATATGGCCTATGTATTTCTTATTAAAATTAAAGAGGAAAATTAAACACCGTTGTAAGCAGAAACCTCATACCATTCCCCTCAGTAATTTCTGGAAAGCACCCCTAGTAAGGGCATCACAGTCAGGCTGCTTTGTGCTTATTCCTTATCTTGTCCCGTGACTCTTGGGCTTCTTTTCTGCTCTCCTCCTACTTGCAAACACCATGTCACACCTTCCTCATTCCAAACCCCCTGTGCCAGACTATATTCCTGGAGCTGGCATTTTACTAGGAATTAAATCAGTTGATGCAAAAAAATCAAGTGATAAGACTTTGGAGCACCTGAAATTCAGGATTCCTGCTGGCTAAAATGGCATAAAAAAGGCTGCTGCCACCTGTTCTATCAGCTGTCTTGAACCAAACATGTGTCCGGTTTCTTTAACTTTAAAGCAACATGGAAACTATTTTGTCCAAATAAGAATACAATTCAAATCCTCTGCACTAAAAAAAGCATCTCAAACAGTGTTTTTAAATGCAAATCAACCCAGGTTAAACCTTAGATGAAATCTTCTATGAAACCAGTTATGTAATATAGTTGATACAATAGAGTTACTTTTTATTAATTAATAATTAATTAAGTTCTAATAAAAGAATTAATTTTATTAGAAGAGCATTTACTAAAATTTTTACAGATGTGATCTCATTTAGAGTCTGATTCAGCTATAGAAAAAGCTATTTTTATGGTTGTTGGACAAGCACAGAAGTGGTTTTGTAAAAGACATATATGGCATGAAGGCCCAAAAGGAAATACAGTTTTTTAGTGTGAAAAACACCATTCAACTTTATCTTTAAATTTCAACTTGTTTTTAAATTTCAGCGACTCATACTGCAATAAATGCATTGATCTGGCAAGAGGAAAGGTACCAAAAAAAGTACAAAAAGATGAAACGAGGCCTGGAAAATGCAGCTCAAACGCAAGCCGAGAGCTCCATCTGCTGCTGAGCTGCGGAGCGGCAGAGGCTCAGCTTCTGCAGAGCCCCAACGAGCTGGGATTGTAAAGGTGTCGTTGTTAAGTAGAAATTGGAATACTTTTAAGGAGTACCTATAGATAGAATAAAGCTCTTCTGATCTTCCAGTCCATTTATTTTAATTTTCTTCTTTTATTTGTTTGTTTTGGTTATGACCTGGCATCTTGAGATCACTACTAGCCCTAGCATAATATTCTTTTATCTTGAAATGTATGAGAAAAAGTTTCCTACATAATCCTGTGACATAACACCAAAACTCCCTAGGGCTTCATCATCTCTTCAGTTTATTTCTGCGTTTTCATGAACGAAGGTCTTTGGTAAAAGCAGATATCCTGTCTACTGTTCTCATGCTCTGTATTCACCAGCATCTCTCTCCTCTGCCTTTTGCTTTCCCAGTACCTTGCTTAATAAGGACACACTGATGGCAATGCAGTATTGCTGTCTGCCAGGTTCAGCACAAAACTGAGAATCCTCTCTACCAGTGACAGAACCCAGAGAATTCATTCTACCACTGACAACCTCCTTGCATTCTAAAAAGTGAGCAGAAGGCTGACATACTCCAACAGTCATCTTAGAAATGCATACAACTTATAGCAAAACAAATTGTAGTTCATGCTCTGCTATAACCCCAACTGAGTATTTATAGAGGGATAATCTGAGTTTTAGAAATATTCATTAATCAGAAAGTGCTGATCTTGTCAAAAGGAAGGGAAAGGGCTAGGGGAATATTTTCATAAAGTGTTTGCTCTCACAGCTGGACTTGTAAGCCCTCACTTGAGGTGGACCTTGTGGATAGGCACAGATTTATTTACTAACCATGTTATTTGTTGTTATTCTTACTGCAGTGCATCTTACATGCTTAGGTCTGCACTGTGTCTCAGTGTGGCCTAGCTCAGCAGACAAAAAACCTCCACAGCTCTACAAGCAAGATGGTGGCAAAAAGAATTGGGAGTTCAGTTTACCTTACTACTGGATATTACACAAGCAAGGAAAATCATGTAGAACATAAAAAAAAGAAGAGAAAAAATAATTAAAGGCTTGAAGATTATTTCTTACAGCCAAGAAGGTCAATCTAATTTGCTTCATCAATAAGAAGACCAAGCTTTTCCTCATAAGGAAGGACTAAAGAAGATTTTAATAAAGATATTTTCAATCCAGAAGAGAAAAAGTATCATAAGAATTAATGACTGGAAGTTGAAACCAGGAAAATTTAATTTGGGAACATAGCAGAATGTAAACAGTAAGAATGAATAACACTAAAACAAACTACCAAGAAAGCAGTGGATTCTCCGTAATTTTACTTTTATGAAGTAAAGCCTTTTGTATTGTTCTTCAGAAATTTGTTTCTATGTATAGTAATTTTACTTTAGATGGAAAACTTGATTTATTTTTCCTTTGAGTCATATCCTTTATTATTTATTTTTTTTTTCTTTTTGGTACTCATGTATAATGAAGGTTGACAAGAATTGTACTTTGTAAAGGTCAAAAATGAGAACATTGGGCTAAAATAGTTGTTTTGGTTATAGAAGGAAGAAAATTTGTAAGAAATGCTACGAAAAAGGAGTTATGTATACCTTAAAGCCTTTCTCTGAGTAATGGGATGTCTGGTAGTTAAATTGGAACCAGCAGCTGTTGAAACTTTCTTTGAGTCCATGTGTTGAAGTGAAATCACATTGCAATTTTTCTCCCTGCTAACAATTTTCCTTAACCTCTGTGAGAGAACTAAACTGAGAAACCAGAGTGAATGGAATAGAGAAAACATTCTTGAGATTTATTCAAGGTGATTCTTCAAATGTAGGAATTGATGTGACAAAGTCACAGTGGGCTTGGCCTATGATAGAAAACCCCACTTTGTTTTGAAAGGATTTTTGTTTAAGAAATTTTGCTTCAAAGAGGATCATCAAGTAGCAGCAAACTACAAGATCAGAAAATTGACCAACTTGTTCCTACCTCTGTTTCTCTCTTTTTGAACAACGCATTATATGGATATGACGCATGAGATGTATATTTTATGATATTTTCAGTCTTTATCACAGCAACAAGTCTGTGTCAGAAGATCCTAGACCATCCCTGACTGTTCTCAGCTCTGCTTTCAAACAGAAGAAGTGAGACACTGTTAGCTGACCCCGGAGACATTCACAGATCTTAGCCAAACCATTTCTGTATCTCCTCAGAGTGGATCAGTGTGTGTTCATCAAGATATGTGCTAGTTCAAGGCACTACTCACTCACAGTCTTCAGTTTAAGAGGGTGGAGATAACTCCCCATGTGGACACAAGCTAGAGCGTATTCATTTTTCATTCTTTTCTGCAGATAATTCTCCTGCAGGGTGTGCAGAATAGCAAAGCAGGAGCAAATTGAGCCATTATGCCTATTTACTGAAATATTTGCTCTTTGGTGTACCGTGTGTTTTCTGATTTTAATGCCCTGTGGCTGTGAAAACTGATACAGCTTTCTCAGCTGTGAGAGAACTCTTTGCCCTATTCAGGTGCAGTGGGCCCTGTAGCATCCTGGGTCATTTCTGCCATGGTAAGAAAACTTCTCCTAAATTGCAGCCCTCAAGAGGTGAGTTTTTGGAAATCCTGTACCTCCCACTCTAATCTGAAGACCCTCTCCAGTTCTTTAGCAGTACCAGATGCCTCCTCAGACTGAACTGAGTCTTTCACATGACCCAGGAATACAAGTCACCTGCCAATTTTTCTGAGTCCATCAGCACATCTGTAGAATTTGTTTGGAGACAGAGAAGTTGACCTGTGGGGAAGGAGCTGAATATTTCACTTACACCATTGATCTGAATTCACTGGCCAATTGACAGGGCAGGTCTATAGTTCTGACTGGCCTGGGGACACCATGGTTTCTAAGTCTCAATCTGCTGGTATAACATCTCTATGGTTTAAGTTGTATAAAGTATAAGAAAGGTTATCCTGCTATATCCTGCTCAGGCACTACTTGTCTGGATTTGAGAAACTATTTGCTGATTTGAAATTGATCTTGTTCAGCAGTCATGCATAGTGTTCTCTCCTATATTTTTGAAGTGTGTTTAAAATACTGTGTTTTTAAAAAGCAACATATTTCAAATGCTTAGTGACAAAACCAAGACCTATGCTGATAAAATACTGATGCAAGAACAGCTGTACTGAAGTCAGAGGGATGGGAAAGTGGGAAGCACACATTGCATCTAGCAAGTACTGCCAAGAGCAGAATCTTAAGAAAGCACCTGCAAGAACAGGGTAAACAGGAAGAGACGCTTGCCTTCATGCTCACTCCAAGATGCTGGGTTTTTGAATGGAACGCTGCATCCCAGGTAGGTTCTACTTCCATGCTTTTGTTCTTTGCTCTTAACACCCATTTAAACTTCTAGCATAAAAATAGTCTTTATTTGGTAATGAGCTCTATGACCAAACTGTAGATTAATAGTTCTTATTTAAAAAAATATGTTACTTGCTCATTCAGTTTAGTAGTCCTTAATTCTGAAAAGAATCAATGAATAAGTACTCAGCAAATCTTCAATATTATAAACTATATCTATATCTATCACCTATATCTATATCTGTATCTATAGCTATCCTGTTGTCCAGTACAAAAGGTTTGTCTGGCCTTCCCTTGTCTTCTGTCCTTGAACTGGGGCAAAGTTTTTAAACACTGGCATTCTCATATTATGCCTAGAGTCATGCTTGCTCTAAACCCTTGCTGAAAGTCATCACAGAAATAAGATGACTGCACCATCAGGAACAAAAAGAAACATTCAATCAGCTCAGTAGAGCACTTGGTTTGCACAATGACGCAATTTAAATTCTTCGACATTTTAAGACAGTGAAACATGCACATGAAATTCCTAGCCTCTCTTTACAAACATTTAATTCTACTTTTTTTTGGTAAAAAAAGACCCAAGGGAGGCATGTTCCCTTGGAATTACAGCAAAAGATGTGTTGTTTTGTTGGCATCTTTTAGGAATTTTCAAGTTGCATGTTAAAGCAAAATTGTGCATCAGCAGAATTAATGCTGGAAATGTTACAGGTCTTTGTGACAGCCACTATGTTATCATGTCATGATAAAAATAAGTTGGAAAGATGGGTTTGGTAATTGGTCACAAGGACCAACATCCAAAGATAAAAAGGTCTCTTTATGTACAGGGCACATTGCCCCAAGCTGGTACTACTGTGTAATTTTTTCAGATTTAAATTCTTGTGTTGACAGGTTTTTCTGAAGAACTGCATTTTTGATGCTAAGTGCTACAGAAGCTCCTGTAGAAGGCAGCCAGGGAAAGATAGGGACAGGCATGATAGAGAAAACTGAAGACAGCAGAGCCTAATGGAGCACAAAATGAATTTATGCTGCCAGGGGCAGCATTTGGTGACAAGGAAAATTTGCAAGTATTTTGAGGCTACAGAATTTGGGACCTTTAGGGCTCTGTCTCATTACCAAAATGGTTGCTTAGTCCAATTACACAAAGCATTTTAGCCAACTAGTTAACACCAAAAGACAATAGAAATGAAGACAAAGGACAGAAAATTAATGAAGAAAAATAAAAGTGAACCTGGTTGGAACAGCCATATTTGCAAGCACACTGATATACAAGGACTACAAAAATTTCTAGTAGCTGTAAATTTTTCCATCTTTTTTTATGCTTTTCTTTGAGATCTGACTGAATAGACGTTCAGTCTACGTGCAAGAACCTTTCCTTCTTCAGCTGCTGGGAAAGAAGTGAAGACAAAAATGTTATACTAAGGGCATTTTAAAAGCTACTAACTAAAGTCTAGAAACTCTGAGGCTATAAGGGGACATTCAAAATAACTGAACAGCTAGTAGCCTGATAGGATTCAGAAAAAAAATGGAAGAAAGCTGAAGGATTAATTAGTGCTGGGAAGAGAGGTATAACAAGTTATACAAAGGGGAAGGACTGAAGGGAGGATATGAGGAGGGACAGAAACTGAGGGAAGACAGATTTGCAGTAAAGAGACTAAAGGGACAAACAGATTTGGAATCCGGTAGCAGAAAAAATGGGAGAAACAAGGAAGGAAAGGATACTGAAGAGTAACAAAGAACAGAAAACAGAGCAAACCGAGAATGAATATGACAGATATATATTCTAGTTTTCCCTGAAAACAATACATTTCCATGCAGAAGTGTTGCTATCATAAAATCAAGACCACAGTGATTTAGCTCAGCCAAACTAATACACATCAGCACTCCTTTTCTTCTGCTTGCAGATATAACCAGTCTCTTACTGACTTGATGTTTTGTTTTGGATGGAAATATGGACCTCAGAGCACTGGTCCAACCAGCTCCTGCATTTTATTTGAAAGTCATTTTAGAAACTACCTCATTTGCCCTGATTATGTCATGCAGCAAATTATTTCCTGAAGAACTAAGTTCAAGTGTGGACTGACAGTTAGTTTTGAGTATTGGCTTTTGTTATTGCTATAACATGATTTTAACGCATGTAGGTCAAAAAGACTTAAAGAAAATATTTATAAACAGTACTAATGTCAAATAGCTCTCCTCCTTTCCTGAAGTTTAATGAAAACACCCTAAATATTGATTTTGCCTTGCATGAAAATTCTCTAAATCAGTAAAATCCATTCAGACACTATAAGCATATCTTTGTTACAGTAACATGGCATTGCCTGGCATCATTGTGAAGTATTTATGGCTAGCTGAATGTCTTACTCTGTACTTGTCATAATAGCATATTTGAGTTTCTTTTGAATATAGCAGTATGTTTCTGAATCTTGACTATGAGGCAAATCAGAAAATTCCTGTTAGATACATATACATATACATATACATATACATATACATATACATATACATATACATATACATATACATATATTTCAGCTAGCCTCTCATCTTTAATTCCATTTCACAACTTGGATTTAGATAATCAGAAAAGAATCAATAAGAGAAAATGGTAGATCTTTCATGATAGCAAAGAAGTTTTATAACCAGACTTGTACTTGCCATTCATTTAGGGATACAAAAGAAGGAAAAGGCAGAGTTAATAGCGTAAAGCAGAGTTAACAGAATGCTACTTCTCCTCATTGATGAGACCAGAAAATAGGATCTTCCCAACTCTCCTTTTAGCATGGGGAATAAAAACAGAGATTGGTAGAAGAATGAAAGAAACAGGTATCAGTCTCTATTTTTCAGTGAACAATCCACTGGCTGTGTGAGCAGAGCTCATGCAAAACCCCACCAGTCCTGCTCCCACCTCTCACTAGTCCCTTTTCTGGCTGTACTTGAAAGGCACTTTTGTCATCAACAACCTAACTCTTAATCTGGAGCACCCTTCATAAAGGAGTCGTGGATGTATTGGATGAATCTTACCTACTCCAAGCTCTCCAGAGAAAATTTTCTGGCAAAGGTCACAAAATGTCTCAGTCTCACTCTCAAATTTTTTTCTAGGCAAGGTGGTAAACTGGACCCTAAGTTTAATTTGTAGAACTGTTGTTTGGAAGGGCCATGTGTCAGGGCACTGATGGGCAGACAAGAGCCCTGGGGAGCTGGAGACTGGCACTGCTGAGGAATTGCTGTGGCTGCTGCAAGACATTTGGTTCTGCAAGTCATGTGTGAAACATGCCTTTCACCTCAGTAATAAGATCAGAAACTTAATTAAAAGTCTGAAACTTATTATGATAATTTCATAAGTTGTCTTCTACTTTTATAGGAAGATATCAATTTTACATATGGTGTAAAAAAGCAGGGCTTGGGAATTTCAGGGCATGAAAAGCAGCTTGCTGTTCCAGATGGTTATAAAGTCTGACAACACTGTTTCACCCTGTAGAGCAGTTTTTGGAAACTGTCCCCAGCCTACAACAATAAAGTGGCAGAAGGGAATGCTTGACATATTTATAAGCAAAATTTAAATTATTTCCTATCCTTAGGGGAACAGATAAGCATTTTCAGTCTAATATGATGCTATTAAACACCAGAAGAAAAAAAAAGATGCAAGATGGATCTTTCAGTGTATTTACGCTTTATATATCTGACCATGTGATTGTTTCATTCGCAGCTCAGTCCCCGTCATCGCTAATCAGGCACCTGGCTGCCAGAAACCCTCCTCCTTTGTGCCCCCTCTCAAGGGCAGGGGCAGCCGCTAGGGCTGGAAGGGTTAATGCCTCAGCCTGGCTCACCGCCGGGTGTCACTGTTTGACAGAAATAAACTTGGGAAAGCTAAAAAACCTCCGGGGACCTTCTCGTCCTGTGTGCTAGAAGATGTAGATTTTATTCTAAAAACCTCTTCCCCGTATGGTCTCTCAGTGGATGGAGTTTTAAAGGATATTTTGGAGTGGGATGCTTTTGTTTCAAATGGATTTTGGAAGAAGGTTTCATTTTTAATAAAAATACCAAAGGCAGGGGAAAAATGAGAAAAACAAGGTAACTTCACAGAGTTTGAGACACGCTGTGCTGCTAAAGTTTGTCATTTACATTTATTTACTGGCATCATAATCCAAGCTGCAGATAAAAATAGTGCTGAATTAATATTTTTAACCTAAAGCAGTAGATTTCTAGTGCTTCTCAGGCCAGCACTAAGCCTACTGATGCTTGTAGCTAGATGTAATAGAAAATGTTGGATGTGAAATTGGCCAAAAGTGTAAAAATGTTCTTCAAGAAAAATGTTCTTTCAAAAAGCTTAAAGATGCCTTCCTATTTCAAGGAAAAATATTTTGGTATTCTTAAGAAAGGGAATACACTGGCACAAATTCAGAGTCTCTTGCCCACATGATGAAAGTAGAAAAAAAAATTTTCTCTCTCAACAGATAATGTAACCGAATGCCATGCCCTTATAGTGAACAGTTGAGAACTACAACCAATTAATTAAAAAAAGGGGTAGTAACCTAGAAAAGGATAAATTAATCCCAGGAAAATGGGAAAATGAGGACAGTACCTCAATGAAATGTACATTCTGAGTGTAGTAAAATCATTGAGTGTGATAGAGATCAAAGGATTTATTGCCTCTTGTCTAATACAAATGGAAGGATTTATTGCCCCCCAAACCTGTGGCTTCCAGAAGAATGTACTTACCCCAGAGTCTGCTAAATGTGGATAAATTCCTTCCCTCACAAGCTTTCTAAAATGTGGAAAGATTTACTTCCTTCTGAACAGTCTGCCTCAAATAAGCAGCTACAAATTATGCCACAGATGGTGTGTTTTCCATCTCTTCAAGGAGAAAACTTCATGGAGGGAACCTAAAAGCAAGTAAACATTTTTTATGGGTTTAAAAAAAGAAATACAACTTAGTCAATAACATCAAATATTACATATCTACAGAGGCTGGTTATAAAGATTTTTGACGTAAGGTATTCCTTCAAAACATGGTAACATAATATGACAATTCAAAGGCAAAATCATCAAGCATATGGCTATTTCAGTTTATAATGAATTTGATAATATTCTAAAATAGTTGTGTAATGTAACCATCATGATCTAAGGTACAACCAAATTAAGGTTTGCAAGGACTTAATACTTTGTCTACTTGCACTGCTGGGAAACCAGGCAAGACTTCAGACATCCATGATCTGCTTCAGAACCTAAAGAAATGGCAAACACCAAGCCGCAATTTTGCAGCTTCTGTTTCAAATTCAGAAAAAAGGTTTGGGTGCCCAAAAGCAAGTCTGCATTTTTCCAACTACATCATTGGGCCAATAAAAGATATTTACTCTGCCCATAAATCTTTCCTTGCTATCATTAAAAATGTTAGAATTTGTTTAAAGCTTTCAGATGTTACTGGTTGTTATGTAATAAAGAAGTTGATTACACATAAAACACTGCTTATGTGGAATAGCAGTCAGGTTCAAAGAATCAGTAACTTCAGAGACTATGAGGATAAATGAGAGCTTGATCAAAAAATGGAAGCCAAAGCTGAACATTCATCCAACTAAGCAATTTTATCTGCTGTCAGGTTTTCCAAATCAATTCCCAGCTGCCAAGAGTTACTAAAAGCCAGAGAGGTGGAAGTGCACCGGAGAGGCACTTGGTCAGGATTTTATCCTTTTAAAAACTCAAATTTGTACAGGAATCCTGAAGTTGTGGTGATATGCACTGTGAAGCAGTTTCAGAGCTAGGATAGATGTTTAATAGAACAGCACCAGGATGCCTGGTCTCTGACTCCCACTTGACTCAGACTTGAGCCTCAAACACCTAAATGGAAGCCCTGAAAGTGTAGCTACCTACCTAATTCCTTCTCTGGAAGCTGTAACAAAAATAGCTAGTATCAAAATGTTAAATATTCACTGGGCCAGTGAGAAACCAAGAAAAATCAGTTGTTTGAATATTGTGAGCAATGACTGCTTGCAGGCAGTAAAGCATATCAGTGAAGACAGGAAAGGACTGAGCATGTTTGAACCGCAGTGTAAACCAAAGGAAAGTGATGGCACAACTTAGCTGAGGAGCCGAAGATGGCAAAAGAGGAAATCCCTGAAACTGGGCTTTCCCTGTCTCAGATGAGTATTCCTGAGGTGGCTGTCATTTCTTTCTATGTACATTTCTTTCACATTTAGAGAGGTTTGAGAATGGTGCTTCCCAATTCAATGCCCCCACCAAGACCCTGGACCCCCATGGACTGCTGTCTTACTCCCCCTGCTTTCCTCTCTCCCTTCCCTGAGGGTGACTGGAGAGCAGAACTGGAGACACAGAAGGTGAAGATCATGGGTTAAGATAAGAAAAATTTACTGAAAACAGCAATGAGATAAGAAAAGGAATAGTCACAGCAACAATACTAATGACAGAGTACACAAGGAAAGGAACATTATTGCTCAGCCTGGAAACCCCTGACAACAGGCAATTCCCTGCACCTCCTTCTGCCATGCTACACCCACCACTCCCCTCTGCTTGGAACTGGGGCATGCTACCTTACTTGTCATTGGAAGAGACCCCCTCCTCCCTGTCCCTGACAATGACATGATTCCTTGGATAAGGGGAGATTATTGCCTATGGACTACTGTGCACACCAGCATATGACAGCATCAAAGATGCCAAAGCTGTTGAAGCATGAAAAATGCTGTAGAGTGGTTGGTAGAGTGAATGGGGACTGATAGAGACAAACAGGTCTCTTCTGCCACGGATTTTTGAAAGGGAAATATGTTTCCGCAGAAAAGTATTTCTGGTATTACTTACTAGAAAGTGCTTTGGGGCCTAGATTTGCTAGTCTTTTCCTTCTCACTTGTGCTTTTGTGGGGCCTGACTTTCCTGTGGAAAACACTGATAGCATGAAGCCTAAAAAAAATTATGCAATAAAGACAGGGGCAAAGAAGCTGTAATTTGCAAATAAACCTAGGCACACCAA
Organism: Drymodes brunneopygia; assembly: GCA_013400955.1. Taxonomy (NCBI): domain Eukaryota; kingdom Metazoa; phylum Chordata; class Aves; order Passeriformes; family Petroicidae; genus Drymodes; species Drymodes brunneopygia. Next base: position 1,114,691 of record VZTZ01007956.1, on the reverse strand, counting down.
AGAGCTCCATGGGGGTAATCTCTCCTGCTAGCCTTGTAGTCAAAGCTCAAGAGCTCTGAACTAGTACCTGAACTAGTTTGTGAAGAGCTATCACAGACATCAAAGAGCTACTTGACAGTGTAAATATGTCCCTGGAACAGTGGGATGATGGTGTCCTATTCTGCTGCTCTCACAGGTACAGGGGCATCTGTTATCTGAAGAAAAACAAATAGGCACAATTCCTGCCTCCTTTTCATTTGTTGCCAGTCTGAACTCATAGTCATTATTCTGCACAGGTATTGTGGTAAGCAGCTAAAGAACAGGGCTTGGGCAGATGTTGGTTCTCTCACCCTTTTCCACATCATGCTGTGTTTGCCTTGACACTTCATTAAAGGTCTCCACAGCTGAATGGGAAAGAAGTGATGATGCACTGAAGAAGCACTTAGAAAAACAAAAGCTAATATTTGCTGGCTGACTTGCTTGTTTATGCCTGAAGCTGGAATGGTGACACCTGAAATCCTGTTCTTGTCTAGGGATCAGTCAATCAAACTTCTGGACCTTCCACTCTGGTGTGTGGTGGATCAACCCTGGTTGGCAGCCAAACGCCCACACAGCCTCTCACACCCTGCCTTTCCCCAGCAGGGACAGACATAGGGGATAGCAGGAAGGAGGCTGAGGAAGCTCACGGGCTTTTTGGATCTCTTGTGGCTCAAGTACTCAGGAAAAACACTTGTTGAGGTGGGAGGGAACCATAAGAAAGCCGGACAACTGCGTACTTGCCCAGCTATGCAGAGGCAAAGCAATGGCCTCACCCCCACATTCCACACTGACCACAGCTCCCAAGTTTGTGGCAGTGTGATCACAGCCAATGGGGACAGCATGACGGGTGCCTTTGGCCTGTGGTCTGTTAGACAATAATGTCACAACCGTCCTTGTTTGGCTTTAAGGCTCTCCTTTGATCTCCTGACAGCCTTGGTTATCCATTTTCCACTGGGACAGCCCTCCTGAAATCCATTAGATGCTCAGTAGTGATGAGCCACCTCCATTTCATACAGGTTCCCTGTCCACCCCTGCAATTTATCTGAGGCAGACCTCAGCTGCAGCTTCTGCAAGTGGAGCTCTTCCCGAGGTGCTGGCCTTGGTGGGCCACCCTTCTCAGCAGCCTGGGTAGACTGATATGCACATGGCCTGGTGTAGGGCTGTGAAAGGCACGAGGGTGTTCAGAGGGGAGATGGGACCTTTCAATGTGGAGTGAAAATCTCTCTCCAGAGCCTTGCACCTGAATTGCCACCTTTTGTAGTACTGAGCATACAGCTTGATAAAAGCAACCCATGATCTCTAAATATAAATAAGAATCAGATTTGAGAAAATAATGCTTCAAAACAAACAATTGGAGCTGTCTTCAAGCTGCTATGTAATATTAAAATTGAGGAGAAATTGCATTTTGCAAAACTATATTACATGGGTTTATTTACTATCTATACAGATCCCTGCTATTGTGTTGCTGTGCTTATGTTTATATATATACACTCAGACATATGGACATTTCCAATAAGAGCAAGGCAGAAACTGAACTTCAATACAGACTGTTTTTCAACTCAATAAGCAATAGTGATTTTTAAACTAATTTTTGAGTGATAGAATATTTTTAAAAATACGTTTCTCTCAGCCTGTGTGAGCATGCTGGAATATTTTGATGACAACTGTAGTCCAAATGGCAAGGTCCTGTTACAAGGAATTCATCACAGATGTAGTCCTTAGGCCAAATTATGACCAAAAGAAGACTGAAAATAAAATGTTAAGAAACAGCTGATACATTTTAATTTATGAAATGCAAACTGGGCACGATCAGTATGTTCTGACATATATTTACTTGCTAGTAGCACTGTGGGGCAATGCTGGAGCCATGGGTGAAAACTTTCAGCTCCAATCCCCCTCCCCTTTGGCAGCTGTTGAACATCATTTCTCAATCAGGTCCACTTCTCCAGCATGTCAGTGAGCTTCAAAACTTTTCTCCAGATGGCTATTGAAGCTGGGAGCAATGACTGCAAGCTGCATATTAAATATCTCAGTTCCTCACACAACGCTTGAGCCTGCAAATTCATGCAACCTTGTTTTTCCTGGGAGGCATCAGTGGGTGGATGCAGCTGAGGCAGGGAGAAGGCAGGATGAAGTGTGTAGGAACAGGACAGTGACAGCAATGAAAGGATTATCATCGATTTCTATGGGATATGTAGCAGATTCAAGGCCTTACATTGCTTCAGATAGGGACTGGCTTTCCAGACTGTGCAGAGCCTCTTGCCTCAAGAGCATCCCCTGGGACCCTCTGCTCCATGGCACACATGGCCATGCAATGCTGTCTCTGCCCAGAGTATCCCTGTTTTCTGGGAATATTGCCAAATTTCAGATGCCTGTAGCAAAGATTGTGTATCTTTTTCTGCTCCTGTCAGGGCACTTTTGTCAGTAAGGGAGAGACAAAGAGCACACTTTGTATTTTCTCAGGAATGGTGATTACTATTGCATTTGTACTGCTGTGAGGTCCTGGTTTCTGGAGGTGTTATGTAAGTGGGGACCAGCTTTTTATCACTATCAGCAAACCCCATATTTTCCTGAACTCATTTTGTAGGATCTAATCTCAGGATAAGATTCTTAGTAGTTGGTCAGCTGAATTTCTCCCTGATAACTGTTAAATGCTGTTGATCATTTATCTGCAGATAGTGATGTGAGTTTAGGCACTTGAATCACACATGGATATCTAAATGTGGAAACATAACCTCAGGTATTTTAACCTTAAATTGAATCTCAGTCACTGTTCTTCAGAAGCTTTCTTGTGACTGTTAAGAAGTTTTATCATATCACACTTGCACTCTGTCTCCATTTTACCCCTTCCAAACAACCAAAGTAGACAAATAGTACCCATAACACTAATTTCTATCCTGCTGTGTGTGTCTCAGTTACAGCATACAGATTCCCAGTCACTCTCATTATAGAAGACTTCTGAATTGTTTCAGTATAAAGTGAATCTATATGGAAAATATAGCTTGAGAAAGGTGTTGTGGGACACCTTCCCTCCAGTGTGGATCCGTGGTTTTCAGTGTAGTGTGTCCAGATTTCCCTCTCTCTGAATCATGGGGTGTTAGGTGAGTCTTGGCCACCCAAAAATTTAATCTGAAGCTTGAAGATCCAGAAAGGACAGAAATCTCTGCTGTAAAGTGAAGTTGTACCACCATCTCACAAGGTGAGAATTAGTTCCATTCATGTGTTGTGTAGCTGTTTGACTTTAACAGCGTTGTGATCAAACCCAGTTAACTTTGGGGAATGCAGTGCTGGGATTATGGCTCTCAGATTTTTACCCCAGGCTCTCCCTAGGGATGCTTACTGGATGACAAAATTCTGCTGAAACAGAGAAAAGATGTTCAAATCTGAAGGAAAGCTTGCATATCCAAATACTTCTCTGCCTTATTTTCTCTTTCCCCCTCCTCCCCCACCCTCCAGCTGAATTAGTGGACCATTATTTTTCCCACAAACCTTTGTTTCATTTTGTTTCATGAAAAATTCATGTCTTCACATCAATCAGCTCACAACTGTGTTCCCTGCAGGACAGGCACAACAGTATACAGCATACAGACACTTTGGTGCCTGATAGCTTGCATGGTATTTATTTAGTTTCTCTTAGTTACCACTATTTTATTTGTTGTGTTTGTTTTTTTCAAAAAATATTTTCCTCCACGGAGGAATCTGTTTCAAGCCAAAACTTTATGGGGAGACAAGAGGAATGCCTGCTGGATCACGCTAACTTAGGGGAAGGGCCCTCAAGAAAACCATATAGTTTATACAAATATGAGATTAATAACTCCTGTGCTCTGAGACCTAGACTCCAGCTCTCGTTGTCTAAATGATTTAGGAATTCAAGAAACAGCAAGCTCATCATGTCTGGTAGTCCTGGGCTGTTACAGACTTACTGAGTAGATCACAGTGATCCAGGAGTCCTTTAGTTAAATTATCCAAATCTGGATTTCTGCTAAGATATAACCCATGTTTCCTTCAGATTTGAACGACTGCCCTCAAGAAAAGCTCTGAGTAATTTCCAACAATTTGTCTCACTGTGATGAATTCACTATATTGTGATATCTTCTGGGTCTTATGTAGCCCCAGAACAATTTATTTGCCCGTATCAAGAGCCAGTACAGCCATTCTGATCCTGCTACTGAACCTAAAAGGATAGTATGTACAGGTAAAATCACTTTTAGGATCAACAAATAATGTACAACTATTTCCTGTGTTGCTAAACATTTCTGAAATCCCCGTCCTTTTCTGAAGCCTAACTAGGAAGACAGACCAGCTGGCTACCCACACAAACTCTCTGGTGGTGATGAAGAAGCCTGCTGGTTATCCTGCTAAACCATTTGGAAGTGACAGCTTGCAGGCTCTTGGGATGTACAGATACACAAGAGAGGAGTTCAAGCCTGTTGGAAGCTGGTAACGTCTGGATGAGGGGGAGAGGGGATGAAGTGCAATCTGTGGTGTGGGAGAAAAGTGAGAGTCCTAGATTTCCAGCCAGGCTATTCGTATTTCCTCCTTCCTGTATCTGATTTATTGTGTATCAAACATGAGTAGAACACTTGATACCCCAGACACCGGAGGGGTCTCCCAGGGGAGTACCCATCACTGATCTCTGCAACCATGTTCCTTGCCAAAGATACACCCGAAACTTGGCTAGCTCCTCTATCCTCAGCATTCAGACTGTGGTGTTCATGTTACACAGGTAACCATGAACCTCTGATGCCAATTCTGTGACAGGCCCAGCAAGAACTTGGGGCACCAGGTCAGTTCTACTCCATTCTTTTCAAGTGACAGGAGAGTTGTACCAAACTCTGACTTACAAACAGGCCTTCTGTCTTGGCTATTAACTGACAGCCTGTGCATTTCTGATCCCTCTAAGTTCTCAGAAGACAGAAAACTTATTAGAGATTTGTTTTGTGTGGAAAGGAAAATCAAAGGGAAAATAAAAAGCCCAAAGGGAAATCACAGAAACACGGGATCATGGAAAGGCTTGGGTTGGAAGGGACCTTAAAGATCATTTATTCCACCCATTCCTCCCTGCTACGTCCCCCCATTCCTCACCCTCCTTCCATCCCCTTCCCTTTCCCCCCACCCATCATGGACAGGGGTGCCACCCCCACTTGGGCAAGTTACTCACAGTTCCATCCAACCTGGCCTTGAACATTTACAAGGATGGAGGCATCCACAGCCTCTTTGGGCAACTTATTCCAGTTGCAGCTTCACCACCCTCTGAGTAAATAATTTCTTCCTAACATCTAATCTAAGTCTCTCCCACTTTAGTTTAAAACTAGGCAACAGATGTAAGCATAACCACAGCAAGGAATTTCCAAACATAAACTCTATTTTACCTAGACTCATGAAAAAAACACAATTATTTTCAAAGTCGCAATCCTTTCTCATAAGCTAGAAAAATCAGCTTTCAGCAGTGTCAACTATTTGCTCAGCTCGTTTTAGGCACCACCTAGTATTAAACAAACAAAAAACCTTAGAAATCTGGAATAACCAGGTGATAGTTGGCTGTTCTAGCCTTATTAAGTAGGTCATATTTCCCAAGCCTCAATATGACCACAAAACACAAAAGCATCTTTTATTTCCAGTATTAAGTACTGCTATTTTAACACAGTTTTAACTTCAGTGGAAACAACAATTTGCTTAAGTGTTTGGTACTGCAGTTATATATTTATTTGAAGGGATAGTAGTTCAGAGTTTTTTTCAAATGGGAAAAACAGTTTGTACTGCAAAGATGAAAGAATCTCCTTCTTCTGTCTAGACCAAATGAATGTGTTTGTGTGTCCACCAAAGCCAGTCCAAAGGGGAAAATGTAGCAGAACCTTCTAAGACAAAGGATGAAGTTGCTAGTTCAGAAATAGCTAATGTAGAAATAAGAATCTCAGAATAAACCAATACAAGTGATCTACCTTGAAATATATGTTAGATCTAAATGCAAAGAACTATATAAAAAAAATTTTGAGGATGCAGCCTCCTGAACTCCTGTGGAGCTCTAGTACTAACTGATTTTTGGGTTGTTGCATACCTGGCGTACTGGATGATGCAATGGCATCTAGTGGGAAAATAATTAAGCATATTCAAATCACTGCACACTGACATCAAGCTTCAATTGTTAATTCAAAAATATCTCTGTCACACAGGTAGGTGATGCTCCCAAGTGCCCCATTTGCTAACTGCAAAGCATTGTAGGAACTGCCTAAGTAAGACAAGCAACCCTATCATCTGTGCCCCTTATTTTTGTTGTTGTTTTGGTTTTTTTGGTTGTTGTTGTTGTTTGCTGTTTGTCTTTGCTTTGGCTGAACACCAGGTGACTCTGAGCACTTGCAGGTTTTGTGCTTGCAAATGCAGCTAATAAAGAGTGCTGGAGCCCTGAGGGGTGTGTGAACACACATCACAAAGTGCCTGAGTGCCTGGTTTGCCTGCCTGGGCACGCAGCAGATGGAGCGCTTCACTCACATAACACACGCCACTGAGCCAGCACAAACGCTGGGTCACGGGCTGACACTGGTGATGTGAATTATACTCACATCAGAATCAGACTTTTGGTGCTGTAAGACTCCTAATGGGCTTTGTTTTCCTTTTTGTCACTGGACCCTGTACGCTCACTCTCTAATTGGATACTATTTTAATGATGCTGGCAAGAACAAATGTGCTTGTAAAAGCTTGTGATGCTTTTGCACTTTACAGCAATATATCACTGTAATTTGTCCAAGGAATGCTCTAAATCTGTTCATTTTCCTCCTAAAAGAATGAAATGTTAAACACATTCAGAGCTTTAAAAGTCTGAAAATTTTGTGGAACTAAACCATAACCCAGTTTTTGGAAGTGGAATCTCTTGTCAGTGTTCCAGAGCTGTTAAGACATTTTGCTGGTGAGTCGTAGTTAGTGCTGTTAGAAATATCGCAGGCTTTAAAAATGGAAATTTAGAAGCCCATTATACAACTTTTGAAGAAAGAAAAAAAAAACCAACATATGCCAGCACTGTAAAAGGCAGTTTTTATATTGCTAGACAAATTAATGCAAATTAGAAAACAGAGAAAAGGAGCATGAAAGATGGAATATGACACAGATAAAATCTGAAATAAAAACACACAAGAAAAAATGAGTCAGAAGAGCCATGAAAAAAACATTCATGCTAATTTAGTGAAGGGAAAGAACAAAATTCAAAGTGACAAGACTGTGATTCCAAAATGCCTTTCCTCTCACATATTTCAACCTGCCTAGTGGCCCACTGCTGTGAGTCACACTTGCTGCCTTCTTGCAACTCCCTGAAGTGCTATCAGCTATGATTACTGCATGCAGTCAAGTAATCTCTAATCTTGAGCCTTGTCCTATTAACTTTCACTGGTGTGTGAGACATGAAACTTGCTGAGCTGTTCTTCTGGATTTAGGCACCTAAATTCAACCTGTTCCCCAAACAAAGCAGTTCAAACCCTGTCTCCTAGCTCTTGATGTGAGAATTTGGTAAATCAGAGTCTAAAACTGCGGAAATGAAAAAAAAATTCCACATTGACTTTTTGGCTGCTGATTAATCTTAGTGCATTGAAACAACAAACCCTTCACTTTATTGCTGCAATTACACTTGCACCTCTGACTGCCCCAGTTCAAATATTCCAATACCTTTTTCAAATCCATGGCTAATCATAATTCAGAAATTATTAATCAAGTTATGAATTAAATCCAGACTCCCCTTCACCTTGGTCCTCTGTTGGGTCTTGTTTGCAGAACAAACTTCACACTTGCTAACCACTAGGACAAGATACACCTGCACAATGTGACTGCAGCCCATTTCTTCCAAAGGGCATCTGGAAACAGAAAGAGTGCCTTATATTCATACAGGGGCCAGACCACTCTGGCCCAATGAATCATGGTTTTTTCTATGTGGTGACACAGCTACAATAAGAAGGATGGAGAGTTTTTCATGCAAAGAGCACAGCCTGGCTGTTAGGGCACCATCTTAGCAGATGTCTTCTATCTCTACGGGTAGTAGGAAGAATTGATTTCAGGTCTAGGTTCCTTGACAAGTGTTTGAGTTCCAGACTCAGTTGAAACAATTGTGGAAAACCTTTTAGAATGGAGAAGTACCACTGCTCTTTCCTTTACCTTTCATACCTGTAATGGCTGTAAAGGACATCACTAGCAATGGTGACATACTGAGAGCATAAATATTGGTTCACCCAGAAATTAAAAGGAAAAGAGGTGAAATAAAAGCAATCAGCCAACAAACCTGTGTGTGCGTCCAAACCAGCTGTCTGTTTTTACTTAGTAGTGCTCAAATATCCCATTTGGAACCCAAAGTAAAATGGGATTGACATAGAAATGGGAACATCCAAAACACCTATCTCAGTCTGACTGAGGCTTGTCTTGTTTAAATTGCAAATTCAGGCCCTACATAAAGCATCACAAGGCTGACCACTGTCAGATCTGCTTTTAACAATGGGATTTGCAGAAAAAGGTTCTGCAGGAGTGTTGCAAATGGTACATTTACGAGCTCTTGTGTCAGAAGTAAATAAGTTAAGGCCATTGAGAGTCATTGTGAGAGCTCTTAAAATGTTTTGCCAAGGACAAATTAGAATACAAAACTAGACCAATTCTCTTTCAAGAGGGTGCATTTTAGATGAGGGAAGGATTATGCCTTTGGCATAAATGTAACCAGGCAATAATGAACTTCCCCACCCCTCAGTGAAGTGTAGGATGCCTAAAAGGCTCTGAGCAGATTCAGATTTACATAGCGTCTCCCATTCACAGTTCGTGTAACTAATTTTCACTTGCATAGGGAAATTTGCAGATTGAGATCACTGAAAACTTTGAACCATGTGAAATGGGAAACATTTGTTGAAAGCAACCTAAACTTTCTGTACTGTCTTGTAGCTCCTGTAGGAAAGAGGACAGCTATGACAATAAGACTGTTAATAAAATGAGTTGGAGAGAAATTTGAGTATAAATTCACTTGCCACAACCAGAAGTAAAGGAAATGAAAATAAGACATTGTAATTTAGTAGGTTTAATATGCACAAAATTGTTAAAAATTCAATGGACAATAAAAATGGTTGTTTTGATTCAGACTCACATAGTCCGGTGCCCTTCCACAGATCAACAGTGGTGGTTAAATACATAGTGTAAAAAACAGAACTACTATACAAATGCTTTTCACAGTATACAGTTCTGACTTTGGCTACAGGAATCAGGATTTCAGAAAGAAAAAAACAAAAACCCAACCAATGGCTTATAGGATGAAAAAAGAAGGAAGAGAAAGATTTGAAGGATGAAAGAAACCCCTAAAATAATAATGGAAACTGTATGGAATGGTAAGACTCAAAGGGCAGAAGTGGCAATCATTATTCTTGTTCTGTATTTAGAGAGAGGGATTTGATAAACTTACAAAAAAGATTACAAAGATCTTTCTAGCATTGTCCTCCTTAAGAACTGTCAAGAACAACATAGCAAAGCTGATTACAACTTGAGCAATCAACCAAGAGAAGCAGTTTGGAGACCTTCTTAGAATTATAAAGATGCTTAGGTTGAAAAAGACATCTAAGGTCATCAAGTTCAATGTTAACTTGCACTATCAAGTCCAACAGTAAAACTGTCCATTTTGAAATGTTCAAAATAATTTTTTTCTATGTACATGTGATTTTTGGGCTCATAGTTTTGAGCAGAGCACTCTTTTGTATCTATTCCTTCCAGTATTTTTTAGAATAAGGACCATCTGATATCCTATGCTTGGGTAATCTCTGTCCCAGCTCCTCTGTCCCAAAGCCATTACTTCTTGGAAGTAGATATTACTCTTTATCACACAGTATTTAAATCCTTATCTCTCTCCCAAGTTGCAGATGTTTCTACTGTGTGGAAGTGGGGGATAGGAAGCATGTAAGGTCTTTGGATGATCCAGTCACAAGGCTGGCAATTGTAGCAGAAATAGTTGCTGCCATGATAAGCCCTCCAAGGCAGCTTTCCTGGCAGAACATTCTGGGAGTGTGCTAAAGACTTCACACAGCCTGGCTGGAGCACAGAGGGAGTTGGTGATGAGCATGCTCTGCCAGGCAGAGGTCTGTAAGCTGGTTACCTGCAAGGTTCTGAGCATTGAGGTTGCATAAAGAAAAACATTCAGTTTTCTAATGGGAGTTTTTTACAGAGTGTTGCAGGGAGTATTGTGTGTCAAAATATGACTGCAACAACTGTGCTTCCAGCCATGGCAAACTCATAGCAAAATTCCATTAGATATTTGTAGCACTTCAAGGGACATTTCCCCCTGAACTCTCCTGACACACTGATCTATGAAATGATATATAAGTAAAAAATAGGTCATCCTTTTATAGTCAACTGATACCATGTATTTAAAACGTATTAAAAAATCAGCATACAAATAATATAGGCATTTGAAAAATTCATATCTGTAAAAGAAAATTATATCTGGGGTAATGTGCAATCCATATGCATGTCAAATCAGTAAGATATTTGAGCCTCTGTGAATGTAAACACATATGCCATTCCTTTTCCTCTTGACCCTGGAACCCTGTACTGAAGAGGGAAGTAGTATCTAGTTGAGCATGTTGGCTAAAGAAACCCAAATGTCCAGGTTCATTTCAGATGACAATGCCTCAGAAATGCATAAAGTCCCTTGGTTTGGAGACAATGTGTTAGGAGGAGAGTGTTTTTTGTTTGAATACAGTGATGTGGAGAGATGTCTCTCTTACCTTCAGCTTTTCCAGGCTGGCTTTCTATTGTCACTGCAAGTGTATGAATTTTCTGGACTGTCCTGTGTTATTTATGTTTGGTTTCAGAAACCATGACAGAAAGGGGGAGCTCCCCAAAATAAAGAGAATCACATCTTGCCATCCCTACCGATATAATTCTAATAGAAGAGGGTTTTGGTTTGTTTAAAAGTAGAAATTATAATGTCCTAAATCTGCCCTGCACTTTACTCTCTGTACCAAGTTGCTTGTTTTTGGCCACTAAGTGATTGCTAAAGGCAGCCTACAAAAAGCAGACTGCATGAAGACTATAAGCACACTTTACTCAGCCAGAAAAATTCACTTCTTGGAATATATTGGGGACCCGGTGACAAATTAGGTTATTTGTTCCTCTAGTGTCATTTACTTAATTATATTCTTTAGCTTCCTTGCTACCCATTGTACCTCTCCCACCATATTACTGATGCACAGATGCAGAAGACATTTGACTAAGGCAGAGTACATTTTCAAGCACCAGATTGACCATATGCACACAGACTGCCTGTGATACACAAGTATTAATACTGCTTTGCTGTGTGACTATAATTAATCCATTATGAGCGGGAAATGCAACATATGCTGTATATGTACAGAATTGTTGTGTCATTCTTCTGCACTGATCTATTGTTTTTGGAAACCACTGGGTCCACTGAGCAGTCACAATGCATTTTTTCCTCAGAATGCACAATTAATATGGTGGCCTCAGGAAAACACAGGCCTACCACTAACGATCTCATTTTCTGAAAGACATTTACTGCTTGAGGTACGTTTTTGGTTCTTGAAACCTGTAAGGAAGCAACTTTGTCAATGGCATCCAAAGCCTGCAGCTCTATCTGATGCAATTGTTAGAGACAGAAACACACAGTTCACCATCTAGATCTTGCCAGAGAGCAAGGGCAAAAATCTCTATTTTTGGCCTTGGTCCTTGGTTCTGTACAGTGGGATCATGGAGTTAGGATAGACACTTTATACAGCTCTGTAAATCTCTGGTCCTTCTGTGATAATTCTGGCATCACTGAAAGCCATCCCTTTTCCTCAAGATAGTACGGTTACAAAGTTCTGCAGTAAGCCTCCTAAAGGCTTTAAAAAGTGTTGTGTACTTACAAGAGTAGGGAAGCATTTGATATCTGCCACTTTTGTCTTTAATAATTTCTCCTTGATGTCCCTGTTGAGTGCTCTCAGTAGTACCTATAAGGCATTTAGATCTCTTTCTGAGGAAGCCACTGCATGTGTTTGACTTGCATAAGAGGACAAGAAAAGGAGAGGGGAGAAAGTGCAATACAGAACATTAAAATAGGATGAGATGCCACATAACACACTGTAGCAGAATTCCTACAAGATATTCTCTGCATAGGTTAGAAAGGTTGAGCAGGTCACCACAAATCTTTGTATCTCACAGAAATACCAACAAAACCAGTGCTTGATGTATTTTGGCAAATTAGCACTGACAGAGGAGGCAGGTTTATTTGGTGAATTTCATTTCTGAAAGTTTGAATAGCTCAGGAGGATAGAGAGAATCAATCAGTCCAAACTGTGGGTCTGTATTCAAGGGTATTTGGCTAAATTTTTATAGTCTGTGATACATAAGAATTTACACTAGAGCACCCAATTGCTAATTCTAGACTTGAATCTAGCTGTAGGTCAATAACTTGTGGGAATGGCCTGAAGCTGTGTCAGGAGAGATTTAGGTAGGCTGGGCAATGGAACAGGCTCCCCAGGGAAGTGGTCACAGCACCAGCCTGACAGAATCCAAGAAGTGTTTGGACAATGCTCTTGGGCATGGTGTGGCTCTTGGGCATGGTGCTGTGCAGGGCTGGGAATTGGACTCAATGATCCTTATGGGTTCCTTCCAACTCAGCATATTCTGTGATTCCATAATTGATGTACATAAACCACAATCCTGAGGGTTTTCTCTGGTGGCTATATACGGGGAATTTTTCTCCAGTTGAACATCAGCCTCACTGCTGGTAGGATCAGCTAAAGAATTGCTCTGGGACAAATAAAAAAATTACTGTGAGCACCTGGGCATTAAGAGAAGCAGGACAAAATTTGTTGCATATTTTAAACTTTTCAGCAAGCTGCAATTTAGCTGTTCTCTGTTTTCATCCAGCAAAACCACGCTCTTTTGTTTCTTCTATGACAAACATTTTAAACCCCTTGAAATTCAACATAGACATGAACTTGACTCCTGGATTCTGTTTTGTCTAGGAACTACAGCATTTTGGTCTCATGTGCTATGCAATCTTTTCTGCATTCCTGGAAGAATTCACTGGATACAGATTCAACACAATATCTTTTTCTGACAAAATAATAAGTAATTGTCCTTTGTAATGGCAGAGCATATATGCTCCATGCTTGCAAAATTGCTACCAGTCAAATGGTAGTCATGATTGTTTTGATTCCCCGTGTGGCTGCCTGCAGAAGAAAATAGATATCTTCACTGCTATTCACATAATGATAAAAAAGTGATTATATGAAGCAGTGGTCAAGATGATTAACATGGAGCTGCTGGGCAAAATTACCACCTTCAGCTAAACTCTAACACCTCTGCATGGACATCTGCTAGTAAAACAGCCTCTGATCTGTTTGGCTTGTCATGTCAGGCAGTAAACTCCAGGAGTTCAGGGCTTGCTTCCAAAGCAGATCAGTATTTTAGGCAGTTGCAGGGAGGTACACAACAGAATGGGTTAAGCTTTCCAGTTATCCCTCACTTATAATTGCATGGAAGACAACAATAATTTGTTATCTTCCTCAGTGACCAAATTTTACAGAGGTTTTAGATACTTTCTTTATGGAATTAGGCTTTAAATGGTGATAATTTAGTTAAAATGATAGATTTATATTGAAGCACAGTAAACTGGTCTTTCGTGGAGTAAGACGTTTTGTAAGGTTTCAGCAATCAATAGTTACATGATGAGACTGACACTACTTAAACATTAGTGTTAAGGGCATAGTGAGATTTGTCTAGCTGAGATTAGAGGAATTAATTCTGATTTTTAAGTGAAGAACTGGTGAGGAGTCTGACACAGAGCTTGTTAAAATTCAGGGTGAGCCTTTACTTTGTTTTTGAAGAAGTCTTTAAATGCTTTGCTAAACAGGAGGACTCAGTACCTTATACATGGTTCACAACTCAGGAATAACTACTTGCTGCTATTAAATTCTTACCTTTCATAAATCTCCATCATTGATAACTCATTGGGAGAGCATCATTGACATTCTGTACCAATTTTTGCTGCATTTTGTCCATGCTCTGCAAAATGTTCATCTTTGGGTTTTCCTATTGCATCTGCAGTCCAACTCACTTTATTGAGAAGCAAGCTTGCCAAAAGCTTGTCTGTACATGAAAAATTGCTTCCATAAAGTCTGAAATAATTACCAGCTGTGTCTTCTGAAATTCGTACAGGCTACTATTCATCATTATTGAAGGTGGACTTTGCATTCTTGTACCTTGTGGGTTTTTTTTTACCAAACTTACCTATTTTTCCAAGTCTTTAGAACTTTTGGAAGTCATTGGATTCTGTGAATATGATGAAAATCAAATGGCCTTTTTGAAGTGAATTCAATTTATTTTAGTTTCCTGATCAAAAACTACTGGTCTGGATACATACTTGTGGCAAACAAATTCGTTTAAACTTTTCATATCCTCAAGTCACAGAACACAGTGGGGAACATTCTACGATTTTCAACAGAAAACTTCTAATATAACATTTTTATTTTTACATATGTATTTAAAGCTATGCAGATTGCTTGTTAAACAAAGCGAATAGCTTGCTTCATTTATGAATATCAGTGTGCATTCAATGTTAAAGACATAGAATTCTTGTAAACCTTACTAGATTATGAGGTAATCTTAAATGAGTTGGACAAAAATTTCTCAGCCATTCATGTTAGGGTAGGTCCTTGCAGTTTTTTAATCATCAAATACTCCCTTCCCAGATAACATACACTTTCAGTCTTTTAAGAGCATACTTGCTCTGAGTCGTTACACAGTGATTTATAGCNTAAGAAGAAGAAATGTGGAAATAATCAAAAGCCTTAAGTTAGGAAATATGGAAAATTGATAAGGGAAGCCATAGAGCTCAGGCTGGCAGGGTTTCCAGGAATGACAGGGTGGGGTTGAGCGCTGAAAGGATCATAAAAGTCGGAACAAAGTGCAGCAGTTTATTAAAACAGATAAGGGACACTGGCTATAGAAAGAAAAATCTCTCTGCTTCAGAGAGTGCTTAAGAACAGAGGTTTCACTTGCTGCAGATTCATCTTTAATTTTTAGAAAATAGAAGTCTGTCTAGATTTGGCATTTTTGTTGCAATACAGTTTCTCATATTTGATATCAATTTTAAGTTTAAAAGCCTTTAATTTGATCTAGCCCTCTGTCCACTGCTCTGGAGAGGAGTTACAGGACTCTGACACAACTCACATGTGCAGACATGAAAGGCAGCATTGATCCAAAAATTTTATATAGGCTTGAAAGAACTACCCAGGGGAACTGAAAATAGTTGAGAGTGTACTACCTGAAGAAAGAAAATATTTCATATAAAAAAGTTTAAACTATTAATTCTGGGAATTGTAATTTTATGCCTTCCATGAATTTATAGGGACAATGATAGATGGATCAAAATCATCATAATGTAGTAAAAATGGCAAGTATAATAAAAGAGACTCATAAGTAACTCATCATTTTAAGGGGATGACACAAATTACTTTGAATTTACTTTACTCCTCTCCAGCTATTTTTGTAAAGACAATAGGGAAGGAGCCAAGCAATTACAGGTATATAAAGTGCATCTCAGCTACTAACAGCAACAGTTTAAAAACCAGAAGGGATTACCTTATCTCATAACTAACTTTGGAGTATTGTAAGACAAGAGGATGCTCATTTTTGTATCCTTTTACTTACACCACATGCCTTCACCTTATTTGTCTTAACATCTGCCTTTTCCTTTAAAATCTTGACTAGAAACCAGTTGCTGAATGACATGGGAAGATCTCCCTACCCCAAAGCATCAATATAACTACGTGCATTAAAAGCGGGGAACACGTTGCAGTGCACCTGAAATATGGATATGAGCAAAGATCTAAGACGAAAAGCTTTCAGCATGGATCTGAATGTCTGAGATAAGTTTGTCTAGTTAAAAATAACCAAAGATGTAATTAAAGAGGGATGTTTGCAACAGATGTTTGCATTTTGGATACTGTTGGGGATGATTTGAAAATAGATTGTCCAAACTTTTTTGGTTTCAAGTGAAACACTGGTACCTTTTCAGTCAACCTTTTCAATTTTTCCCCTGGTCCATTTTTTTTCCTTCTGTATATGAATTCAGCTGATATTTCTGTCTATTCTTTTGAAAACTGAAAATTCAGATGTTTTTATTGAAAATCCTTCTCTCTTCATCCTGCACAAAGTGATAGTAATAGAGGTTTGGTTTGATTTGTCTAAAAAGTTACAAAGATTTCCCACAGACACTTAGAAAAAAACAATTTTACAATGAAAGCTGCCATAACAGAAATGTTTCAACCACTTCTGTATTATAAGAATAAAAATAAAAATAATTTTCAGGTACAAGACTAAACTAAGACAAGACCTGAAAGCATAAGTGTGTAGGGGACACAGATGGCTCTAAAACCTTATACTTGTTTCCTGCTGCAAGAGAAATTCCTTAGGTCTTTGATTTTAGTCAGCAGCAGAGCTGTAGGAAGGAATCACTACCAAAAAATAGGCAAGCTTTTTCTCAGCTGTATAACAATGAATACAAGGCATGTTCCACACCTGTAATTTTCAGTCATAGAGATTTTACTCATATGATGTTTAATTGTTTTGTATTCCAGAAAAAAAGAGTTTTCAAATGTACTTAGTTCAGGCTGCTATGCAGGCTTGTATAGTAAATCCTTCAAATTCTCTGCACCGACCCAGGTCAGTGGTTTGCTCTTTGAAGCTAAGGTTGTCTTCAATGCAAATGTTCAAAAGAATTGCTCATATAGAGATGTCTGTTTCAGAGAAGGCAGGATGCACTCTTACTAGATTTATGCTTTATTGCCACACAGATCTGTCCAAAGGTATGCACCCAATTTTTAAACACAATGGAGGAGAAGTTCTAGCAGATCCTGAAATTCCATCAAGGGAACATTTTTCCCTCAACACTAACTTTGATTTGTCATTGATTTAATCTAGACCATAGTTTAAATGTATTTGAATATTAAAAGGATGCAGCTGTATCTCTGATGCGCTGTTTTAACTGGGTGTATAAGAAAACTTTCAGAAAAAACCATCACGGTTTGTGGCAGGAAAGTTTAAGGACTTATGAACCTCGGTTTACTTCACTTTGCTCTGGTGAGTAGAAGCAGGAATGTGCACATGTCTAATACTCCATGGGTCTCACCCTGACAATGAGGTGAGGTTAATGAACTCTGGGAAGTGTGGCAACAGACAAGTGAATACAGGTCTGTTTTTGTTGATTCTGAGGGGGCTGAGGGAAAAAAGCCTCTGGCAGAGGAGTAGTAGGTACCACCCTGGAGTATCTTATTCAGTTGCCCTGTGTCATCATGTGGCGCTTGAAATGTTTGAGCAGCTTTAGCTGCAAAAGAAAATATCTAAAAATTGCAGTAAATAAACTGCCAGTTCTGAGAAGCAGCTGTGGTCACTTGGCTTGTTCAGCCTAAAGAAGAGGAGACAGGGGAGACATCTCAGCAGCCTCAGCTTTCTCAGGAGGGGAAGTAGAGGGGCAGGCTCTCACCTCTTCTCAGATGCCAGTGATAGAACCTGTGGGAATGATCTGAAGCTGTGTCAGGGGAGGTTTGGGTTGGCTTAGGAAAAGGTTCTCCACCCAGGGGATGGTTGTGCACTGAGCAGGCTCCCCAGGGAAGTGGTCACAGCATCAAGCCTGGCAGAGCTCAAGAAGCATTTGAAAAATGCTCTCAGGCACATGATGGGGTTCTTGGGGATAGTTCTATGCAGGGTCAGAAGTTAACTCTGTTGGCCCAGGGAACAGGACTCAGGCTCTGAAAATACTCCTCTGTAACTTGGCCAGTCTAAGCTGGAAGCAAACAACTTAAGTATATGCCACATAATAAAGATTTGCTTCCTTTTCTTTAAAATTTTGTTTTGTTTTTCATTAAAGTAATGCTTACAAGGCTTTAAAAAAATGGCAAATGATATTCAGTCAGCTCTTCAGTGCAAAACTTGCACTAGCTAAGGTCTTGACATTAAACCTCTTCCTTTTAATATATTTACAATGCTTCAAATTTATTTTCTTTCATTTTTCCTTTAGAAATACCAGTGTGTTCTGCAGAATAATTTTTCAAAAAATGAGTTATTCCAGGAGAACTGATCATGATTAAGTAGTGTTGAGATCTACCACTTGTCACTAATTACTTACAGCACTATTTTGTTGAAGCTCAGGGGCACTACGGATGTCATAAAACTGAGCCAGGCAACACAGTGTCAAGATTTCTGCATCTTAATTAAACTTCATTTGATCACCATGGAAACTCCCCATCACACAGAGATAACCAGACAAGGTGAGATTTCATTATGAGCATTCTTAAAAAAAGTGAAAGTGCCAACTAATGCCATTTCTTCAATGCTAGAAGACATTCTTAGAGAAACTATTTCTTTGCCAAAGATATCTACTCCTGTGTCCCCCTGCTCAGACTGAACACAGAAGACAGGAATTGAAGTCTATTTACTTGAGATTAATCAAAATTCCCTCAAAGGGAATGTCCTATCATCAAGTTACAGACATCAGTGGGATTGGGTGTGAGGAGCTAAAAATGAAGCTTCAAATATGTAAAGTCAAAGGTAAAGAGAAAAGAAACACGAACACCAAATCTGATGGTTTCGGACCAGCTTAGGGCTGATGTATTTCTGAACCTGTTTAATACAAAGTATTACTTTAAATATGTCAACAGTCCCAGAAAAGGATGCTAGGATCTAAGGGTAAAGACCAATTGCCAAAATTTGGAATCAGATACATCCAAATGGTACACATATTTTGTACTGAAGGTGACTATTGATTGGATAATCTAGAGAGGCAGCATGTTTTCTGTCTCTTGATATCTGCATATGAATGCTTTTTGCCTTTAAGAAAAATGCTTTAGCTAAGTAGAGCTTACATTTTGTCAAACAGAAGCTACAGTTGTAACTGGAAGTAATTTTAAAAAACCCCAGTCTAGCACTCCATTCTTGTTTTAAATTTGAGGAATGCAGTATCTTCCCTGTGTTCTCCCTACAGGAATACAGTTTCAGTACAGTTTCTGTACTGAAAAAACACTAAACTCATGCAATACAAATGATTAATAACAGTATAAACTAATTGCAGAAGTCATACATACCAGCTTTGTATGCTCATAAAATTGTTCTGAAGCAAATATCTTTCCACTCTGTCAGCATAATATTTTGTGTTGTGCTGTCCCTGGTGTAACACTGATGTCCCATTGAGTGTGACTCCAAGGACTGGCAATTTAGAGTTACCTTTGACATGGACATTCACTAGGAAAATAAAAGTATTTTTCTCAGATTCACAGTAATATTTTTTATACTACTTATATATACAGATGTACAATTGTGAAGATATCACTGCACTGCAGATATCAAATTCAGGTTTTCAGTGCTGAACAATGATAAATTTGAATTGAGCCATCATAGTTCAGTGGACCAAATTTAGTTAAAGAAGAGGTAGCTGAAAAAAACCTTTGGAAGCAGAATATCTTTTCTCGAAATCATTCTGAACTTGGATATCTAAATCCTGCAGCCCTTACTCAGGTCATTGATGAGGGTGGTGTGGGCTATTAAGACAGCATTGGTTACCAAGATGTTGGCTGAGAAAACAACCTCTGTAAAACTGCTCCACTTGTTCCATGTTCTTGGCTGTCCGCATGTGGCAGGTGGCTCCTTTCCCTTCTCCTCATCTGTTGGAAGGCCAGCTCTAAACTCTGAGAGCCAATGTTTGGCCAGCCTCCATCCCTGCCTGCACTTCTGCATCTCCTGCCCTCAGAGCCTATTTTGCCTGCTTGAGCAGCCCGTCTTCCAAAAAGGGGACTACCAGTTTTCTTGAAAGCTCTTTTCTATAAATTCACCCTCTCTTTCTCACCTTAATGGTCATATCTTGACCTTGTTGATTGTTCTGGACTACAGATGAATTGCTTGAACAAATGAAGACCTGTCTTTCCTACATGAGTGCTGGGGTCAGTCTGCACACCACTGGTGTGTCTGTTGCAGTGTGATCTTGATAGCAAAGCTCCTTAATAGTCCTGTGGCTTCTATAGAAAAATTGGCTCATTTTCCAGCACAGCTAAAATTCGTTCCAAACAGCATAACTCAGGAAGGTGGAAAGACCTTTTTACTTCTGCAAATCACGTCCAGTTGGGGTTTTGTCAGCTTAGTGATGTCAGTAGACCAGCTAGTTAAACTGTGTAGTGTTGTCCAGGGCAGTCATGTACAATCCCTGTTTGAGGATGTCATAATCCTCTCCTCTTTAAAAGATGGAGTTAGTCTGTCCTTGCAAACCTGGGCACACTTCAAATGTTTTTACCTCCTTTTTTTACAGCCTCTCATGGATTTCTTGTGAAATAAAACATATGTCTGGGCTGAATAACCAGGACTCAGGACCAGTTTTACTGGTTTCAAATTGGACAAATAATCTTTGTTCTAGATCTGCAGTTCTACAGAGAGAGGATGCCCGGGCCATTTATCATCAAATGTCAAGATGAAATACTCATATCTAACTGACTTATGACAATCCTGTTATTTGGCCATAAATTTCAGAAACCTCATAAAGCATGACAGCAAATGGACAACACAAAAAATGGATATCGCAGAGTGGGACAGTTAAAAAGAGCAAGTGCTTAACATACAATTCTGTGGCGGTGGTTCTGGCCCCTAAAAACCCTATTTCCCCCCTGTTGCCCCTCTGAAGTGTTGGGAGACCACCCCTGGGGCAGAGTTTGTAGTAGTATGCCCCAGAAGGGGGTTGGGTCTCCCAATGGTAGGCTGCCCTTTTCCCATTTGCCCTGCCACCTGCTCATCTCCTGTCTGTCATCCTTGGTTTCTAGATTGTTCTATGTTACTCGGTTACTCATTGGTTTATGTTCCTGCCTGTATTCCCTTCTCCTCCCCCTTCCCTTCCCGATTGGTCCTTATTCCCTTGTCCCTCCCTTGTTCCACCCCTGCCTTGTGACGTGATTGGTTCTTGCCCCTCAATAAAAGTCTGGTGCTAGCGGAGCTCCGGGTCCTTAGTGCCCGGATGCCCAGAGTGCTACCTCAAGACGGCTCGTGTCTCTATTACTCCGGGGCTAAGGATCCCTCCTAGCCTACTCCAGCTCTACGGAAACAGTGTCTGTCGTATAGGGAAGGCGCTGCCGACGGTGAGGGACAGAAGGGCCCGGCACCGACGACCTGTACTGGGAACACCCTCCAGGACACTTTGTGGGGCACCGATTCCGAGTTGGTGCTGCACCAGGTCCGGGACCCGCCTGGTCTGGGTTGGTCAGGCCACTCTGGTGTTGCAACGCCGCTCAGCTGCTGCCCGAAACCCTGGTGGGCAGCTGTCCGGCCAGAGCCAGCGGCAACGCAACACAGTTCCATCTGGTGGCCTTTCCCAGGGCCTGCTGACAGCAGAAGGAAGCCCCAAACCTGACCAGTTGTTTACTGACTGGTCATTAAGTGGGGTGAAATGTAGTGATGTACAATCCAAGTGCAGCTGCAAGACAGGTGTCCTTTGAATCTTAAGATGCACAAGGCAGTCTGAATGAGATTATCATATATACTGTATATCCCACTGTCAATAAGTACTTTTTTTACTTTTAAATATCTTACAGGTTTGTCCCAAGAACCAGCTCAAATCTCAGTGCTCATTTCAAACAATCATTGAAATGATTTTAGAAGACTTTTCCAATATTTATTTTCCCTTTTTTTTTGGAACACTAAGGTAAGTCTTATGATCATCCACAGTGCATATTAGCTCTTACTCTGACATTTGTTCCATCTGTCACTGAACACAGTTTGCTTTTCATAAGGTCTGAATTAGCAGAAGGATTTATTTTCACTTCACCATCTTACACTTTTCAGCTGGTTGCATATATTAGCACAAATTATGTGCTAATATGTACTAGTGTAAAATATCAGCTCTTAAAAATCAAGTTATTTTAAAATTAGATAACCAATTAAAATGTACCTGTGTATTTCTGGGTGTCCAGGTGAAAAAGACTGACATATGCCCTCTCTTCTGTCACCCTTACATGCACCTAACTTCATCCAAATTTGTAATAACATACAAAAGAGTTTAAATGTACTTTCTTAATTTGCATTAAAATTACATTAAAAATAATTATTTTATGCTATTCAGTACAGAAGTCTTGTATTGTGTAAATTCTTTAAGACTTTTTGGTCTTTTTTATGTGCATGGAGAAATACATTTCACGAAGTGATGTGAGATGTTATGAGATCTGTTTTCTTAGGCTATATTCCTACCCCAGCCTTCAGGGATCAAATAATTAAAACAGATAAGAAGTCAATTTTCTTTGGTTAACTGTATTTTTTCAGGACCCACAATCTGCTTCATTTGGATCACCATAACCATTGCAATCTCAACTGGTTAATTGGTATAAATCATCAACTATATTCTATTCTATTTTGATTTTAATGTCATCACAAGAGCACCCAAATGCTAATAGTGCAGTAAATGGCATAATATTTAGTACATATGGATAGTATATACATATTCTACATATAAATTGACTTATTAGGTGTGATTCATCTAATGAAATGCTGCATTTGTGATGGATATATCTAATCTGAATGGACCTCTTAGATTTTACTCAATGGAAACACAGTAATAAATGGATATGATTCATCTCATTCTTATACATGTCTACAGTAAACCACATGAATTGTGCCAGACATTGATTTTCCCCTCCACAGCTTTCAAAGGTTAGCAGAAGGATGACAAAACCTTCTTGCCCATTTCACCACAAATCTAATATAGGATGTTAAATTACATGCTGGTGAGGTGTGAAATAACAAATGGTGGTTTGATTCAAAATAGAGTGCAACTTTCCTAGGAGTGAACAATTATTTCCCAGTGTTACTGACTTTGAGTAGTAGTTTGAATGGACCTTTTAATGTAAATAGGATCATTCATGCAACATAGCATGATTTGACTTATGGCCAGGTGTATCAGCTTACTCACAAAATATTGTTGAGCTGCGGTTGAGAATAAGTTACATAATTGCACTCGTTGGTTTACTCACCCTTTTTAGTGGGATGACATCCTGGTTCAAGTCTTCTGTGTAGTGGTGGTCACAAACTAAGGATCCCTTTCAAATACACCTAGGGGAATCTTAGGTGTTGAAACACAAACTCAGGCCTCCTTGGAGGAACTTAAGTGTTTAAATAGTATTTAAACATGACATAGAAAAGGTAGACTCCCTTTCTCAATCACTTGAGCCCATTCCAACAGATCTTGAATACTGGAATTCTACAGGGGTTTTTCACTGACTTCCTGGGTGCTCATCACCAGACTGCTCATTATTGTTGCTTGCAGCTTCCA
Source organism: Drymodes brunneopygia (assembly GCA_013400955.1). NCBI lineage: Eukaryota > Metazoa > Chordata > Aves > Passeriformes > Petroicidae > Drymodes > Drymodes brunneopygia. Next base: position 1,091,365 of record VZTZ01007956.1, on the reverse strand, counting down.
TTTACAGTGAATTTCATTATAATGTGTTTCTTTTCCAAGAAACAGATGGTATTTTTCAACACAAAATAATTACTAAAATTTTGGAACCTGTTCTGGTAAAACAGAGCAGTTTTCCAAGCAATGGGAGCTTTTCACTTTATTGTAGTTTTGAGTTGACTCATTGAAAATGGTCAACTTTAAAAAATGTTTTCATTTGTATTAATTTTTTGGGACTAAAGGGGTGATAACTGGGAGGGAGGGTATGTGTGTGCGCACTGCAAGTTTTGCCATGTAGAATCCTCCACTGCAAAAGATGAGTGCTCAGAAACTTGTAATAGCAGTCTCCCTTATGATGCATTGACTGAGGGCTGAACTCATTCATAGAATAGAAAAGTCATGTGAATTTTCCCCAATATGTTCTATCAGAGACCTTGTTAAAGTGATCCAGAGGATCAAAAGGCACAGTAAATACATCTGAAGAGTTGGTGCTGCTACAGCTTGACACCCACATTAGTCCAGTTGTCTCTGCTTGCAGTACAAGCCAAAGTAAAGGCAAACTCTGGTGAATACAGCAGTCTCAAGGAAATGCAAGCAAATGCCAAGCAATATGTACATTTAAAAAAAGATCTGATCACAACTCAGCAATTAATTTATTTTTCTCCCCAAAACTGCACGATTAAATGTTTCACTGTTGTTTTTGACAATTTATTAGCATTACGCCTCGAAGCTGAAAACCTTGCAGGTTTCTTGTACAAGGTATCATTGGAAAAAAGTAAATTAATTTCCCTTTCTGCTTGCACAGCTCTATTAGATCTCTATTTCTGTAGTTAAATTGCTATTTTATATCCACACAAATTAGAAGGTATAGAGCACAGTGCTCACAAAAGCCAGACCTTGCACTTCTCTCAATTTTCTTTATAACACTAATACTTACTGAATTTTTAGACTATATGTATAAACTTTAGAGAAAATGGCTTATGTCCCAAGAATGTAACTCTCTCCAGCTAAAAGCAAGGATTTAATGGGATTTAATTTTTTTTTGTGTGATTTTACCCCAATTAATTTAAATAGAGCTGATTTTGAGACTATTCAAGCTACTTTTGTTCTCTTTTGCTTCTGGCTTAATGGATGGCAGCAGTTAAAAATACCACTAATGAAAAAAAATGGAAAAAACCCCATCCTCAATTTTAAATGAACACATTTGTTATTAATTATTTTTTCTCTGCATTTTCCCTCTTCCTTAGTGAAAATGCTTTCAAGAACAGTATGCTCTGATTCTTCTAATACTGAAGAAATGCATCTTTCTACTTTGTCTTATCTGCTCCTTTCCATTACCCACAATATTTTGTGAGTAAGCTGATATACCTGGCCATAAGTCAATTCATGCTATATTTCATGAATGGCCCTTTGCTATGATTTCTGAATCACAGAAATGGAGAGGAAGATAAATTTTGGGAGCTGAAGCTAAAAAGGAGATGGATAAACAGAATGGGGAGTGATTTTTTGCTTCTGTCTTCCCAGAGCCCAAGGAAAGATGCCAGTCCCCAGGTCCTTCCTTGCCAACATCTGGCGCTGCTGGCACTGACATATTCCCAGCCCAAAAATGCTTCACCATCCCTCCCTGTCTGGAGAAAGCACTGGGAAGGATTGTTTGCCTGGAACATCTAATATTGCTGGTCTTGTGCTCCTTTCTCTACACCACACGTGTATTGCTTTTAATTTCTTGCCAGAGGGCTCTATTTCAAAACTATCTTTTTCTGAAGTGTTTGTACATGAAAGAATTGGGAAAGCCAGACTCACAGGCATGGCTTCTATTTTGATACTACATCTTAAGTCACACAAATGGCTTAAAATCTGGTGACGTGCATCTTTGCTCAAATTTCTTCATTATCCAACTCATTTGCTGAACTGATGGGTACAGGTTTAAGTGTCCTGATTGCTCTCTCTCAGCATGAGGCTGCAAAGCTGGCCAAAGCCCCTCCACATCTCAAACCATGTGAGAAACAAAGAAGGGCATCATATCACAAAGCCAAGATAAAGTGTCATTGTCTTCAAGGAGTGATTTGCAAAATAGTGAGAGAAATAGCTCCGGTATTCTCTTTTCTTTACAAGAGACCAGAAGTTAGTCCTGCCAAAATATTCAAACCTATTCCTAAATCCACACCAACTGATTAGGCAGGAGCAGGTGCATAAGTATCTTACAGAATCAGAGCTGCAAGTACAGTATATTTAGAATAGATAAAAAGGAAGAAATTCTAACTTTTGTCTTAAAGAGCATATTAAAAACTCTTTTACTGAGGCTTTTACTATATTTTATTTTTCAATCCAAATGACCTAAACAAGCATGTTATCCTTTATATCCCTCCATTGCATAGAACATTGTACAAAAAAGGCATACTGACGAAGTTTGAAGTTTAAGCTGAGACTGAACCTAATTTTTATGGTAAGACACTCAATGAAGAAATATGCTTTATTATCTCACATTGAACCAGTCAGAGAGAAAAAATTATTTTTTATTTAACATCAGGAACAGACCTGGGTCATTTTTAGCAACATGGTAAAGGTTTAGCATTAGAAGTCATTCTGCATAAGGACAAAATTGGAGCTGCTTTCAGTAACAGGGATCTTTAGTGTACCTACAGGTCTTGGTGATTAATTCCAATAAGTTAATGGTTAAATGATTTGTCATTACTATTGGATCAACACTACATTGCACATATTTTAGCTGAGTTACTGGACAGTAGACATGCTTCTAGCTTTACATAATACACTTAGTTGCGTGGAAAGTTCCCCCACAAATATCCATGTGCAAAAGAATTCTATGTGCAAACAAACAGGAAATCACCATGTTACTGAGATTCATGTTGATTTGGATGGTGCTATTCTCCTTTAAAGAGCCACTCAAGTGATGAATTTCTTTCAAGGCAAGAGGAAGCTGACAGAGAACACAAGGAACAGGAGGCATCGCTGCTCTTCAGCATCATGGCCACGACAGGGGATCCTGGCCAAATACAAACATGTTTATAAACTCAACCCTTTGAAATCCAGCCCTAGGAAATATTTCTGAAGGCAAGGATAGTCTTCCTGTTGTATTTCTCAGCAAGATCACCTCTGGCGTGCTAATTATGCCTGCAACTATTTCCAAACACTTATCTGCTACAAACTGTGCATAGATGTCTCCTCTCTCTTTCCTACCTTTGTACATACTTTTAGGTTGACTACACCCCGTGAATTCACCTCCAGATGGTACTGGCATTTAAGTACTAGGTTTGGGCCCCAGTATGGCAAATCACATACCTACACTGATTTCTGTGAGACCGTCTACATGCTAAAAATGCAAGAAATTTGTTAAGTGCTTTTTCTGGATAGGGAATGCTGCATATATCATACCATTACCAACTCTTAAGCTATCCAGTTTCACTCAGGCATCCAGTTTGCTCCTGCATGCAGTGTCTTAGACTGGGTGATGGGATTAAATAGTCATCTCAATGCATGTAGCAGGTGATAAGATATTAAATCCCAAATCTTTGACATTAAATTTACTGGAAGAAGTTTCTGGTCCACAGTGCCCTGGCATACAGTCAAGACTGTCTTCCTGATGGTTTGGAAACTTCCAGGTATAGTATTCTGATTTCATGACTGAGTATTTGTACCCTCCACCTATAACCATAGGTTCAAATGCAATAAAAGCTTGAAATGCTGAACTGGATGGTAGTTGCAGCACAATGTTAGCAATCCTGATCAGAAATGCTGCATTTTAGACCAAGATTTTAATGCAAAATGAATAATAAAAAAAAACTATCTGAAGGTATGGGTGTATGCCTTGTCTGTGTGCACCAGAGTGCAAGTAGGCATCTTGAAAGAAACTTTTTGAAATTACAGTTTTTGGGCAGCATATATATGATGACATAGTGGCAAAACAGCACAGAAAATACATATCATCATCAGGGAATGGACTCAATGCTCCAGTTTGATCTCAGCAGTTTTGCCTTTTCATAGCCTTCTACAGTTTTTCTCTAGACCCACTATTAGAAACCTTGCAGATTAAGTGTTGACAACAAGTCCCCTCCTGAAATGAGGGAGAGTGCATCCTAGGCAAACACCAAGTTCCACTTGGCTCTTGTAGTGAGATCAGCACTGAGCTCTTTCAGGATGGAACACTCTTCTTGGGGCTGTCTCAGAAACAGAGATTTTGAGAAAAGAGGAGCAAAGACATATCCCTGACACATACCGTTCTTTTTGCAACTTAGGTTTAATAGTTTCCAATGACTCACACTGTGAATTCACCTCTTTGTTTTCAAGATTACGTACAAAAGTTTATTTAAAAGTAACTTTCTTCCAAAAGGGCTTTTCATGCCTCTCCCTTGACTTTATTCGCTCAGGAGTGAGTGCCAGATGAGGCAGCTGTAGTTAGGATGAAAATCAATAGTACCCCTTTCTGAGTCATCAGTAACAAAGTTTTTTTTTGTCATTAACTTACAATTTCAATGACTTCACACACAGTGTCAGATCCCAAATGCCCTCCCACAGGGCATTTTATCTTCCTATCAGAGGACTACTATCTTTCAGACCTGACTTTTGTCTCTATCCTTTTGGGTACAACCTATGTGCAAATCATCATAAAAAAGACAATGTCACTGTAGCAAAGAATTCTTTTGATTCCTATTCTAGGAACTCTAATCTTGGAAACAGTGGTGCAGATCCTCCTCTTACATTAGCTTGACAATGCTGTGATTCCAATAATAAAGCCACTTCTGAGTTTCTTGAAGGAAGGGAAATCAGGCCCACATATTGCAACCAATACTTACCAGAGAACATCACCAGGTGAGATTAGATCAAAAGCACAGCTTTCCAAACCATCTTGAACTTTATTATCTTTTGAGTATACTCACACAGGGAACATTAGAATAAATGATGCCATCCATAAACATAAATTGATTTAAATTGTCTTGGATTTTGTTCTCAGGTCGGTCAGGTGAAATGGCTGGACAAGAGTGAGGTATATGTAAAAGTAGGTAACAGCCATGAAAACCAACAAAATACTTAGGTTAATATTGTTCACTGCAAAATCAAAATGCTAAGAAAAGTCATGGCAAAGGAAAGGAAATGCACTTTTTAAAAGTTGCCTAGTACACATCAGAATGGCTTTTAGTCCAGAAATTCCCTTAACATTCAATAAGTATTGGTATAACTGATTATGCTTTGGGTCACAACATTTTCTGACTGATTTGATGAGTTTTTAATAAAGTATAGTAGATCAACATGTAGGAGATGGAGTTTAAAAATTCAAGCATACAAGAAACAAGCAGAGACATAGCCTGAGATGAAATTAGTTTTGGAAAATGACTGGAGGAATTTTAATACAATCAAGACTGCTAATTTAAAAAAAAAATAAATGGAACATTGTGATATTCTTGAGCTCTAGGTGCATTCAAGTTGTAATTCAATTGTTAAGTCTCCACATAACTGATGAAAAAACCAGAAAGACTTTGCTACCTTAGAAGTAACCTTCAGTTAGCAGTGACTTAAGATAAAGAAACATACTTCTACATTTTATTCAATGTTAATAGCTGATACAAATCAGATGATCCTTGTCTGTAGGTGCTGGCAACATGCCTGCAAGACCTTGGGATGTTGCTCAATGTCCTGTCCTTGCTTTTCACAGATCAGGTTCAGCAGCCTGCCAGAACAGGGTGCCTGCAGAATCTCAGTTGCTTATTATCATTGCCCTTGGGCCAATGACAATCAGGAGTCATTTCATGAGATGAAGAAAGATTGGTATTTCGTGTGATAATAAATTATTTTCAGTCTTGCCTGAATATGAGTATGAAACAGATATTTTTTTCATTATTCAAGCCTTGCAACAATCAAGCTCTTTCACTAAATGAGGTCAAAGTAATAGCCATCAATTCTAGAATCAGCAAAAGGCTTCTCTGGCATATGATATCTTAAAAAGCTATGTCTGATTTCATGCAGTTATTCTCAGTCCTCATGATGGTGACAGAAAGAATAGAAATCCTCTACATTTGTCATGGTAGAACTACTTTGTACCATTCTTGGTAGCGCAAGCTGTCTTGTTTCACTGGCTGCCTCATAGAAATAGCTTCTGACACCGATACTGCTTACAGGATCTGTGTAATTGAGAGTAATTTACAAGCTTCTTAGGTTCTTAAATTGTGATTGTTCCTCCTTTACACAAAATTTGACCTCTTAGTCTCCATGTAAGTACAGTGTAAGCAAGCTTTGAGCTAGCTTTTATTTTTTTTAAGTACTGCAAGCGACAACATCTCTCTGCAAAGAAAGGGGACAATACTACAACTAGTTTTAAAATTGTCAGCAGAACTGCTTCCAAAGAATGAACGCAGGAAAAAGTTACAATGGAGGTTACAAAAAACCAAAACCAACAAACGAGTAAATAAACTGTGAATTAAAGGAAGTGTGTAAGATGGAAGTGGAACAATGAAGGGTGTTCCAGGCAAGCATCATTCTCTGTGACTCTGCTCCAGTGCAGCATTTCATTGTTCTGTCTGTAATGGTTTTTCTGCAGTATCAACATAGTTTTCATCAGGACTCTCTTCCCACCAGTTGCTCCTGCGTATGAGGCTGATGGTGTTGCTGAAAACATACTTTGCTGAGGCTGCACACGGACTGACTATTAAATTTGGGGCATGTGTGTTTTTGGGTCAACAAATGTTGAGCAGAAGCTTTGACCACAGGATAGGAAGAGGGAGGGGAAGCAGGGGCGATTCCCACACTGGTGGCAGTCACTTCCCACGAGAATCCCCCATAACAGCACTGTTGGGTTTGCAGGTGTGGGGCAGGGAGGATAACAGTGCAAGGGCTGCAGCGTGGGAACAAGGAGAAAGTGCTGCCCCAGAGGCTCTGGGAAAGGCTGCCACGGCTTGGGTGACCAGGCACAGAGCTGAAAGCCAGCTATGCAGCTTCAGAGAGAGGGCTGTAAGCATTGCAAAAGGCTGAGGCTCTTAAGGCAACGTGTGACGTGTGGCTTAGTGGATGGTGTTGCCTTGCGCCAAGGACCAGAGACCAGCAGAGCTCAAAACCTAACAGCAGCAAATATAACTCACTTCAGTAGCAGCTGCAGAGGTTATCAGAATGATGCAGTTTGTAATGAAATTAAGTGTGTAAACAGGCACTGGAGATCATAAAGGGAAGGCATGGCACGTGCATAGGAATCCTCTAGCCTGGGGTGCTATTGAATCCACATCTTCCAGCTCCAGAGATGCCCGTCACTACCTAGATCTACCTATCTATCTACCTACCTATCTGCAGGGTGATCCTGGCTTTTTCTGCGTGGACACCATTTTCTTGGATACACAGCTGAATTTTCTAAGGGTTCCTACAAAAGTGAAGGGTGGGTCACCGAGATACCTCCAAATCTGGTCAAATACCTGTATTTCCCTAGGTATTGTTAGAAGACTTTTTGTGCCTCCTGAATCATTTACATTGTAGGACATGTTCATATGTATCTATAAAGGATAATTTATCCGGGTTTCTAATTCTCACTTTTAATATTCATCAAACCAAAGGAAAAAAAGTGATTTAATGAACTTAAAAATGAAAAGGAAATAATTAGGCTGGTTGGAATGAAAACACCACCACAAATCCAGTTCAGTGTGAAAATAAATGATTATTTTTCTTGATAGAACTCAAACTTATTCCATCTTGTTGTTCCAACTTAGCCTTCTTTAGACAATAAGAAATTAATCTCACCCTAAACATTTATCAAGCAGCTTTTGTCTCCTTTCTTTTGTAGCAGAGGGATTTCTATTGCGTCCTTCAGTTTGGATGTAATTTTCCATCTTGTCTGCTGTCTGATGATAAATTTGTGAAATGAAGCATGAATGGTACATTTGGGAAAATGTGCTGTTTTGCAAGTAAGGACTAATTTCCTCTTCAAACAGAGTGGAACTTAAAGACAGATGTGTCCTCATCTCATGAAGTAATTATCAGCCATAAAAGCCTTTTGTTAGGAAAAGTCTGAATAATACTTACCTGAGGCAAACAACAGGGGAAGTGTCTGAGATGGGTCTCTGACACAGAGAACAGGAGAAGGAGGCAGTGATGGAAGTTGCTGAGCTCTCAAAAAGTACAAGGCACAAGGTATGTGGTGCTTGTTAGCCATGCCTATTGCTGCATTCCTCCTGGCCTTTCTGCCAACCTGCTGTTACAATGCTGCCTGGAGGAGCATCTCTGAGACAGCCACCACCAAAGTACATGATATGATCATGAAAGCCAAAGTGACACTTGGAAAAAGAAAATATTTCATGAGAGCACATGCTCCTAGTTAGTGTAGCTAACTAGAAATCATCTTGTTTGATTTCTAGTGAAGGCATAAATATTTGGTTGTGTTTCTGTTATGAATACAGGAAAAGGGGAAATGTGTCTTAGAGTTTGATTTTTCCTAACTTTTTTTTTCCTGCTGCTGGACATATCTTAACTTATCCTATGGTCTATCCTTATTCCTATGTATTGTATATAGTCACAATATAGTATATTGACACTATTATTATTATTGTCATCATCACAAATTGCTATAAATATTCTTATTAAATGTTAATTATTAATATATTGACTGAATTGGCTCAAAACGTACTTCTGTTAGGCTTGCCCAAGAAGCAGCAGGGTGTATTACACTCAAAGGCAGATGGGCTGCTCGAGGGTTTGAATTTTAAAAGGCTTTTACCTTTTCCTGTGTCAGGGGATTTGTAACTGCATGTGAAGTGAAGCAAGGAGCAACTGAAAAAGGAGTGTGAGGAATGAGTAAATGGATTAGCCCATGCCAAATCAAGTGGTTCTGGTTCTAAATGACTAAAAGCCCATGACTTTTATAGACTTGTGGCTACACCCTACCAGTGATACTGCCTTGGTAAATATTTCTTAGAGCAACATTACAACAATGGACAAACCAGGAACACATTTCTCATGCTTGTCAGTCTCGGCTGCTCCAAGTGCTTGGAACACCTGTCTGTTTCTTCTCAGCTGTCACAGAACTACTTACTCCAGATTTATCTTCTCAACCTTACTTCTCTGTTTATGTGCTTGAGCTGTAAGGCTGTAGGCTAAATAAATGTTTATGTAGCCCTCAAAATTGACTGGTACCTACATAAGTTTTAGACTTCAAGAACTTGCTCAGGAAACTTCCACTGCATGGAGATGTTTTGCAAACAGGATATTCACAAAAAGTAATTATTTATTGCCTAGTACAGTGGGCAACAGACAGCTAGGACTAGCAAGCTCCTAGGCTAAGTGTTAGTATTCTTACCACCACTGTATGACACCACTGGGTCTTTGCTGGACAGGTATCAATGGGAATGAAGGGGCACCTTCAGACCTCCTGATTTTCATTAGCATTTTAAATTTCCTCATGCCAGTGTTTCTCTTCTTGAACCCTGTGTTGGGGGAGATGAAATAGGAAAGCCTTATAAATATGATTACCTGGCAAAAGATGCTGAGAATAGTGAAACTGAAATGAGGACAAGCTTTGAGATACCAAACTCCAGTTACTGAACAACTGGAAAACAATGGCATGGCCGACTGAAGGTAATCCCCCTTTTGATTAAACAATACCCTCTGCTTGCAGACAGGTTCAAGGGTCAGAGCAGACCCTACCAACCTGGCAGACGGTCCAAAAAGCAGTTTTTAGGGTTTAAAATATAACACCATATGGTAATACAGTAGTTCTTATAGGATGTATGCAAATGTTATAAGATTTGTAACTTGTTTTAGATTGGTTAATGAAAATTAGAATATTCAGTAGAGAAGATGGTTTATTGTATTGTAAACGACAACCTTGCTCTCTTTACTCTTAGTTCTGGCCTCTTCTCTCTTAGCTCTTAGCTTTGCTCTTAGCTCTGCTCTCTTTACACTCTTCACTCCTAGCTCTTAGACCTGCTCTCTTAGCTTTACACACTTCACTCTTAGCTCTTAGCCCTGCTCTCTTTACTCTTTCTTGGCTTTTAGCTCTTAGCTCTTTCCTCCTGCCACTTCACTGACCTCTTCTACACTCTCTCCCCCTCACGCTTATTTTCTCACTTCTCTGACCTGCTCTGGGCTGCATCTGGCAGCCCTTGGCAGGTCCTCTGCACATCCGCCCCTTTACAATAAACTTCATGTTTTAAGACCTAACTTCAGAGATCTCTCGTCTTCATCCCAGCCGTCTGGAACTGAACCAAACCGAATCCTACAACCCTGGAGGGCCTGTCTCCACCTCAACAATCTTGTCTTGGGTTTCAATCCATCTAACTTTTCTTAGCAACACATGGTTCTGCTCTAGGTACTTTCACACAGCTTAGAGTTTAGTAACTTTCTCAGGATTCTGAGACAAGATTATGTAACTGTGCCATAACAAAAGTACACCTTAAATCACAGACAACTGAACACCTATCAAGGGGAATACACCTTTTCTTAGAATCAAAGTTCATAGAAAAATTAGTCAGAAGCAGATGAACTCAGTAAGAAGGGACCTAAATGGTGATATTTTCCTGCTACATGCTCCAGTGGATTCATGCTACAGCGAATGAGATGTGCCTCATACTTTCTCCTGTCACAGAAAGAAAGACTGGCATAGGCTTTACCTGCTGCATCTCTGTGCCATGAAAGAGAAAGCATCAATTGTTTTGAATGTAGAAGTCTTGGCTCTTTTTTTAAAATGCCACTGGCCAAATCATTCCTTTGCCATTTTAATCACTAACATTGCTAGTTGCAATGTTCATCTTCAATTAAAGTCAAGTGGCACACTGGAATGTTCCAAGTGATGAGTAGGACATCATAATGGACTCCCTTTTCACTCATCTCAACCTTTCTCCTGTTTCACCTGAGACAAAAACATAAAAGTACATCAATATATGAGCTCAATGAAATGCTCTCTGCAGCACACACAGTTATGATTTCACTTAGGCTAGATTTACATATTGATATTTTTGTTGGACAGTCAGATTTAATCTTCATGTACATGGGGGCAAACTTATATTAGGATTGTTGTCTATGTGTAACTATGTTCATCCTTGTCCAGAGAACAGATGTTGCAAGTTGTTTCTTACAAAATTTTGTTTTAACCCACAGGCAAAAGTTGTGCTACCAAAGTTACATCCTGGTCTAATTTATGTTGTCTGTCTGTGGCACAAATATAAATCTGTATTTAAAAAAATGTGCCTGATGTCAATTTAGAAAACTTTCTCATAGATCTTAACATGCATATTCAGCTTGGATAGGTTTACAGCTTTCCTTAATGCTTTTTATTTCATATTAAAGGGAGTCATGAAAACCAATTTTTTTTGCATTTTACCCCTCATAAATTGACCCCTAAAGCTCCATACAAGAACAACTGTTTTTGTCGCTTCTTAAGACCTTATAAAGACATTTTATTTGCAAAAAGAAATGCTGAAATACTAAAATCTCTGTTGGACCATTGCGTGACATAGTTCACTCCTATTACTAAGCAGAGGATTTATGGGAATAAAAGCATTATCCAGCTATATGACAGATATTAATTTGCATGTGGTGCTCATTTTGTTCAGCTCAGGCTTCTTCTGGAAGTGCCTTCTTGGGTCTGACCTGCTCTTGTCTTTAATTATAAGGGTTTTTATTTTTGAGAAATGTGGACGAAAACATGAAGATGTCCAATGCCGCATTAGTCATCTAATTTACTGAGATAAATTATTTAAATTATGTTTCTTACTTTTAGTGTGAATGTGGGCTGGTTTTAAGCTCGATTTGATAAGCTGGCGGTTTTTTGGCAAAACTGCTGGTTTAGTATTTTCACTTAATAAAAGCTCCTAGGTGGATTCAGAGATGCTTTACTGAAACTATCAAGCACTAAACAGTTTGGAAGATTGTTTTCAGAAAAACCTTTGTTTCTTGGCTATAGTGTCATAATTGGTGTTAGCAGTGATAAAACTGGGAGACAAGTAGGTTGAACAGCTTTCCCTAAGCAAGTGTATTTGAGATTGGAAAACTTGCCTCAAAATAAAAAAGAAAGCACAAGCTTTCTTTTTGAAAAAAAAAAATCTGTTTTAAAACATGGCTTTACTTGGTACATAAATTATTTGTCATATGAGGTTTTTGATATTCTGTCTTTCCTCATTTAAGATGTCATGTCTTATTCCTGCCTTAACACTTACTGTCTTTTGCATATGTTTTTCTCTAAAGAATGAGAATAAAGATACACCTTTATGTAAATTCTTTAGGAATATGGGAAAAGACTGTAATTTGTCACATTACTCAAATATAAGAACAAGCTTTTGAAACTGAATTTCGAAGGAACTGATCATTTCTTGACTTTTTTTAAACTGTAAGTCAACCAAATTAGATTTCTATTATCATTCATTAGTGTAGCCTCTTTATAATAGCTGTATTTTATCCATTTCAAAAATATTTGTAACTTTTAATTTTCTAAATAAATTATTTATAACTTTCTTCTTTCCGTTTCCCAATAATTTTTCTCTCCCTCTCTATAGGAACTACATTCCACTAGCGTGGAAGGATGCTGTCCTTTATGCTACAAATTCAATATTATCTGTCCTTCCCACCGAGCCTTTTTGTTTAACCCCATGTGTTTTTAATGTCTGATCAGTGCCTTGTGCTATGCAGGAAAGCCTGTACTTTCGTTTTCCTTCATGCTCACTCTGACATATTATAAGAGATAACTTTGTTCCAAAGTAGACTTCTCTTTCCTGAATTCAGTTTCATTTTTTCTTAAAGTCAATAATATACAGGAGCTGGTTTTGAACTCTCTAGTTAATGATGCAAAATAAAATTCTTGGTGTATTCTTGTGACGTTTTAATAAATGTCTCAAAAAATAGCAGACATGAAAGGTTTCTTCACTCTGCCTGGAAGCCAACTGTTCATTTCAAACTAGAATGGTTAAAACAAGTCTAGATTTGGTGACATTAAGTCTCTTCTAGAAGCTGCACCTCTAAAGATAAGCATCAGAAAAGTAGCACTGGATTAGGATCCCTTAAGGTCTCGTACAATGTGTGATGCTTTATTGAGACTTAAAATATTTCTGCCACCTCCAAAAACATCAGAAGTAACTCCTCTAGTTTTCAAAAAGTCAGTAATCATGACCGATGGCATTCTCTTTAAATATTTGATTACATGCTATTTTGTTTTTCCTCCAGATGATCATTCCTCTTTCAGCAGTTCCTATTTTTACATTGAGAGTCAAGAATTTCCTGTCTGCATTTTTAAACAGAATTCAGCCCTGGATCAACAGCATTGCAGGAAAGCTCCATTATCTTCTATTTATCCCAGGCTGATATTTCTAGATATCCACCAGACCTATGTACATTTTGAACACCACAGTTTTCAAAGGAGAATATGAATCATTTTGCTGATGTTAATAAATTAAATAGCACATTCAACCTCACTAGAAAGCAAAATTGTGAACACTGTATTTTTGTTGAGAATAAAATGTTTAGTTTGAAATATCTTTTGACTGACAAACTTCCCTGACTCTAAAAAAGTGTTTCTGACAGCACTCATGTTATGTCAAGTATCTTTTAAAATGCACCAATACTTGGAACATTTTTTTAGTTACAGGACTTTATTAAAAAGGTCCATATCCACAGTCCCCATATAGAAACCACCATAGTTAAATTCATGTACAAATTAGGTGTCCAGTCTAAGCTTTTTGTCTCTGCTGCCTCTCAGTATCTCTAATAAATTTATTTTACCCCAGTTTACTGCAAAGTGCCAGTTTATTTCTCAGTCTTATTGAAAGACACAGAAGAACCTGCAGCTGTGAGAACTCCACCTGGCCACCCATGAAGCACATTCAGAAGTCCAACTCTATGACCATTATTTCCCAAAAGAACCTGTGTGAGAAGAGTTCCTAATTTCACACTTTTCATGTTGTCTTCACTGCATGCTACAAGTTCTGAAATAGCTATGTTTTCAAAGAAAAAATTTAAGCTAGAGGGAATGTGCCAGACAAAAGGGTTATTTTTCAAACATTTTAATCAAATTACAAAGTATGATTCAGTGTCATCTGGTTATGATACTGAAACCAAAGCCAGACTGCTATAAAGTGTATCTGCTGCCACTGATGACTGGAGCTCATGGAGAGAATGATGCATATGTGATATTTTTCCTCCAGTGCCTTTAGCTTTGTGAATGTTGAAGGATGCAAATTCTACAGGAAAAGCCTCAAACTGTGTTTCCTGCAAGATGTCAAATGACCATTATGCTCAAACACACAGGTTTCAAGCATCTGAAAACTGCCTGTCCATGCTTTTTTAGGAAAAAGTTAAAAACTTTTTTCTGCTTTATTTCTTTCATACTAGCAGGATAAATTGGAAATTACTTTTGGACTCCAAATGAGAGCTCCAAATTGTAAACTTGCACACCTTATGCTTGTTATGGTTTAACACAGACAGCAACTAAGCACCACACAGCCACTCACTCACTCCTCACCACAGCAAGGAGAGGAAGAGAATTGGAAGCATAAAGTGAAAAAACTCGTGGGTCAAGGTAAACACAAAGAGTCATTGAAATAAAATAAGATAATAACTAATGAAAATGAAATAAAAGATAAATTAGTTCGAGAAAGACAAATGATACAAATGAAAACATTTGCTGACTGTCGACTGATGTCCTGCCATTTCCCAGGCAGTGGCTTCCCAGATAACATTCTTGCCAGCCACGTGTTATGGACTATCCCTTTGGTCAGCTGGGGTCAGCTGTCCTGGCTGTGTCCCCTCTGAGGTTTCTCCACTCCCTGTGCACCCTCAGCCTCTTCACTGGTGGGGTGGGGTGGGAGACAGAACAGGCCTTTACACTGTGCAAGCACTGCAGAGCAGTAATGCAAATATTCCTGTGTTATTGTAAGGAATTAAAGAGTACAGCTGCCTGTCTCAAACACTGTTAAGGCCAGAGAAGCCATGAGACAAGCACAGAAGGGAGTGGTGGGACGGCACTAACTCCAGGCCTGGAGGAGGGAAGATCTGGCCAACACATTCTGGGTAATGCACCCAGACAAAAATTCCCTCTGTGGAAAACCATGTAAAGGAGCAACTGCTTGTACAGATATCTCCAGCCAAACAAAGATCACCCCAAGTTATGGGACAGATGGCATCTGTGACCACCACCAAAGCCCCCTGAATAAGCATCCATGGATATGGATACCTGGAAATTGGTCTCTACGTTAAGCCAGCACAGCAGGAACTTGAGATAAGGGTGTTATTTTTGTCCTTTGTTATTTTGTTTTTAACTCAGACCTGGGGGGAGGTTAACACAGCAGGGGGGAGAAGAATATGTTACTAATAATGGACACAAAGTATGCAGAATTTGCAGGCCGTAAGGAAAGCCAATTCAACAACTGGTGAAATCAGCTCCAGTTGGGAAAAAGGTAATTCCGGTAGGGGGAGATTGCAACTCTCACTTGGGTTTCTCCCAAGAAACCCAAAAACTCAAAAGAAGAGGGAGACAGAACAGACGAATTAGCTTTAGAGAATTAATGCCAATTAGCATTAATTCCTTTGTTTGCTAAGATGTATAAATAGTGAAAAGTTTCAAATTGCATTGGGGCTCCCACCACTGAGAAGCCCAGGGGTGAAGAAGGGCCAGTGGGACACCAGCAGATCCACACCTGGTGACTATCTTCACTTGATCTCTCTACCCTATTGCTAAATAAAATCTGCATTATTGATTTCAGCATAGGGTCTTATTTGCACCTTAATTCAGGCAGGGACATCTCTCACTAATTGGATCAGAGCAGTTATCTGCACTGTTTCCAGCACAAATCCAAAACACAGCCCCAAAATGTAACATTAGGAGAACACTCCTGTTTGCTCTGAACCTCACCAGACCCTTCCATGGTTTATTTAATGCATTACAAGACCAGCACACTTAACCAGTTATTTGTAAAGTTTTTTTGGTGTGTTTTTGTGTGTTTTGTTTGTTTGTTTTTTGTTTTGTCACGCTGGTGAATTAATGCAGATCAGAGACACTCATTGGAGCTTGCAAGTTAAATCATTGAAGAAGATGGAAAGGAGAAGTTCAGCTCAGCCATATCTCATGAAACTGCAGTGAGAATGACTGGGCCAACCTCACAGCTCATATTTGTTCGTGCCTCTGTCGTCAAACTCACCTGGGTTCCCTGTACTCTTTTTTCTTGATACTGTCTGCTATGAAGAAAGTTAACTCTATCCGCAGCCAAAAGCAGCACAATGCTAAATTTAATCAACAAAAATTACACTTTGAATATCTGTGCTCCCACCACTGATGTAAATGGAAATGTTGTAATATCCTCTGTCTCTTGCTTTATGCCAAGGTTCAGAAAGCAGAGCTGTCTAAATCAGTGTCCAGGGACTGGGACATGTATTTTTACACAGGTTTTTGTATAGTTGGCTGTGGTGTCTCAGAGCCACAATATTTAAATGGTAACTTACACAGTAAACTGTATAATCTCAAAAAATATTTGCCACATTTTATAATTTATAACTTTTTCAGCTTTCATTTAGGTGAAAGTGCTTGTCTTCTGCTAAAACTAACACTTTAGAAAAATAAAAAAACAAACAAAAATAAGTCCCAGACATCCACTCCTCCACAGCCTTCCTCCCCACCACCTAAAAATAATAGTGATAACTTCAAATTTATTTTTTTAAAATTTTTGTCCTTTCAGTGTTTTCTTCTCTCTTACCACAAATTTCAAAGCTCCTTAGTGGTCTCATTGTTCCACCCATGCCCAGTTATTTTCATCTCTGAAGCAGCCTATGAAAATGTACAAAAGCACAATTGCTGTTCTGTATGGGAATTTGTCAAATCTGTCCTACCTTCTCTTCAACTCAATTTCAACAGATTAAACTCATTAAGAATGGATCTGAATATTCCCAATCCTTTATAAAAATAAGTGTTTAGCAGCAAACCCAGAACACATGACAATGTAATAATCCATATACTGACTGTCACTCCATTGACAACTTCAAGAAACACGACAAATGCATAATATGTTGTCATCAAACATTTTTTGGCCCCTCTGACTGCATTACATGCTACCACCAGAATTTATATAGACTCTCCTGGATAGAATTCATTAACTTGAAGATGGAGCATTAATTCGCAAGTGATCCTCCAGGTCAAAGACAAGATGATTTATAGGTATCACACACTTAAAAGCCCAGGCATAAACCCTTCCTTCACACAGGAAAGGTGAAAATGGCATCTCTTATGGGCTGCATCTGCAATAGCAAGTAACACCAGTTTTAAAGTCATCCTCCCACCTAGGTCCATCCTCCCCTACAAACTCTAACTGTTCTCAGCAAAGCACCTTGTGTTGGAGGAAGTGATTTTAGATTTCCAGCTCTGATATTAATCACAGTCTCCTTTCCTTCTGCACTCACTTGGCGTTTACCTAGACCCTCAGTCCCTGAGAAGAGCAGTTCCAACAGCAGCAGTTGTATACCACTTCATATTGTGTTTCAGTCCTTTAGTGCTGGTCCAGATGCATTGTGTGTCTTCTTGGATCACGTCTGTATGTGTTACTTTCCACTAGTGGATGAAAAAAACATATCCATGTTAATCAGGAAAGACTTTTCTCCTTTCGGCTGAGGCTGGGATTCTTACAAGCTAATTTGCTCAGTTGAAGATTTAGACATCTAATGTGTTTGAATCATCTTGGCTCCTTTAAGCTCTGCAGGGTAACAGAAGCCCAGGGGCAATTAATGTTCTCTTAGATAGCAATATGACAAAGATGAATCATATTATTCCCAGAAGTGTCTCTGCATGGAGAGGCCAAGATGATTGGCTTGGGCAATCAAAGTTAGGCTGAAAAAATTTTGCTTGAATTTTTTTCAAACTAGATAAGCTCTATAAAATATTTTGAGATTGAATTTTGCTTAGCACCTGTTATCAGAAACTGCACAAAGAAATGGCTACATCTTTGCCTCCGTGCTTTCTTTCATTTAACAGTATCTAGCAATGAATACTTACAAATAGCTTAATTAATTGGTTATTGGATAACAGTATTATCTTATATTTAGTATTAGATTAGCAATAGCTACAGAAGTCTGTCCAAGATATTCTGGTTCAAAGGTATATTCCTCTTTACCTAAGTCTCAGTGTCAAGCCAGATAGCATCACTTGGAGGTGTGTATCAGATGCTGTGCCAAATGTCATCATGGGAAGTCCCACATTTCTAACTCAAAATAGTTTTGGATTTCTGAAACAGATCTATAACAGAATCTTAGAAATCAGAGAAAATTGACAGCATGCTGTCTCACTGTAAAGACACTTAGCTTTCCATCTCCACAAGGAATAAAGAACAGAACAGCTGAGATATGTTGTAGGGCACTGAGTACATTGTTTAATATGTTGTGGTTTCCTTGCTAGATATAGGAAAGCAAAGAAGTCCAGATTGAAAGAGATAACCCTTGTCACAATGTCAACTTTTCAGCTATATCACAGGCAACAAGACCAGCAAAGACATCCTCATAACAAAGTCATTTCATCTCAGAAATAATGGTTTTACTTCCACCACTCTTACCAAAGGCTATCACTGGACATTGCTGTTCTGGGAGGTAAAAGTCACTTTGCAGTTATCAGCATTTAGCACCTCCTGACTGTGTTCTACCCAATTGCTCTTGTAGCAGTTTTCACCTTTAATTCAAACAATCCTTTACCCATTCTGCAGTTTCTGGTCCTGAAGTACAGAAAGCAAGCACACACGTCTGAGCCTTTTCTGAAAAAAACAAAATTAGGTGAATTTAGATATTTCTCCCTTCTTCTAACTTTAGTAATTTTCTGTTAGTCCTTTTCCCTGTTCTTATTCCAATCTGAATATCTTATCTTTCCTGGAAACAGCTGGTGAGAGTTGTATTTCAGGCCTTGTTCTGAGCCTGGAGAAGGGCATTAGCATTTCCCTCTTTCCCCTGGAAAGGCAAAGCCTTACATGTATTACAGCTGTGTGTGCTTCTCACGCAGCTTTAGCCTAATAACAGCCCGCAGTAATCCCAGGAGCTTTTCCTCTGTTGTTTTCTAACTGAGAGCCGTGCTTCCTATTTATAAAAGAATACTGGTAAGAAAAAAATTTCTATGGGTTTGTGCAATTCAGTCTTAACACATTTCTATTGCTCTAGTCCCTCCTCTGTTCTTTATCTGGTTCTTTCTCTTTGACAGCCTTTTACTGCTTCACATCAGCCACATCTCCCCAGTGGGTGTCCCTGGGAATATTGTTGACACAGTCCTACACTTTTCCCGAGGTCTCTGAGGGAAAAATATGATATCTGCCTAGTCCCACAAAAAGTCCTTGAAAATTCCTCATTAACTGATTTTCTCCCGAAAATCTTTTCAGGAAACCTGTTTTTTATCAACATTCCCTAATACCCTCCACACTTCGGCTATTTTTTTATCATGTTGTAATTCTTCTACTCATTGGCTAATGTAATTCTTTAGCTGATTTAATAACTTCCATCATGATGACATATGAAATATTCTAACATAAAATCTAACTCTCTGTAGAGGTTTCAAAAATTTTTTGCCAGTGACTCTACATTTAGTGTCAGATATACCTTCTCTAGCTGAAGAATGCAATAAGTGCTGTGACACTTGCTATCTA
Organism: Drymodes brunneopygia; assembly: GCA_013400955.1. Taxonomy (NCBI): domain Eukaryota; kingdom Metazoa; phylum Chordata; class Aves; order Passeriformes; family Petroicidae; genus Drymodes; species Drymodes brunneopygia. The sequence goes on along the minus strand of VZTZ01007956.1, from coordinate 1,071,812 downwards.
TTCTAAGAAAAGTTTTTTTACCACTGGCTACTTAGTTACCTTATTAAAATTGAGTTAATTTGAAAAGTAGTTCTTACAGATAATTGTAATTGTATTAGATTCCCTTTGTTTTTTAGTAACCTATCTGTTTTAAAAATTATGAAGTCAGGCTAATGGGGTTGCCTGGATGACATTTTCCTCCTTCATACAAAGGCAGAGTTGTTGTTCCAGAAGCTGCTGCACCCATGTCAGTGAGTTTGCATAAAAATACTAGTCTCTAGAACTGTGGGTCTAAGGACCAGTTTTCCAGGTTCTTGGGAGGAAGATTATTTGGAACTTCAGGCTGACATTGTTGGATTTTCTTCAGCACTTTTCTTTTTAATTAAATAGCGACATATCTCAATTCCCTCTATTATTCCCTAGGGATGGAAGTCATTTGCACAAGGAGGGCCAGCCAAAAGTGCTTGATTCAGAAATTTTTAAATTAAATCTCACTGCATAGGCATATATTACATGCAAGGTTCACTAGGACTCTCTCATATTTTCTCCCAGTAAATTGCAGATAATGTAATTTTAATTTACACTTAAAAATGTCTGTCCCTAGCTGGCAGACTTGCAAACGAAATTGGGGAGCTGAAATTCCAAGGTGCTTTCTTTATCATTTTTCACCATCAGTAAAGCATTTGCTACTGGAAATAACTTTCTACTTTATTAGAGAGATAATCTAGCTTCTTTCTCTCTTAAAAGAGTTGTCTCTGTAAAGTTAAAATGTAGGCATGAGAAAATGTGTTCAATAAAGAGAAAAGGCACAAGCCAGAGGCAGAGCCACTGAGTACAGTGAGTTCTGTCAGTGGAAGGTGAGAAGTCGACACGATTGTTTTTCAATAGATTGCTAAAATTTAAATCTGAGGTTTGTGCCTGTCTTTTGTAGTGTTGGTAAATACCACATTAACTTTTTAACACACCATTTCCAAATTCTTTTCCTAAGTATAAATGTTCATGCCCATAAATTAGAATGCTTGTAATTTTCTCAAACAAATATGGTTTAAATTATACTCTTTTTATTTCAAGTCATTGTTTGTGTCCTTTCCCTCTGCCTCTCATATTTTTATTTAAGTTAGACAAAGACTTTTCACCAGGGGAAAATAATAATCTTTGTTTTTTTGTTCCTTGTTAGTTTCCTTCTATTCTATTATTTTAGAGACACTATAACTAATTTTTCCCGCTCTCTATTCATCCATTTAAGAAGTCATATTGCCATTATGTTCACTTCAGATGTACTGTTTTCATATTTGTCCCCTTCTTCATTCAAATTATGAGCTACAGAGTTCCTGAGTGTACCAGACACTGAATTTCCATTAGTTTCAAGGGAAGTTTACTAAAACTCAGGGGCTGACAGACACTTTGTCCTCAGTTGGCCTTTGGAAATCTTTCCTATGAAAGCACAGCATGTGGGGGTGAGGTCCATCTATTAGTCCTCACAGAGTGTGGTGATAATTTGCCTTATTTTTTATGTAAATACCCTATTTTTTACGTAAAACTTGCACCAGAAATAAAAGCCACTATTTCAAGATGCAAGAGTTTGCTTGGCTGAGCCATCAGCTAGTTGTAAGTAGTTTCTCTTTTTTCCTTACATTGGAAAAAGCCCCTCTGTTAAGATATTAGAAGGTATTTTCTTGCATGAAGGATGGTTGAGTCAGATTTTATGACCCACAGAAAAATTAGCAACTTCAGCAATTTTACTTTCTCAGCATACAACAAAAATACCTTGAGGTATTCATTCCTGCCATGTGAAAATCCTCAGCTGGCACTAAGGCCCTGTTTCCAAAAGTTAGATGATGCTGGAAAACAGCAAGGAGTTCTAGGAAGCTGCTGTAAACTGGCAAAACTTAGATAAAACTCTGTTATTAAAATAGTCTTGGGCAGAAACGCAGTTTTCAAAGCAGGAAAAACTGTATTTCAATTGATCTTCAAAGAACTCTGTAAAACATTATAATCCCTTGCTATTATCACAACTAAAGTTTAAAGATCAGTCTAGCTTTTTTGTGTGCTAGAGGGAAGATTGCTCCCAATTCTAATGGAAACACAATAAAAAGGCATGGATTTTGATTTCCTTGAATATGTTTAAAGTCAGTCATGCACTTCAATGCTTTCTTATAGCAGAAAAGGGTAAGCAGGTGTAAATTACTGCTATGTATAGTCATGATTTAACTATTTTTTAAATGAGAATTAAATATCAATTACTAAAGGGAACATGAAAAATTTGCTATCCTTTTCTTTGCTGGGCAATTCACTTTCTTTGTGCAGTCATGCTTTAGTTTTTTGGCAATAAATCAATAAATCTCATTGAAAAATGTATTTCACTTCACATATTATTGTGGACACAATGAGTATATTTCTAACTAAGCCTGTTGAACAGATAGTCCCAATCAGAGAAGGAGGGATGATTGTCTGCAACACTGATCACCTGATAATGATGCTATCCCCTCCAAGATCTCTTAATCCTGACAGAGAGGGTGAAATTCACTCATTCTTCAGTGATTCTAGGACTTGGTTCTGCAGCAGCAAGAGAAATTATTTGTAGCTAATAATTTGAATATCAATATCTAAGTCTCATATCTAAGTTTATACTACTGTTTAATGATTATCTAAATTTCATAAAAAAATCTTCATGGAAAGATTTTGTACATCCAGGATTGTACTTGAAAGAACAGGATGATGTTATTTTTGAAATTAAATCTGTGACAAATTAACTCCATTACAGTTTAAACAGTTTTGTAATCATCCAAGAAATACTTTTCAGTAACACAGTGTTTATTCTAATAAAGTGCACTCTCTTCTCTTGGCTGGGGGGATCCAAATGAATCCTCTAATCAAACCCCCTAATCAAACACCTCTTTCAGCTTAAGATCACTCCTCTTTGTCCTATCCTCTATGTCCTTGAGGTAAGTCCATCTCCTGCCTCCTTGTAAGCCCCCTTTAGGTAGCAGAAGAGTGCTATAAGGTCTCCACAGAGCCTTCTCTTCTCCAGGCTGAACAGCCCCAGCTCTCCCAGCTTGCCTCCATAGCAGAGGTGCTCCAACTGTGACCAACTTAGTGGCTCTCTGATCTGTTTCCAACAGGTGAATGCCTTTCTTGTGTTTGGAGCCCCAGAGCTGGACACAGTACTTACAGTGGCGTCTCACAGGAGCAGAGTAATCACAGAATCACCTCCCTCAATCTGCTGGCCATTCTCCTTTTGATGGGTCCCAAGGTGCAATTGGATTTCTGGTCTGCAAGTGCATAAATTGCTGGGTCATGTTGAGCTCTTTGTCCACAAACACCTCCATGTCCTTCTCCCCATGGCAGCTCTCTATCACTTCTCTGCCCAGCCTGTACTTGTGCTTGGGATTGCCTAGACCCAGGTGCAGGACCTTGAACTTGGCCTTGTTGAACTTCATGTGGTTCATCACCAAATACTAACTTTACAAAGACTGAGAATTATTTTTCCCTTTTTGTTGGTGTGGAAATAAAGGTGGAAAAGATTAACTAGTTATTTGTCTAAGGTTATTGAAACAATGCAAAGATTTTGCTGTTAAAGCTCCTTAAAAAATCTGCCTACAAGTTTTTAAAATAGGTGTGCTCTGAGCACCGTCTAACCTAGTCATCTTCTACACAAACAAAACTGTATCAATCAGTTTGAATGGGCATGCTAGAACCCTGGTGATGCGGGGTGCTTCTAGCAAGAGACTTCTATCTGTTTCTTTGTTTCCCTTGAAAATTTCCAACCTTGCGTTGCAGCGAGCAGCATGCGGTGCGTAACCCCTTGGGTTATTTTTTAAGCAGTCAAATTAAATAGCAGCTGTGGAAGAGGTCAATTTAATTTGCTGACACAAGTGTGAGAGAAATAGAAATTTACCTGTGTATCAACTGTGCCCTTCTTGCAAGGGGTGAAATTTTTTTTCCTTATTTCTGGGAAGAAATTAAATGAAATTAATAAAATAAAGAAAACATATGAGGTTGTTAAATAATAAGATATATGACAGTGTTCACAAACAGGGTTGGGGTATATTAACAACTGTGTGAGGGTAGTTGTGTTCAAGAGAAGAGGAAAAAGAAAGTAATTAAGCAGAGATCTACCTACTTGGCTGAAGAACAAATTTGGACTGTAGAATACCTGCCTCAGGTCTGCAAAGCATCAATAACACAAACCCTTTCACCATCAAGGAACATCAAGGCCATCCGCACCATGATGACAGGATCAGTGCTGGAAACGTAAGGTAAATCTAACTGCTTAGGTCATCCTCTTACATCCACTGAGGCTGAAGACCTTGAGGCAGCACATAAATGTAAACAGTTGACATGAATTTTTATAAGGATCGATACAGGACACTTCCCATTACTTGGACATCAAACTAAATTTTGGAATGACCAATGAACTTGATACCAAGTTAAATGAGAACACAGAAACATTAATATTTGGCTTGGTTAGGGTCTGTCCTGGTATTTTAACCCACTGAGATTTTATTGCAGAACCTGGAGAACTGTTATTTATGCTTCTTGTATTGAGTTTACTGTGACAAGGCATTGGTAGCAGGGTGACTGCAGGGGTGAGAAGCTGCCAGAAGCTTCCCCCATGTCCAACAGAGCCAGTACAAGCTTGGTTCAAGATAGGACCACCTCTGGCCAAGTCCAAGCCTGTGAGCAGCAATGGTAGCACCTCTGGGATAGCAGATTTAAGAAGAGGGGGAAAAGTGACTGTGGAACAGCGATTGCAGCCAGAAAGAAACAAGAGTATGTGTGAGAAACAGCTCTGCAGACACCACGGCCAGCGGGGAAAGAGGAGAAGGAAGAGGAGGAGGAGGAGGTGCTACAGGCAGCAGAGGAATGATTCCCCTGCAGACCATGGTGCTAACCATGGTGAGGCAAGTGTCTCCTGCAGCCCATGTTGGCCTGTGGGAGGAGCAGATTTCCACCACAGAAGAGTGTAAGGAGTCCTTACTTAAGGAGGAAGGACCCTGCTCCCTGCCCGTGCCCCTGAGGTGCTGCAGGGAGGGGATTGAGACTGTGGAATAAAGCTGAGTCCAAGAATTAAAAGAGGTGGGGAGAAGGTGTTTTTAAGATTTGTTTTACTTCTTATTATATTCCACTGATTTGATTGGCAATTAATTCAATTAACATTCTCCAATCTGAGTCTGTTTTGCCCATTATGGTAATTGATGAGTGTCCCTTCCTGTCCTATCCCTACCCACAAGCCTTTCATTGCTATATTCTCTCCTCTCTGTCCAGCTGTTGGGGAAGTGATAGAGTGGCTTAGGTGGGGATTGGATGTTCAGCCAGCATCAATCCTCCACACGTCCATATTTTCCTTTTCCCTGCACTTACTGTACCACAGTGTTTGTGCCCCCATATAACAACCTGATGGACAAAACTTCAAGACCAGGTAACCAAGTGATATCCCATTTCCTTGTAAAGCATAATCTTCATTGCTCTTCCTGTGTTATGCCCTGCCTACCACCAGGAGAGGCATGAATAGATTCTTTTTTTCTCTTCTTAATTTCCCATGCAGTCTACTGCCTTCTGGGTTGTATTCAAAGCAACTGCAGGTAATCTGGGTTCACACTTCTCACAAGTACTCATCCAAGAGAAACACTTTAACTTTCCAAACAACTATTTAAATTTTCATGTTCTTAATAAGGCTTCCTATACAAAATAGTAACCTTGAATTAACAAATGGTGGTATAGACAAACATCTATCCTTTTGATAGATCCCTTTCTTTGGGAAGGTGAGCTGCAGGGTGAGGTGAGGCTGGGGTAGAGTTGGATTATAATGACAGAAACCTAGAAAACACTGAAAATTTTGCTCAATATATGACATTTCCCTTAGGCCACTGAATTTTAATGACACTGTAGCAGAAGATTGGCTTGGAGATTTCTATGTAAGACAAATGCAAATTCAATAAAAGAAATGCTCTCACAGACTTTTCTTCTGTAAAAACTAGCTACTGCTTAGCTGGTACTATAAAGCAGATATTTATTGAATCTGAGTTAAACTATTAATTGAACATGTTTTTCTTCATATGATATGATTTGATTTCACATGAATCTAACACTAAAGTGCAAGAAAATAAGGAAAAGTGTCAGAAGAAAGAATATTCAAACAGAACAGCCCTACCTCTTTTTTACCTCTTATGTTAATGCTTGATGGTTATGCTGCACTACAGCCTCTAGAAAATCCCCTCTATATTTAATTTTTTACTCGGTTTCTGCCGCAAATTAAAGATATTAGAGTCTTCTTCAGTAAATGTGAAGCAATGAATGACCAGAAAACTATAATTGTCTCTATTCAATGAGTAGAAAACATAGGAAAATTATAAAAGATTAATTACTTGAAACATGGCTTTCATATCACACATGTATTTCCTTACTACTCTTTTTATTTGCTTCTTTCTACAGTTACGATCCAAAGCACTTTGCCTTAAATAATGCCACAGCATCTTTCTCTCCAAGACAGGGTAGGAGAGAAAGACTCTCACCGTTTCCCCAGGTAAGTAAGCTTCTTCAGTATTGACTGAAGTTCCAGGCACACCTTCTCACTAAAGGCAAACATCAGTCCAAAAGCAGTCTGTTTTCTTTTCATCATTAAAGCAAAACAAAACAAACAGAACAACAGCCAAAACCAAACGAATAAAAACCAAAGGAAAAAAGCCCTCACGGCTGACCGCACACAGAAAGTAAAAATTCAGAAAACCGCAGCATCCTCAGTCAGCGTTCCGTCCTGGGATCCACCTGCCGACCCCGCGCTCCGCTTTTCCCCGGGAGCTCCCACCCCTGGGAGCGCTCCCGCCGCCCTGCCCGGGGGTCCCGGCTGCTTTCGCCGCCCGAAAAGTGCCTCGGGAAGTGCTGCCCCAGGACCCGCTGTGAGAGCTCACCTGCAGCCGTGAGCAGCCTCTTCTCCCAGCCGCTTCTGATGCCGGACCTGCCCCCCTGGCCGGGACCTTCGGCGGAACAGGAGGGAGCAGCGGGACGCGCCCAGAGCGCAACGTGCTTGCCGTGGTGATCCTGGCGAAAAAAACCCCAGTACCCTAGTGACCCTGGCGAAAAACCAACCAAACAAACAGACAAACAAACAAACAAACTAACAAAATCCCACTCTATGTAAAAAGACAAAAAGTAATAGAAAATTATGGTACCTGTTTTGCTGCCTACTCCGAGTCCCACAACACCTACATCTTTGCAGTTTGACACGCCCCCTGAAATTTCAGGTGAAGTGAAACTTCCTCACCTTCTTACAAAATAGGAAAGAACAGAGGGAAATGACAATTATCTGCATAACATGACAGTGATTGTCAAAGAACCCTGGCAGTTGCTGAACTGTATTGAAGCAGACATGACTGGACACCTCTGATTCAGGCTTTTCAAATTATGACATTTGTTTCTGGTTCTCATATGCAAAGGTTGTTGCTTAAATATTATTTTCAAGTCCTTCTCTCATGTAACTGCAGGAATGCACCCTTTGTTTTAACTGTAGGGTTAGTCCATTTTTTGGTAGTAAATTTTCATAAATAAATCCCTGAATGGTAGACTTGTAAAGCCAAGAAAAAACAGTACTGTAGTACTAACAGAGTATTGTTGTCACAACTACCTTTCACACTGAATTTTTGGCTAGAATATTTCAAATTTGATGGAAATTTATTTTTGATTTGAAACATTTCTGATTTCTCTCATTACAAAGATGCATCTCAACTGAATAAATTTGGAGTCAACATTACCATTTCAGCTCCTGTAGGAAAAAGATATTATCCCAAAATTTTGAAATATCTCTAAAACCCAGACACTGCCCCACTACCCTCTCAGAGAATGACAGCACACATAGGAATATGAAAAACCTTAACTGTTTCAGTGGAGTGGACACATGAGAAAGGCTGCTAAGAAAAACATAATCAATTTGTGAAAATCATTTTGCATCCAAAGGAAAGAGAAAGCCTCAGTGATACATTTCTCATTGATATAGCCCTTCCCAGCCCTGTGCTCTGGAATTTCTCAGTGTGCTGCCAGCTGCCTTCCCTTGCCTGTGGTTGTACCAGCCCAGTTACCTTTATTGTCCCTGATATTCCTGTTAGAGATTCCTGTCTCCTCAGATGTGCCAACAGAACTGCAGGTTTCATTCCTCCCTTACATGCTTCTTGCAAAAGATCTGCGTTAGAAAAATTTGGCAATAGAAGAATTTAAATGAATGTTTGCCACTCCAACAGAACAAGCTGACAGAAGTAATTAAACACATAACACTTGCAGATCTGACAGAAAAGTGACCTCTGGCAGGAGTGAGGTGATGGGCAGTGAGAATGGTAACTTCCCCAGAGGAAATGATCATGGTACTTTTTCCTCCATGAGCACTGGAGGGAAAAAAGTTACAGTCCTCTGTGAAGAGAGGTCTGAATAAACTGAGCAAACATAATCAGACAAAGACAAGGACTTTGGCTCATATTTAGGGAGTGGAGGTATCTTTCTTTCCCATTACTATTATTATTGTTGTTATTATTATTATACTTATTCTCCCCAATTATTAAACTGTTCTTATCTCAACCTACAAATTTTACTTTTGATTCTCCTTCCCATTTCAGTGGAGTGGAGTGGGAGAGGATGGGGTTCAGTGAGCGACTGGGCTTAAATCATGACTTGACAATATAATAAAGTGAAAATCTGAAGACTGATTTAGAGAAAAACCACAGTTGAAATAAGATACAAATTTTTAGCTAGGTACAAATTTGGTGGTTAGTAGTCATTGAAACAACTCACCAGGTTGAAAGGTAGGTTCTGCAACACTGAAACAATTCTTGGAGCTGTTCAGGTATTTTTTCTGTAATACATATTCTTGCTCAAATGGGTATTTAATTTTTTTATGCAAATTGTATGTTTGTAATATTTTTGTATGACAGTCAACTGCTCACAATTTCTGCACTAGATTTCTAATCCATGAGAAAGTTAACAGGGTAGTTAGGAAGTGTGGTACTCATCCCTTGGGATTAAGTTTGGGTATGGATTCACAGGTTTTGACTTTGCTGACAGTATCAGAATTGAAATCCTTGGATAATTTGATAATTTGTGATGCCAAGTACCTTAAAGCAAGTAAGGCAGCAAAATATTAAAGTACCTACTGAAGGTGAATTGAGGCCATGCTACCAGAAAATTTCTGTGTCTTACCGAAAGCTATCACTACTTTACTCTTCCCCAGACATGGTAAAACTAGGGCAATTCTAAAAAAGGTTTTTCTTTCAAAAGGAAAATCTTAAATCTCAACCAAATTGCTCCAAGGTAAAATTAATATCTGCCAGTCTGTAAAGGTAGTAATCACACTGTTCATCATTTACCATAGTAAAGCTCAAAATCTGGCAGTCATTTATGGCTGCGAAAGGTTTTATTTGTTTGTCTTAATCATTATGTGCCCATCCGTTACTTCATTTCTTTTTATTTTTAATATTTAATAGAGAAAATTACCAGATGTTATTGATCTGTAACAGTTTTGTCTCATAGTTTTTGACATTGTGTAAGTTACCAAATCCTTCACTGATCTAAACTGCACACAAAATGTATCTGGGGGATGGATTGGGACAAGCAGTGAAAGACAAAGAATGGCTTTCAGATGACTTGAGGGATGCTCACCTGGAACACTGCAACTAGAGGTTGTGAATTGAGGCTGTAAGTGTTGTGAATTGAGATTTAATTGGAACAGAGACTGGTACTCTGGACTCTCTGTGTACTCATTCTTTCTTTTGCTCTCCTTTTGGCACAGTTAATTTTAATTATTACAGGAAAATAATTCCATTATTCTCCCTCCAAGGAGGAGATATAGTTCCTTCCTCAGAGTGCTCACATATTTAGAGCACATTTATCACAAACACCTTTGTGCAGCACAAATTAATTTATTCCAAATCTACCAAATCCAGAAGAATTATCCAGCATATCTATGATCACAGGAGTAATTTCATGATCATCGTCTTTCCCTTCTAAGGAAGGTAATTAATACAGAAATTATTGCAGAGATGGGGTGGAGGGAGAGAAATTGGTGGCACTAGAGATATGTTTCCTGGTCAGAGAGTGTTGCCTCCCTCCTGTGGGTACTGGGATCCTCACTCCCTTGGGGAAGTAGATGATAAATCCTACCCTTTAACGTTGCTGGCCTCTGCATTTGCTGGAGTTTGGCACAGAGCTTTCCTCATGTGTTGCATGTAAATTTTATACAATGGGTTTTGAGGGAGATTGTGAATTTTTGAGAATAATTGATTTTTCTGGATATATTAACCTGAGAAATGACTAAGAAGAAAGTCAACTTAAAAAAAAAGAAAAGAAAGGAAAAAAGTTCCCAGTTTCACTGAGAATTCTCCCAATGGCTGAAATTCAGCTTCATGTTTCTTTTTTCTCTAAGGTTGTCTATCAGTATAGTGATTTAACAGTCCCATAGTAATTTGTGCCTCCTGCTATAATTCTTCTTTCCTCATGGTAGTTTCTCTTAAAAAAACTCTCTCTAAAGAAAAGTGGATAATTTAGGGTTTTTGTCCTAGCCTCTAATTCTCACTCACTGACATTTTGGAAATCAATAGCAAATATGATGTTTAATTCACAGGGGATAAGCTTGCTTTTTTTCTCCCAAGGTGTTGAAAGAACGTATTTTACTTCTCTGAAAATAATGGACCCTGTTTGCCAGGATTTCTTTATCAGGTTGGAGAAGAGGGCTGAAATATCTGCTTTTTCTACGGAATGACAAGTTTGACACCCTGTTCCCTCTGCAGCCACATTTCTATGCAGGAGGAAGCTCTGTTTTTTCATGGAACATTCAGTACAATGCTTTAAATGCCTACAGTCTGCTTTCCCATTTCCCCAGGAAAATGGACCGCTAAGAGTAGTAATGCACCACTACATCACTTCCATCTGCTGTCCTGACACAATTTTCTTCCCTCTGACACGCAGGCAAGATGCTTCACCAAAATAGCTCTAAGACTGCACCGAATAACTACAAGCAATCAGTACCAGCACCAGGTGGTGCTGCTAAACGCAGTTTCCCACATCCTTTTAATCCCTGCGGGATTGAGGCGTTCTAAAGGAGATCTACCCAACCACTGGTTTTAGCTTGCTCAGTTTAAAAAATAAACCATCCTTTAGCTTGCTCAATTTAAAAAAAAAAAGCCATTCTCTTTGGGGAGGAGAGAGCAGGAGAGCATCCTCTCTGCCTGGGTGCCTAAGAATAATCAATGACTGAGCCAAATTGCCTGGTACATCAGCATTTTTGCTAGCAAACATTAAAACCACCATTGTCACAGACAGTATGTTTCACAGCTACTTCTGTCAAGCCAAGGCAGTGTGCAGTGTCCAGGCATTTCCTGCTCTTGGTTAGAAAGCAGGAGGTAGAAATGAGTTTGAATCCTGAGTTTGGGAAAAAAATACTTGTTAATAGTTTGCCCTACCCAGATAGAAGTGCTCCAGGTAGATATGATTTAAAGGGAATAAATAAATGAGGTGCCAAGTCTAGAGAAAGGACAGATTGCACTTTTTTGAATCTGAATTCTTATGTGATTCCTTTAGATGTTTCTGCTGCTCCAATGTGCCTGAGAGTTAAAAAGCAATATAATCTCAGTATTACATAATAAATCTCACGTTTATTCCTCAAGCTCTCTGTATCTTCCAGATATCTAATGGAAGATGCTATCAGGTTTCCTCCCCAAGCTCTTTGTATCTTTCAAATACCTAACTGCAAGGAGCTATCATTAGTTCTGAAGCGTGTGCCTGTATCACATACAATGAGAAATATTTTTTGAAAACACAGTACCAAATGTTAATAAATTCCTATGTGTCTTCCTTGGATTTTTTTTGTTATTATTAATTAATTGGTACATTTCTTGAGCTAATGTTTTCACAGCAAGGCAACTGTTTATTGCTTGAATCTCTATTTTCCATATTACCATTGGCTAGGAGCAATGGCACATTATGTAAAAAAAAATCTGTTTCTAGTGATCTTTTCTCACAGAAAAGGTTTCAGAGACATTAAGAGGAATGCTTTTATGCCCTGCTTAATATTTTGAGAGAAATATAAAAGGTCATTCAGATATTCATTATCCAGTTTGTTTGGTTTTTCTCCTTCAAGTTGACTTTTCTCATATGATTTATGATATTATAGCCAAAAAACTTGCAGGAATGTGCATGGAAAGTCATGATTTGAGACTTGATGAGGTTATTTTCCTTGCTGACAGGATGTCAAAGAAATACTGTCGGCATTTATTTGCATATTTTCCTGTACAGCAGCAGTCATATATAATCTAAATTCAGAGCCAAGCACTCCAGGGCTCTGCCCAAAAAATTTCTCTCCTTTGCCACTTTTTTGGGGTTTTTTGACTTGTAAGTTTTTTCATTATGTCTCCATCTGGCAGTTTCATGAAGGTTCCTTCTCAAAAGTTCTTTATTTATTTATCATTTCCCCCCCTTTAATGTTGATTTTTATTTAAATTTGCAGCAAGCTACTGCTTCGTGTTCGACAAATCAGAACATACCTGGAAAATAAAAAAGGTTCATGGATAATAGATCTGTAGTGCTTAAGAGAACCCCCTAGAGTCACAACCCACTTGATTTAACCATCTGTCTGAGCACATTCTTAATGAATAAATTTACAATCTGCCCTCTAATTTTAACCTTTTGCAACATCAGGATACCTGTGGAGCAGGTTTCAGACCCTCGGCTCAGTCAACACTTGCCAATGGAAACCATTTTGACAACTGTTCTGTGCCTTTGAGTCAAGTCAAACACAAAGCTTTATAGTGATTGCTCTTTTTTGATAAAACAACAAAAATTTTTCCTTCCATCCCCTTGGTTGTATCTTTGGCCACATTATAAAGGAAGGATATTTTGTTCTTTGTAGTCACACCAAGGTGCTGATTATGCTGCAGGCGAGTTCTTTTTCCTGTGACACAACAACCACTGACAGAGCAGAACTAGGAATAAGCTACAAAATAAAAAAGGGAAAGCTTTCAATTTGAACTAGTAAAGACACTACAGAGCTGTGCCAATTCAATCTTTTTCAGCTGCATTAGAGTGACTGAAACAATAAATGCCAGTTTACACCTAGCTCCTCCTGGACTGTGCACCTGGTATCATTAGAACTATGTTATTAAGCTTCAGTTCCTATTGTGCAAATGCATCCTTCTAATTGTCCTGCACTTAGTTTTATAAATGCCTTTCTTTTCCTCCACATTTTTCTGTCTTAATTATTTTTTTGAAATTTTCCACCTTGAAGAGGGTTCTGCACATTTCTACTTCTGTTGGCAGAGGCATCTGCATGACTGAGACCTATTACCACTCTCCAGCTTTGGTTTGTCACAGCCAGTTCTGCTCGAACAAAGGAATAGAAGTGGAATTGCCCAGGAATGCCAGTAGAACAAGGATAAAAGGCTAACTCAAAATGAGATCATAATGTGCCACTCAGGTTTGAGTCCTAATGGAAGTGTGCTTTACTGCCTTATACTACAGTTGGAAAAGTAAAATTTTATACATAAAATGATACATATACATATATATATGGAGTTTGAGTTAGCTAGGCACTTTGTGACATCATTTTTTCTGCACTGAAAAGTGGGGATATTGCTTCTCCTAAAGGTTTTTTCCTTCTAGACCATTGTTTTTCTTTGAAATACGAAGCTAACACTCCTACATAAAATCAGTCTCTAATGGAAGAGAACTGTGTTTGCCTATAATGAATAGTAGCATGAAAACACTCAAATGACCTTACTTCTTAGATTTAGAAAAAAATAATCAAAAACATTAGGCACCAGCAGTTATTATTAAGCACTTAACAATGGGCTCTTCAATCCTAAGGAAAAATATTGAAAGCATCTCCTGAATAATGAGAAAAAGAAAAGTACTTTTTTATTAGAAAAGTTCAGTATTTGTAGTTGCTGGCAACTGCCATCAAAGATAAAAATGCAATCACAATTGTAATTACATTTTAAACTTCATCTAAATGTGTGATTTGTAAGTCTTAGCAGTTAATAAAGTTTCAGATTTTTGTCTGCAGCAAACTGGAAGGTATTTCTTTTGAGTACAGTGGATTTCTTCAAACCCAGGGTAAAAAATTATTTTAAGAACAGTGAAACAATTTCTAACAAGCAGTACATGCTTGGATAGCTTTGCAGTCATTTAACTTTACTGATGGATATTAACTTCCTTGATAAGAAATGCAGATTATATATAAATCTGGTAATGATAATTCATAGCACTTTTAGGAGAAAGCAATTTATTTCAGTTCAGGAGTAATTTTTTTTCTTTAGACTACTTAAAATATAAATCTTTGGAAATCAGAAGTATTTTGAAGAAATTGCACTGTAACTGAAAAATTTGGAATAAATAGTTCTCACAGCTTTTCAGACTCTTAAAAAAGTTAAACGGAATTTTAACCTTCATGATTCTTTATAACACCTTAGATAAAGTGTAACATTTTTAAAGTATTTAATGTTAAGTAAAAATTACAGCACCTCAAGTTTTTTTCAATTATATTTGTAACTTAGATTTAAATGGATATTTAGGTAAAATGTTGGTATTACTAAAGATTAATTTCAGTTCTTCAGAAAAACCGAATACGTTCTTTTAAGTTCTACTGTGTTAAATTATAATGGAATAGAATAAAATAGGAGGAGCAAATATGGAGGAAAAAAAAGATGATCATTCAGCTGTGCAACTGCTTTAGAAAAATATAGCAAATACTGAAGTATATATGTCTGATAAGTGTCAAAGGTACATAGAAAATTTGTATATAGATTTAAAAACCTACTGAAAAGCCAACAAATTGTTTCTGTAACCTCCACCTCTTGCAGCTGTGTGTAACACCTGCCTCCTGGGAAGACCAAATCTACTGAGAATCCTTTCATGTGTCTGAAGACCTGTATCAAGAATACTCCCTTTTGCTGGTCAGACAAATCTAGTTTTTCACTGAACCTTCTCAGCCATGTTTTCCAAACTTCCACGACTTGCTGTTCAGTGAATTGCCCAATATGTGCTGTCCCCTTACTGGCACAGAGTGGAGCAGGGCCACTACCAAGAAAAAAGAGAAATAATCCTCTTTGCAAAATACACTATTTGCAACAGGCTTAAGGAGACTGAATTTCTTCTCTAAAACAACCCATGATTTTATCAATTATGCACATTTCACTTGCAAAAGAATTAGAACTAAACTAGACTGCTTTATTCTCAAATTAGTGCTCTAATGCTGGCAATTAAGTGAGGTGTAACTGTTCTGCATTAATACAAAGATATTTTTTAACTTCCAAAGTGAATTATTATTTTTATTGTTTTTATTAGGGCAAACTAAAGCACTTTTTTTTATTGTCAAACATGAAGTCTATTAATTGACCGACCTCTTACTGTCAAGAAAGAATATAATAAACTAAGGGCTGCTGGGTTAAAAACAACCCCTTGGCCATTTTCCTTTGGGAACTGGTGTGAGTGTGACTGAGCAGGACACCAATACTACAGTGAAGGTTGCTTCATATTGGAGGGATTGTCCTATGACCAGTGTAACTTTGTTCAGTGGAAAAGTAGAGCTACTGTCCTAATTACTCCATCAGCCCAAATACATCCTGCTCTCAGGAAAATCTAATATGTGTTCCAGAGATTTTTTGGGTTTTTTTGCTATTGAAAAGGACAGTCTCTAACATAAGTCTCCCTTTAAACATAGGCAATTTACAGTTAAACTTGGTCTTGTGCTGTCCTTCAAGTACAGGGGAGTTCGTCTTCTTACCCCACATTTTAGTTAATGGTGAAACTTTCCTCTGTTTCTCTCTTTCCTATCCCTCTTATGCCAAAGTAGTCAGTAGCAAAATGGTTTGAATGTTCTCGTAGACACAGCAGCAACAAACTCTAGTCCCTGCAGAAATGTCTTCTGTATTGTGTGACTTCCAAAGTGTGTGGTGTTAGTTCTGCTTCTGATTTAAAAGAAAAAAATGTTATTGACACACTTTCTGGGGATGTTGAGTCTGTCAGTGCAATAAACATCCATTTTCAATATATAATTTCAAGATAGGTGTCTCCAGAAACTTAGTCAGAGGATTATCTCACTTTTTGAGACTTGAGCCATGGTTGAGCTTAACCATGAGTTCCTTGACATATCTAAACTGTGTAGTTTCTAAGTATATTCAAAGTCACAAAGCAGGAGGTTTTAGAAGTTCAAGTGGCCAATTCCAAAAGCATTGATGAAGGAGAGTTTTTGAGACTGGCTTTATCTTCAGTAGTCTGCATTTCAGTAGTATTCTGAATTTCATTCTTTGAACATGACCCTTACATGTGTATTTCAGTGTATTAGTACTGAATTGAATCTAGTATCCAGACTTCATCAATGTCTCAGAGCAAGATGATGTTTTGAAAGCTCTAGTACTTATACCCTGTAAAAATTTAAACATTTCTTCAGTGCTGTGAATAAACAAGATGATCACAGAATGAGCTGAAGTATGACCTGATGTCTTTTATTATCTAGAGATAATGTAGCACACCTTTCTTGTCCCTTAATTTTAGATCATCAAAGCTCCAACTTTTACTACCTTGTTTAGTTCAATCTGCATGTAGTGGCCACAGCTGTATTTTGTTTGAATGAAGTATCATAGTCAAGACTTTCATAAAACAGTATATTCTCTTTCAGGGAAGACCAATAAAGATAAAGATAATGGTGACCAATATAGATAAAGAAAACTGGTGACATGAATTTTTACACGAGAGACATCAGCCTCAGGAAGCATTTTTCAGACCCACCAAGTTTTCCTAGTGAATAGTAAAATGTGTTTATATGGAGAGTAATGCAGCCTGGCTGTAATTTACTGCAGTAAATTAATATATCCAGTGACAGTACTAATTAAACTGAACCTTGTGATCTTCTCATGATTAAGAGTCACAGTTAGTCCAGTGACTTATGAACCACCAAACATAGTTAAAAAAATAAGTAAGGACACTTTATTATAGACCTACCATTTGAAAAATTACAACTTCATGAAGATTTTAATTGACATTTCTAATTTCTGTTGCAAATCTTAGAATAATTCTGGTAGCAGAATCTGCAATCAATAAATTGCAGCCAGGGCATTGTACTTGCTTCAGAAGGATGCACTTAATATTTTAGAACAAATAAAGCTGGACATGTAGAATAATAAAACAATTACTAAAAACTGTGATTTTTAAAACATGATCATAAAAAAAATTCCAAATAAAAGGGCTTGATTTTTGAACAACACCACATGTACTATACTATTAATTTAGAAAGTGTGTGACACTGTGATGTTTTGCCCTACATTAATTTGATTTATAGTGTAACTTAAAGTTTTGTGCCTTTACATGGTTCAAGAAATATTTGAATATAAGAACAGATGTCTTTGACAGAAATGACAGGAGTGCAGCATACTCACAGAAGCATTTCTTATGTGGATGATGCAAAGGATCAATGTTTTTTCTTTTTGTTTAGTCTTCTGCAAAATGGAGAAGGAGGAGGGCAAGTTTAGGGGAAGGGATTGTGCAAACTGCTTTAAAGGTGGGCAGGCTCTCCAGTCAGCACAGAGCTGAATCCCCCTTTCACAGGCCAGATGCAGACAGATTAATTTTCACATATTTTCCTTCACGCTTTACTGTGTAAGCACCTCAGTTCACAGTGATGGGATGTTACACCCTTTGTATAATGGCATTAATAAACATTTGTCTATTTGTCCTGGGTTCTGGGCATATCTCAAGCTTGGTCGGTATGTACCCACACTAGCAGGAAATTAGGCAGGTGATCATTGTGCAGGTATTTGGAGTGCTTAGTGCTGCTGTTCAAGTTCAGTAACTGTCTCTAGGTAGAGCAGAATCACAGTGGAGGAATGTGGGAAAGAGGACACCTAATCCCTGTCTTTTCTTTAGGGTTCTTGGACAAGGTAGGAGAGACTTACAGTTTGCCACAGTCCTAGTCCTGAAAAAAATCTGAATTTTTCAGATTTTATCTTATGAGTATTTAGGTGAATGGCTTTTTCAAGAAAAGCTGTAAATGTCCAGCAAATAAGGTTCTATAATTCTTTTACACGAAATGAAGTGATCAGCCTCAAGAGATGGTGGCCAAAACAGTTGAGGATCCAAAACAGAACCATCTATAGCACAGGGGTTATTCCTAGCAGAATACCACAGCACTAGGATGTAGGGGGCATTGGTTTTACCTCATTACCCACAGGTGGAGATCCTTCAACTAAGGTCTATGCTTCTGAAGTAAGTCTTCTAAGTGCAAAGCTATTGAGAATGTCTTCAGGTGCATCCCCACATTCTATTACTAAAAAAATTAACCATGTTACAGGTTAAACCACAGATATTATTTTGGAATGTATCTGTCCAACTAGACAGCCCAAGTCTCATGCAGCTACAGCCACTTTCCTGTAGAATTCATATACTGCTAATAAAGTAGCTGAAAACCTACATTAAGTGGCCTGGATCATATTTCACAGATTTCTGACTTTCTCCAATGCTTTGTCTAAGGAAATCCACCTTAGACTGTATCTTCTCTGACGAATGAAAAGAATAATCAAAACCTCCCTCATCTCTCCAAAGAATACATAAAAGCTGGTGAACTGTATCACTTCCTTTTACCCAAGGGTTTTGCATCTGAAATGGAGATTCACTCCCACTGCAGAATAAGTGTGGTAAGCATTTTGAATAGCCTGATTTTCATCTGTTGGGTCAAAAGGAGAGAGACTAAAAAACAATAGGATTTATAATGTGGTTATTTGACAGCCCAGTCCAAAGACTACTAAAACTCTTGAGAGTTTTTCCATCAACATATTTGGAATTGAGCCACTAATGACTAGGAGGAAGAGAATTTTGAACTTGAGCTTGTTTAGTCAAATTTTATTTGAATCTAAGTAGTGTTAGATGCAGATTAGTACTCGCTAATATGTCTGGCTGCTGCAGTAAGACTTTGTGCCAGGGGATTTTTTTCTATCAAGTGGCCACTGTCCTATAAGAATGGAGTACATAGAATATAGCTACCAGCACCTGGTGGGCTGCAGAATGAGAGAGAGAGAGATGCAATAGATGTGTTTGGGGAGAATATACATTCAGAAAACATGGAATGTCTTTTTAGCTATTCCATAATTTTGAGCAAATTAAAAAAAAATTTAAAACTCATTTCCACATTGTATCTTCATTGGGAAAATATTCTATGCCCTTTAAAAGAAGCTAAACAGAACTGCTTGGATAAGGGAGTGTATGTTTAGGGACTCTTTGTATGCACTCCCCTTTTACTAACTGTGCAGAGTTCTTAAAATGCCTTTCATGGTGACTATGTTTAAGAAATTCATTTTGACTGAAACTTTTTAAAATTTACTTTCTAATTAACATGATTAAATCTTTGTTTGCCAGAAGAAGGTGACAATTTTTAACAATGACTTAAAACATATCACATTTCACATACAATTATTATAGAAGTGTAAGACAGCATCTGAACATTTTTTAAGGTTTGAATTTTGTACCCAATCAACAGACTCTATACACCAGATATTCCAATGGCATAAGTAAAGGAATTCTGAAATAACAAAATTAAAACATGATGCTGTGATGCTCTTATGGTTTTTTCCTCTTATGCTTATTTTTTTCCCCTGTCAAATTAAGATGTTGATTTGTTTGTTTGATTGTTTGCTTGCTTTTCTGGTAGTCATGTCTGACTAAATGAACACTTTCCTATCTTAGCTTTTACCAGTATGGGGAATAGTGCCTTGATAGAATCTGGACTAAATTCATTCTATTCAGATGTAATGAAAAGCAATGAAGAGAACAAACAAAGGTTTTTCCGTGGCAGAAGCATTAAATAGTGCAGACAAAAGTTTCTGAGTGCAAAAGGTAGGAAAGAAAAAGCCCACATCAAAGGTGTGCTCTAAGGCATATGGAAATGTCTCTGTCTTCTCCTCCGCAGAAAAAGTCAGCAGCAGCCTATCTCAGGGACAAGCACATGCTCTTGTTCCATCAGCTTTGTGCTCAGGATAAAGTATGTTTGGGCCTGAGGAAGAGGAAAGGTATGCAAACAGTCTGTGACAATCTGGTCACTGGAGTGCATAGTGTGACAGTACACCCAGATTTACTGCCACTAGCACATAATTCATCATTATACCCATCAGCTGATGAGCATCCTGCCTACATTGTCGTAAATTTGGATGGCTTATGGGAAACTCCAGATGATTTTAAAAGGTAATGTTCTCTCTAGTCACCTGAAAAAAAATAGATTCCAGATTTTCTACTTAATAATTTTACTGCTTGGCAGTAAATGCTATTTTTGCGTGCAGGCTATTGCAGAAACACATAACTGATTCACCACCATCAATGTGTTACATCATACTCAGCAATAAACAGCTTGATTCCAATCCAAACCAGCTTTTGTAGCCAATATACCAGAAAAACTTCTGTGAAACCATCTGTGACTGTCAAATCTAATGGGTTAGAGGCATGCACTGCTAAAGTGAGCAAGACACATCAGAAACAAAGACTGGGAAACTGCAGAGCTAAATGCTAGAGTGGACAAATTCTTTCAATTCTGTTAGCCCAGCAGGTGGCTTTATTCAACTGGTTCCTCATCCTCTGTATCTTTTCAGTGAACTTTGCCTACAGGGATGACTATTAATATGGACCCATATTGATTTGTTAATATTGAATGAAAATGATACTTGATTTTCTCCTTTGCCTCCATTATTGATTCCTGTGATTAGATATTTTTAAAAAAGCACAACTAAACCAGCATTTGCAGCCCTGAAATTTGTGAATTATTGCTGATATTATCTGTGCTCAAACATACAGTGAAATTTTATGAGGTCCTTCTGGTCACACCAGTATGGCTCCAGTTCAGAATAAGAATACTCCAATATAAAGAAGTTGTTTGCCTAAGTCAACTAATATTGCACATTTATTTTAGGGTTGTTTTTGCAACCAAGTCTGAAATTGCCTTTGAAAATATTCCTTTGAAAAGATATGTACTATTATACAGTACCCCACTAAAAAACTTAATTACTTTTGCAGAGTTACATTTTCAAAGGTGGGAAGAGCCAGAACAAATTGTGCATATACACAATGATGAATGCTGCATGTGTAATGAATAGTCCAGTTATTGAATAAATATTGTGAGCACTTATTTAGTGCAAAATGCATTATGAATATGTAAGCTGTATTTTTTTCAGATGTGTATTGTCAATAATATTTTCAGGACTCACTGATTTTTTCCACCTGACTCTTGGAACAGAGGTTAGAACAGAGAGCTCAGGAGATGTTCTCATAGGTGAGAAAATGAATGCAGTGAGAAGATGTCACCAGGAAACTTTTAGTTTCCTGTACATGTAGTAATATTGTGTTGACCTAAGGTATATTCTGCTTCACAGAAAGGGGAAAAGCAACTTTGTGCTGTCTACTAATCTAGTGACTAATGTTTTAAACTAGGAGAAGAAAGCAGCTGTTTGAACATCTAAAACAAGAGGAGATTGATTCACTGTCCTATTTTGATTAAATTTATCCATCAAATTTAAATGACTTGATAGTAAGGCAAGAAGTGTGAGAAACAAGCAAGAGTTGCTGGAATGCTTAATGCACAACCAAAACTATGACTGAACTGGCATCAATAAAAGCTGTTTGGGTAACTCTGGTGACTGACAGTTCCATAGAAAAAGTATAACTTGTTCAGAGTGATGGGGGAGAGAGAAGGAAACATTAACATTAACATCAAACACTTCATCTGAGGTACACAATATTGACAGACCCACAGCTTTTGAAGAGCAGAGTTAGAAAGAAGTGGTTGAGAATCCAAAAGAAAGCACTTAGGACAACAGTGACAATGAATATGGTAAGAATTT
Source organism: Drymodes brunneopygia (assembly GCA_013400955.1). NCBI lineage: Eukaryota > Metazoa > Chordata > Aves > Passeriformes > Petroicidae > Drymodes > Drymodes brunneopygia. The sequence continues at coordinate 1,049,985 of VZTZ01007956.1, read as the reverse complement.
GTGATTCATGGAAACCAGTAAAAGTAAGAACTGTATTTCAAGAATAAAGAATTAAGCAAACTCATAAAATGATGAAAACAAGATCTGCTGAAATTACAGTCACTCGTAGTTTGATGTATCCCAAAACTATTCCCAGAAAAGCAGCAGTGCATCAATTGGAGCTTCTGTTCTGAGAGCAGGCATATGGACTAACACTTTTCGTTTAGGTTGCTCCTCAATAAATGAAGTTTTTTTGAGGTGCACTGTCTTTATGAGCCCTACTACTAATGCATTTTGCAAGCTTTTATACATCTCAGTGTGATCTTTGGATTCAATTTCTTTTTTTTTGCAGCTACAGCGGCATAACATTGCAAACATATGTCAGTTTGTGAACCACTAAAATCTACATATTCTTTCTTAAGTAATGTCTTGGCATCTTCCTCCCTCTCCCCCATATATTTTTAGATGATTATTATTGCCCATATGTTATACTTGATGGCACACAGGACAAAATATATATATACTGAAAAGGGAGGAAAAGTACTTTCTTAGTAGAAAATCCATGTAGAGACAGAACTCTTCTGCAAGCTCTTCTTCACACTGTCACTGAAAAATGGAGGTGAACTCACCCACAAACATGCACTGGTAGGCTGAGACAGGTTGGCCAGAGAGGATGGCAACCACACACACATCTCCATGTATGTGTGTACAAGCAGCCCATATGTGGGAAAAAGAAGCAGCTTCTGAATTCCTGAGGGGAAAATCTAGCGTGGTTTTTTTTGTGAGAATGGGATATTCTTTAGGAAAATACATGGCAGCAGTTGTATTGAGCAGATCAGAATACGTTACAGCCAGAAGCTGACATGTTTTTGAGGACTTGCTATGCTAGTCTTCCAAGGACAATGGCCCACTGGGTCACCATTCAGCCATGACCCTACCAAACCTGCTTAGACACAGGATAATGTGCCTGTCATTTAAAATCTTAGTGTTGGCCAGTAATGAAGAATGATTTCCAGTGCATAACCTCTGACAATTCTTTTGACTGCTTTCAGACAACCAGTTATCCAAGGGTGTCCTCAGTTCTCCTTCCTTCCTTATGGATCCCATTTTAATGAATGGAAATGGTGGTGATTAGTAGTAGCAAAATGGAATTGAGAAAAAATGTAGGCAAGATGAAGTGGACTGAAAAAATGTAGATGCATGGTCTCAAAAACTTCTGGTCTGTCTTCAGCATACTGATCCTCTGAAGATTCCCTGTGATCCATTCCCTGCCTGAAGAATCCCATTATAAATGGCTGCAATGGCTGTAGATTAAAGCAGGTGAGATGGATTGAGACACGTATTTGAGATGAATGGTCACTTGAGGCAATGTGCTCTTTCATATCAGACTGTGCCTCCTTTGTGCAAAATCCAACAGATTATGGCCAGCCAGAACTGAGGTCAGTCAGCACTAAGGTAGTGCCTACCTTCTTCCTGCATGGTTTTGCCCCAGATAAATGATGATGTTGTGGAGTTTTGAATTTCAGAATATGATTTATCTGTCTCTCTTGGGTGTTCTATCAGTAGAGGAAAATTGATCACTAATCTTTCCATATTTTAAATGGAATTAGTTTTTGTTTGCAATTCAGAAGAGTGTTTAATGGAAAAGATTTCTATCTGCAATGTGGAGTTTTTTGACTAAAAGAGACATTTCAGTTGGGGTCACTGGACAATCCTCAAATAATAAATAATGATTCCAGACTACAAGTAAATAGTAATAGAGAATAAGTCTCCTTAGCTACCAGTAGAACATGCCTGGAAATGATTTCCAAAACAGTCAGCAAAATGGTAAAGTTATCTTGGTTGCAAAGACAATTGTCCATATTCCAATTGAATTATGTAATGTTTTCTTTTTACGTAGTGTCTATTTTAATTCAGATACACAATCATTTATCTACTAGAGAAGAGGCTGAAACTTCAATCACCATTCTTTCCAGTGGAACGTTATCATGGTTCAACCCTAGCTGGCAACTCAGCCACACAGAGCTATGAAGAACCAAAATTATCCTGGGCTGCATTTCATTGAAAGTGATCCTACAGGTGCAGCATATATAAAATAATAGAAAAAGACAAAGTTAGAATAATTTAACTACTTCATATAATTACAAAAAAGATTTATATTAAGGATTTGTAGCTAATTATATTTTGCTCACATTTACGGTTATTAGACAAATTGATATAAATTAACTAATTCCTCTAATTCACAATCATGGTGGGGAAAAAAGATACTTTACCATGATAGGCATTTTGGCAATTATTTAAATCTCTAAAGAATATTCACAGAGTGCACTCTTAAAAATGTGAGCATTAGTAAATGAATTCCCAGCCTCATCATTACAGAGATTAACCCAGTGTTGTATCTTTACTGACAATTCTATTGTATCCTTTAGCTCCAAGGATTTTATGACCGAAGTTCTGCTCCTGCCATGGTCTCATGCAGAGATATCCTGCTGTAGGACCACAGCTGCAACCCTTAACTTCCACTTCTCTAGCTTAAGACAGTTAAGCTGTTTAAAGAAGTTTCATTTATGTGAGAACTGCAGGAAATCAGATATATATCAGCTGCCTCAAAAAGAGTTCTATTTTATTTTCTATCATTTTACAGGACTTGATTGATGATCAAAAAATCCTGGAATTCCAGCTACCTGGGGAAAACCAGGACTCAGTAGAAGATGTATAATAAAGAACAGCTAAAAAGTAAAGTGACAGCAATCACCGTAAAGCCTGATAACTGGATCTCCAGTGTCCAACATAAATACTGGGTTTAGGCGCCTTTTATGCATTTTACAGCAAGAGCCAGATGCTCAATATCTTGTACGTGAGTTTATATAAATTAGTTCCTTACTTGGCCAACTTTATGACATCAGTTCATCTAGAATTTATACTTTGCTTTAAAAGGTCACAGTTACAAAACTCCTGCAAACAAAACATTGAGACCTAGCCTTCCTGTTCCTGGCAGTTTTAAATGTATGTTCTGTAAATATTCTGAACTACATACTTGCAAATTCTATGAAATGCTGTAATCTTCCTACCAGGTATTAATGCAAACCTAGAGAACAATCCTGTGTGACAATGAGTAGCTAAATATTTCCATCTGTGTATATAGGGGCGTCTGAGTATGTTCGTCTCTCCAAATAATTCCTTATAAATGTGCACAAATATAGGCACCTGTTTATTTCATTCTGACGCATTCTTCAAGCACTTACAAAATGTGACAAAACAAAACTCAAATAATGTACAATAAATAGGAGCTGAAACAGCACCACAAGGATTTAGGCTTCTGTTTTGCTGAAGGGTGATGCCCTTTGGCCAAGGTCACAACAATGTGCATTTGATTAGGATATGGTAGGTGGTAGGAATACATAGATCAACCAGGTGTGCCATGGATTAGCTGTGCTCCCTGTTCTGCTGACAACCTCTGCCTTTTCCTGCCTTTTATTTATACTTCTGTGTACGGATATATGGGGGCTACCAGTAAAAAACAAAAAAAGTAAAAGAAACTAATGGAGAAGGTTTTTAAAGCCAGCAAAGGCAGTCTTTAATCCTAAAAATGGTGTGTGGTTTGGGACTGCATGAAGGACGATGCCTTACAGCATGAAGAGTAATAAGAACTACTGCATTGACAAGGAAATGCATCAGTCAAATCCCTGTTGAAGTCAGTGGGAATTCTGTCACTGACTTTAGTGGGGCTGAGACGTCACCCCACAAAATGGATTCTTTCTGCCACTGAGTTCTAGGACACATCTATGAGGAGAGCATTGTTTCAGTATGTGAGAATTTACTGTTCTCCACCTGCGTTTGGGTCATAATGCCATAAGAGTGGAGAGATCAGAATTTATTTCTCTTGGTAAAGTATCAGTTTAGAATTGCTGCAACCAATAAGTACGCTGGCTGAATAGACACTATACTTAAAATTAATGGCCTTCTGCAATATATTATAAATGCCTTGTTATTGAAGGTTGCTTGAAAAAGAAAGTGTTACTGAAATCTGGCATTACTATGAAACTTTGGGAGTTGGTAATTGCCAGAGGCTATAAATTAGCTTGATGTGCTGTACTGACCCTGTCATGCACTTAATGTAATGGTATCAGTTTAAATTACAAAAAGAGGCTGAATGTTAAAATACTCAAATTGCATTAGGAAAGGGGAGAGAAACAACAGAACTGTCATAGCTCATTAGTGTTCCATAAAGTTGAAGAAAAATACAGCCATCAATAACAATAAAAAGTTTTCTAATTGCAGTATATTCATCTATCCAACTTTACCCAATACTACAATTTTAAAAATGAGACACAATTGGAACTATTTTATAGTTGCAAGAATTTTTCATACAGAATATTTAATAGCTATTAACGTGACATTAACATTTATTAACATATTATTTATTAATATTTTATTGCTATTTCTTGCACACTATAGAATCCTATCACAGCACCTCCCTGACAAATACTCAGAAAGGGCTACTATATCTCTGCATCAACTGAAAAAAAAATTATTTACAGATAGAAACTTTAATGAGACAGAATTTGAGGACTTCTGGACAACAATTGAGGATTCTGGCTTTGTGGTGGTTGTAGTGATCTCTGCAAGTCTGTGATCACCAAGCCCAGGTGTGTTTCCTGCATTGGTGAAGTTCATCAGCCAGCAATAGAGGTGCAGCATGGTAGACACAACTCTTTCCAGCTGCACAACAGAGAAAATAGAAACTTCACTTATTTAATTATGGATTCTTACAGTCATTTGGGTGTTGTATGAAAGCCACTTATCATTATTTTTTTCCCAAACTGTTTTGCCCTAGCTTAGGTATACCCCTTGCAAATCTAAAACTGATTATTAATATCAATTAATACCTCACAGGAAGAGCAAGGATTTATTGACCACCTTCCAGGTTTTGGGTGTAAATGACATTTTAATGATTAATTATATCTTCCTAACAGCTTAGATGTCTGTTTTCAGTACCTCCAAGGGTAAGTGTTATTTGGGTTTGCAGAAACAGCTGAATTCTCAGCCTACTTAAATCACTTCAGACTGTTTATCTAGGATAACCATGTCTGGAAGTGTCTCACAAACACCAGGTTCTGTTCTCATTTCTAAAGTATTATTTTCCCTTTAAATACAGCATTGGTCTCAATGAGTCTACTGGAAAGCTGTTGAAATTTATTTCACCTGAGTCACTATCAGGTGGAATGGTGATGCAATTACATGTCTGACTGCAAGATGTAGATATATGCCTTGAGAATCTTTAACTATCACAAATAAAATGGATGCAATGGATTACAGAATGCAGCGCCCCATAGCTAAAGTAAATTACATTGAAAGCTTGTACAGGTAGGCTGGCTGTCACCTTGTCTTATTCTCAACAGGTGAAAATTAGGGATCTAGTTGAAGCTGGTTACCCACATGAAATTTCTCTGCCAGTGTCTGTCTTAGACACTGTTACTATTATTATATGACTTACCTTACAGGGATGCTCTTCTTATCTCTGTATTTCTCTGACAATAGGAAAAGCTGGTCCTACTTAGACAAGATAACTGACTTTGCAATGGTTTGAGTCCTAATATTACATTCTCTGCCATCTCCTTTTCTTTAGTGTAGTGGCACAATCTAGATAATGGCTAATTTAATAATGCTTGGCATGCTAAGGTCACAGCTCCTAACTGCAGACTGGAGTCAGCAATCTCATACCTACCTTCCTTTGAGAAGAGGATGTTTGTTGCTTTTTCTTTATGGACTTGCCATAAAATAAGCAGCAGTTTTGTTAGTATTGACAAAGATATGTACTATGTGGTTCCTTCAACATGCAGTTTTCAGAGGTATAATTCAGAATCTAAAAATCATGAACTTGTGTTAAAAATAACTTTTTTTTTGCTTGGTTTTGATCTGCTACTGTTTCAGTTGGTATAAGCCAATAACAACAACAAGAAACAAACAAACTGGAAATTCTTTTGTATAACTCTATAAGCTCATATTTCATAGTATGACATATGTCCCACATGTCTTTCAGAAGATTTGGCAGATATGTCTATGTTACTGCAACACCACTCAGAAAAAATAATACTATCCATATGGATTAAATTTCACAGACTTATTGTTCAGTTTTGTAACCATTTCTTCTTTAAACACAGCAAAATAATTTCTTTCACTCTCTCTGCTCAGTTTGGATAAGCAATTCTCTCATACTTTCGGCTGCCTTTTCGTGTTGTATGAACTCCTCCTTGTATTTCTACTTCATCCATCATGATGTATTTGGCATTTTTTTGACAGATGACAGCACTTCATTTCACTGAGGGGAGGAATATAAAAGACAGAAGAATGAAAAACAGCTGAAAAACACTTAGTCTTAGAGTAAATGAATAGACTTTTACCATATATTCTCCAAATCTTTGGACTGACAATAAGCATCGGAAACTTTATGCAAATGGTATTTTTCATCTGATAGTACTAAGCTTCTGAAAATGGGGTTTTACAACACTGCCTCTCAGTCATACCTCTTTCTTCTAAAAGGTTTTGAATCTAAGTTGAAATTGTTTGATGGCTTTGTGTTATGTGTTGTCTGAATAAAACATACTTGATTCCTTTTGCACACTGGATGACCAGGTAAGCTGCACATTATCTATTTGGTCCCTTCAGAATTACTTTGCTTTTACAGCTCAAAGTGAGTGACAGCAACACGGGAGCCAAGTGTTCCAGAAGAGCAGAGACTGCATTTATAAATTGCTGACTACTGCATCAGTATGATGGAGTAAAGCCTCCCAGTGAAGCAATAATTACTCTGAAAGAATATTCAGAGTCTTTGATATCGAAGACCAAAAATAGGCAATATGGAAAATGTTTCAGTGGACTGAATGCCCCCACATACATTTTCACATTAATCCTTATGTGTTTATGGGTGTATCTTATAAACAGTCCCTTTCCTAATTTTTTCATTATATTTTTAGAAAGTAATGTCTTTCATGTTAATCTTCATCAGGAAATCCACTCAGAAAACAACTAGTAGGCAAAATTAGCACACCTAATTAATGAGAAAGTGGTTAAATTATGTTAGTTGCAAAAAACTGGGTTTTTTTCTTGCTTTTTCTTCAAGGACACTAATCATCATTTCTATTCTTAAATTAAGAAACTATCTTTTGTTATCATAACTTTGGAAATAGAGTAATTTTTTTTACTCAGGAAGATAAATTTGCTTTAAATTATTGACATGGGTCTGACATTCCGTTATCTAAACTTCTTTCCTAGCAGATCAGACTCGTGCCTTTAAGGTATTCTGTAGCTGATCACAGTTTTGTATATTTTACTACAGGCAAGGATTTTCTGGAAATTCATAGTTTTAATATAAAGACACCATTTAAGTAGTAAACCAAATTAGATTCCATTCAAACAAAAATATTTCCTTCAGAACCAAAGGTTAAGATGGAAAACATTTCATCTGAATCCTATTCATCTGAAGCAAAATTAGCAGATACTAAACTGAAACTAGCAACACTCACACTTCCAGAGAGTGATGACTTTTTTCTTCATATCATCCAAGCAAATGGAAGAAAACTTTTAACTGTCTTTTTCTCCTAAAAAACAGTTAAAGCTAAGACCATCCAAGTAGAAATAAAGAATGTGAGTTGCACTTATAACTAATGGCCTCCTGGAAGAAGAGATCTGTTCTGTCAAGATGACATATTGCAACTCTAAAAACATTTAGAGTTTAGCTGGACTTAGTACTACGTCCTAGAGTTTTCAAGATCATAATTAGGGCTAAGGAACTACTGTTTTCTTGGATCTTACTCTATTTTCCTAGAGGATTTTTTGGAAATGGTCTTAACATTTCAGTACCTTTACATGTATGAGAGAAATAAGCCCATGGAATCAATGTATACAACTTGAATTCTAAAGCATATATATTTTCATCTATGGAATTGTAATTTTTGCTCTACCTGATTGAATGGGAAATTGTAGAATAATCTTTAATTAATATATCTCAATCTCCTAGGAAAAAATAGACAAACCATAATAAATATTCATGTGCTTTTTTTTCTCTTGTGAGCTCATGTTATGAAAAGAGATTTTTTGTCTTTTGTCATGACTTAAAAATCTCACATGTTTATGGTTCCTTTTTATTCATTAACATACTTAAGTATTAGTTTGCTTAGCTTTTTTATTTTTCCTTCTACATTACAGTAGTATCTAGCTGGCCAGAGTCAGATCACAGTTCTGACATAAGAAATACAATATGTGGATTTAGTGAGATGGTTAAACCACCCAAGAACTACATTCTTAAGTAGAAAATCCAAGAAGCAGAGGAAGAAAGCACAGGTTTCACAGAGATGTGAATTAAATTGTTCAAGTTCAGACAGAAATAGTACTAAAGATTAGAATAGGTCCATTGTCTCCCAGTTCACTGGAATATAATTTCTCATATCTTGCCAAGTTTTTTTCATGTATTTCTGTCAATTCAAATCAAGGTGTCAACATATAATATGAGAATACTGCTTTTAACCCCTGGAGCTACCCCTGAAATCATGATGTGACAAAAACAAGTACATTAAGTTTTCTTTTACACCAGACTAACGTGCAGGTAAAACAGAGTGGAAGCAGGGAGTTCTATCTCATTTAATTATTTGCCAATTACCGAAATGGTTTATTACTGATTTGGGTACTGAGAAACAAAGAGTGGCTCCTGCTGTGTTCCCAACAATACTCCTTTCTACATGCCTCCTCCTGTATTTTCCTCTGTGTGTCCTCACATGACGTCCCCATTGTCTCCATTTGTCCCTACATCATGTGGCTGAGAATCTGTGCTTTGGAAGAAAAAAAATACTCATCTATGGCAACCATAGAGCATTTTAATAATGAAGCTTTAAATGAGAAAATGATAAGTGAAATTTGTGTATTACCACAATCGTGGTGGGCTCTAAATAATCACAGCTCCCTGTGGCACTGAATTACAAGCCATGTTCATCAATAATGACCACTTTACTCCAGATTTTTAGATTGAAAGTTCTGCTTCATGAATTTTTGATGTGGGGCAGTTGGACTGAGGTTTTCAATGCTTTTCAAGCTGCAGTAGAGGGTTTCAGAGATGAATTGCATTGATCCAATGCATTCACTGACTGACTACTTTCTGCTCCTCATCATGCACCACCCCTTCAGGGACTAGCATGTCTCCTGCTCCCAACGTGCAAGCCTGGTAGATGTCTTGACATGAAAATTTGTCATTTTCTCCCCAAAAATAAGGCAATAAGGCTTGGTAGCATCTTCTTTTTTGGCTTTTGGGGTTTTTTACTGTGTGCATGTATGCTCTTTTTTCTTTTGGTTTACATGCTTCTGATATGCTGGAACACTGCCTTTCAGGAGATTTTGTGTAGCATGAGGGACTCATAGAACTTGAAAGATAAAACCTTTGTTTAGAGAACTCTGTCTGCTTGCTTTAAGAACTTATTTCCTATATTTCTGTCTTGGAGCAAAGTAGATTATAGCCAGACAGACAGGTACTTTGAAATAGAATTGATTTTATTTCTATGTTGCATTGATTATTCCCACGTATACAACCATTAGTCATACCCAGGAATTTCCTTACTGGGAAATGGCAGGACAGATTGGTTTAGAGCTGCTCCGCAGCTGTTCTAAATTACACCAGGATAAGACTCTGAACCCTTCCAGTTTTTAGGTCTGAAAGCTTAACTTTTAGCCAGAGACTATACCCAAAATAGCCTCAGATCCCTGCTTAAATGGTTTAAACTTTTGTGGATGTAAGAATTAGTAACTTACAAGGAAAATTACCACAAAAAACCAAATCCCCAAAAACAGAAAGAAAAAACAAAGCAGTGTAAAGAGAATTAGGCTGGCAGGAAACTTCAAAAAGTACATGATATGAAATGGTATCAAAACAAAAGATCAACAGATGTCTTCAGCATGAAGACTAGCTGTGTTTTCTAGCCTTTATTTCTTTCAGGGGCTCAGTACCAAGAGGTGCAAGTTTCCATCTGGTAATAGAATTCCACAAATAATTTAAGATGAAAGGCATAATATGTATTTAATGATACCTTCACGTTGCTGATCAAAGCATGTTTTCTGAGTAATTATTTCGTCATGGTATTATTTTTCTTCTTTTACCCATTTTTTCCAGTCCTTCTACCTTTTCCCATCTAACACATCACATAACTTCACTAACAATTTTCCTATACCATTACAAAGACAGTATGTGGCTACTGAAGACAGTGATTCTTCAAGGACAAAATCCTTCAGGTTGTTTTTATTATTCCTGTCCTCTCCTCTTTGTGCACCACATATTTTAGAACTAGAAAGACGTTAGATGTCCCTCATTTGGTGTATATGTTCAATGTTTCTTGTTCTTATCCTAATTCTGTTCAAATTAGATATTTTATGGATGAATGTGCACACAGTGAGTGCAGTCCTTACCTCAATAAGTTACTTCTCAACTTGACAACACGGCACAGAGAATAGCTGTGGCACAATGTCATCTGGGAACCCTTCTCCCATCTGTGGGGGAACCAAAGAGTGCAAAAAGATATTTGATAGACAAGAAAAGAAATACGGAGTTTAGAGGATCTTCGTAAGACTCTTTACTCCTCCATGTCTTCATTTTCCATCTCAACCACTGTTTTGTTTATCTAACGTTCCAAGCACAGTTATCTCACAGGGCTTTAAGCTCTGCTGTCATGCTAATATGCCAATTATTTAACAACAATACCAAGAGATTTAATAGAAAATTTTACAGAATTTTGGAAAATGTTTCATCATGGGCACTGTACAAGACACCATGTTAATCTCTACCTTGCAACATATCAAATCTTATGTCCATTGTAGAAAGTCAGAAACCCACTGAATTTGCTGAGACTTTTATCAGGTGTATTAATCTGAGACAGTGTGTGCACACTGCAACACTTCCTGACTTCATATTCCAGTGCTGGCTTGCCAGTAAATACAGCAGGAGGGGAAAAGTGGTTCTGTGTCCTGCTATATGTGCGCTCAGTTTCTACCTTTTTCTCCTTTATTATATTTTCTCCAATTCACAAACAAATTTAGAATGGCTTAGCAATGCTTTTGGCAAAAGCTTCAGCTCCAGTAGCTTTTATATTCAGTGTTGAAAACGTCAGTCTTTTGACATTCCTTGTACCAAAATGTGGTCTCTGGCACAAGCTAATATCCTGTAGTTGCACAGCTCACTCGGATCACTCGGATATTTTGTCTGTTTCTCCTATTTTTATTCATATTTGTGATTCTATGTGAAAGAGGTTAAATACCATTGCATGCTATTTGACATTATGTCCTTTCCCTTGCATACACAGGTTTTGTCTGGTTAGTACTGCTGTTAATTACTCTGCACAGATAGCTGCAGCAGAAGTAACTAAATCAATAGTCTGTTGGAGTAGCCCCTCTGCCATATACCTTGGAGAGCCCACAGTACTGTGACAGCATAATGGTCTCCTGTTGCTGGATAATTGTCTCCTGTTGCTATGCAAATACAAAGTCAAAACAAATGTGAATGATGACATTTTTTAAAGCAAACATAGAACTGAGCCTGTCTTTGGTAAATATTTCATCGAAAACCATTTCTGTTTCCTAAAGTAGTGAAACGAACACTTTCTAAGGCAACATCATATTGTAGATGAGAACAGAAATACAGCTCTAATATTTGACATGCCTAGTGATACATCAGAATTGTTACCCTTTTTAGAGCTTATATGACAAATAACTCATTTCAGCCTTTGATTTGGAGACCAGCCCTTCTCTAGTATATAATGCTCCTTACAGCTCAGCTGTTGCCTTTCTTAGTCTTGCTTTTGATGTCTCGTCATGCTCCTGCACAATTCTCCTTCACTGTGCAACAAACAGCTTAGTTGGTGTTGGTTGTTTAGTGTGTTATCCCTCTTATCTATTTTTGAACTACATTTTGTCTTTTTGAAAAATCCATTTACGCTCTTGAACTGGAGCCTATTCTTCATCTTTCTTACTCTGGGTATAGATGGGTAGTAAAATTTAAAAAAAACCAAACCAAAACCAACAACAAAAAAGAGGCTGTCAGGAGACTGATAGTGGCATCTTGATCTTGTCTATTCCCAGGTTAAGGACAGATCAGAGTCAGCCTGCTTGTTCACCTTGGCCTTTCTGGCAGTGGTTCTTCAGAAGTGAGATGGTCATGATCAGTGTGAAGGCTGGCAGCTTCATCAGAGCAACTGACTTCTCTAAACTTCACTGTGCCCTTGCTGAATCTTGATTATCTTAGTGCATAGCAGCTGGAGGACATTTGTGCCTCATATCAACCCTCCTTATGCCAATCTCAGCTATTAAAGAGGTGCTTCAGCTTCTGACTGAATCATGTTCCTTCGAACTGCATTTATTAAACTGATGCCTGATGTAGGCAGGGAGAGGGGAGGTGGACAAGGGTTTGGAGAAAAAGTGCTCCAAAACCTATGGATTTTAGACAACATAAACAGAATAAGCCTGATTTTAAATTAAGTGAGCTGCACATCTATAAAATATCTTTCTGCATAAGGGAAGGTGCATCATTTAATGTGAAGCAATGCCATATGGCCCCAATCAGAAAGAAACCAAAAAGAAGGATTTAGATAGGCTGCCCTTTATAATCATTAATCATATTTGCACTTTTCTTTTGGTTAGCACTACAATCTTTTGAAGATCAAGGCCAAAACAGTAAAGATTTCAGGATACTGAGCAAGTCAGGACTAACTGGATGACTATGTTTGCAGTCTGAACGAGGTATCCCAGCCCACGCTTTCCCAAGATTTCTCTCTTTGGTAGAAGAAAATGAATCCAGGATGTTTGCTGCTTGCAGCTGGTTCAGGAATAACACAAGAGCAGGCTAGACTCTTGAGTACACAATTATTTAGAGCTTAAAAGGTCAAAAGACCCAAGTGGCTACTGGTAGCCAATGGAGATCATATGGCAAAAATGTATTGAACTTCACAAAAGCACAATACTTTCTTAGAAGAGCAGCCAGGTTTGAGGCAGCCAGATTTTGCACTGGCTTCATTTTCCAGATGGATTTAAATAATCCAGAGATTGTGAGTAACCTAATCTTGTGAAGGCAAAGTCTACAGACAGAGGATGGGTACAATCACATGAGTGCATGAATTTTTAAATTATGTGGATGATATTAAAATGAATAAGAACTATTTTCACTGTGAGCATGTCGTTATCAAAAAAACCCCTCCCCATTTCAACCATAACAGGAAAAGGCAAACACACATCTGTTCCTTGAGCTGAAAAAAATTTACATACCTGATTCGTTGATTAATTTCACTTCCAGCCACTTTTGCATCCTTCCTTGTGAAGGCTCAGGCACAAGTTTCAATCTATGCTTTGATCTCTTCCAGTCACTGGATTTTTATTTTGTGACTGCAGAAGAGGAGCAAAAGAAGAAGGAAAAGTAGGTTGGTTACCTGACATAAAGACAGATGATCAAGAATTCAGGTAAGCAAATGACCTACAGCATCGTGTTCTCAAATTCTGTAGTCTCCATGTAAAGTCCAGCTATGAAGATCAGTTTTACAGTATCTCTGTTTATTTGCCTGGAAGATGTCAAGCAGAAGTTCCTGATTACTTCGAGCTTCTCCCTTTGTAGCAATATTCAGATTTTTCTTTGGTTACCACTACTGTGAACATATTTTTCCATTTCAGTAAACACTGGGCTCAGAGCTTATTTGGTGAGCATGAGAATTGCTGGAACCCACAACTGTTGTAGGTAAATATAATTTCATGGACAGGGTCAGTTGTCAAATTCAAGCACTCTTCTTTTTTTTCAAAATCCCACTGCTTTCCACCAGATATCAGGATATACCTAGGGTCCCTTATAGTCTTTAAAAAAGTTTTTTTTTACTAGAGTTAAAGGAAAGATAACTTAAAATTCATATATATTTATTTTGTACCAAATACATACTGAAAAATAAAGAAATTCTGCCAGCAGGATATACCTGGATGAGTTGCTACCCTGTATCATCAGAATGTCACAAACTAAAAGGAAGTTACTTAAAACAGAAAAGAAATAGTTGATACAGAATTTTGTAACTTAATTGTGTTCACTCTCTTGAAAAACTTAGCATGAGTATCAAACAACAGAAACAAAGCAGCTGCAAAAAAAAGAGTTTTAGAAAGACCATTAATTCTTAGTTCCCATCAGTCTTTTAAATAACAAGATAATAAAAAAGATGGTAAAATGCAAAGCCTTTTTTTGTTACTCTTTGTAATGTGGACCTGGAGTATTTCCCTAACATCAATTGGAATATAATCTTATTAAAACATGAATTTATATTACATCAATCTGTAAATCTGCCAATATACAATAAACTTTAATCTTTCTGGCTTGTTAATTGGAAGTTCATTAAAGAGCTTCTTTTTATAGCAAATATGTCACAGAAAAAACCCCAAAGAAACAATGTTGGAAAAATCTCTGTAGGGAACAACCCCTGATGCTACATTCAGCCTGTTCTTGTAGACTTCCAAAGTCAAAAGACACATACTCCGAATTGTCCAGGGGGTCAGTTATCATATTTCCATTAGAGTGTTTCCAATATATAGCCTGAGTTTTCTTATTTTAATTTAAGCCAAATGTTTCTGCCTTCTATATCCATGTGTAACATGGTTCAAGTTATTCTTTTCTTTTCCTCATATTCTTCCCCAAGACTGCTTTAGTATTTCCTCAATATCTATATGACTAAGCCCACAGAGATCGTCATTGCTGTATTGCAGACTGACTTGCTTGGTTCACATTCTTTTTGGGGATTACTGTCACAAAGTGGAGATGGTACCTCAGCTAAGCAGAGTGGAAAGATTTTACCTCACATTTCTCATCATTATCTTTGCTTTTTGTCCCAGAATCTCCTCTTAATTTTTTTAAATCAAGACTCACTTTCAACTCACAGGCCCCCATAATATCTCAATCACCTTCTGTTTAACTAGTGTTTTCTTCTCAGAGTACATTTGTCCTACCGTTTTGGTTTTTCTTTTTTTTTTGTCTAACCACGGTATTTTCTCCTTGTTGTTATTGAAACATATCTTATTTCTTCAGATCATTCCTCCAGCTTGTCAGGATTTTTTTTAAACTTCTTATCCTGACCTCTAATGTACTTGCCATAATTTCTGCATCATCTCCAAATTAGCAGGCATTTTGACACCATCCTCCAGACTGAAATATATAATGAAGCCTACCAGGCTCAGAACAGGCCTTGAGTCCCTTGCAAACTGCATTCAGTATACTCTTCCACTTTGATAATGAATAGGCATTACCTTCTTCAATATTTTAATTCAACCAATTTTTCATTCATGCACCTAGAGTTAAAAAAAATCCTCTATAGTAAGTGTACTAACTTATTAGCTTACCTTCTTTTGATATGTTGACACTCAGGTCTTCTTTGAGGAAAATAAAAAAATATGGGTAATATGAGAGTAGAGCTTCTCAGTAATCAAAGACCAGAGAATATGGAAAGACAAGATGCTCAGAAGTTCTCCAGCAGGGCATGAGAAAGATCTTATGGGAGGAAATGGAGTAAAATTGGTAAATTTTAGCATAAAGTTAAGAAAGTCTACAATTGTTATCAGTAAAGGGATTTAAAGGCTAGGTCTCTCGCATGCAACAAAATTTCCTTTTACCATCTCTTTAGATGGGAAGAAAAATAATTTGCAACCACTTTCATACATACATATTTATAATATGTATTTATATAAATTTGTAATATTTATATAATACATATAATAAATATTTAAACATTTATAAGTAATAACGCTTCAACAGAAACAGGCATACTTAGAAACAATGTCTTAAATAGCTCTTTACTTTTGTGCTTACTTCAGTCAATTGAACAAATTGACTGTACAGAATTTCTTTTCCTCATCATAAAATACCTAAAGAACATAGGGAAGGATAACAAACAAAAGCCCCTTTGCTATGGAGGAAATGGATTGATCTTTATTACTCTGTAGTACAGAAAAGAAGTTTAAAGGCTCTTTGGAAATGTGTAAACTGGTAGCCCAAATAGAACTCAAATGCTGTTTGAGTAAACACAGTGGGATCCAAGAAATCAAAATTATTTTTTAGCTTCAAACAACTGCTATTAAAATGTAATATTTGTGACCATAATTCTTTTGAATGGCCTTGAGATAAAATGCTTATCATAAATTCCTCAGCAAATTCTCCTGCAAAGGTGATCAGTCTAGTGGGGTAATTAGTAGCTAATATGTAGCTGCCAGATCCAGGATCTAGGAACACTGGAAACCAGGAACACAAAGCTGTTGCTTAAAATACAATGTTATATGTTAGCATGGTCAACGCAGGAGCCCGGTTTTGACCCTGAAATCCCCCTGAAATCAGTAGAAATACACACAAGTTACTGTTGAACACATGTTGAGGTGTTTAGTCATAGGGGTCACAAACCACTAAATATCACACAACAACAGGAAAAATAGTTGGAAATGAAGCTTAAATCTGAAAATTTAACTGTGAATACTTAATTAAATGCCACTGCTTATCATGCTTCTTTTTTCACTACTGCTTCTGAGAGCCTGCTCTGACTTAGACTGAAGAAGCATATCTTAGGGGAGTGTGACGAGCCAGCAACCTATTCTTATCCAAGGTTTGTTTTGCACTGGTTTCATTTTTAGCAAGGATTTATACATTTTTTTCCCACATATCTGTGCAGCACTATTGGTATCATGCACTGCAGTGAGAGTGCACAGATAGATATAGCCAGAAAATCTGGCAAAAATACAATCTGTCTACAGTGCATAGAGCTGTGCACAATATTTGAGTGGGTTGTGGCAGCCATATAGCCATTAGTTAATTATGATAGGGCATCATGCTGATGTGGTGACTGTGCTGCTTCCAGTTTTGGAAGTAGTTCAGAGGCCTCTACATCTGTGTCTGCATCTGCAAGACCATGTAACTTGTTGCTGATACAGCTTTGATTTGCTAAAAAAAGCAAAATAGGGAAACTTCTGGTCATTCATCTTCAAAATTAATTTTCAAGGCTCTTCATTTTGTCCTTGTGTTTGGAGTCCGTGAAGAAAGCAAGATGGCGTAAGATGAAGGAAAATATTGCTTGCATATTGTAACTCCTTTGAGACACAAGAGGCACTCAAAATTTCTTCTTGATTGTGTATCAACAAAATTTTACTCTCAGACAGAAAAAATTAAGAAGATATAATAGGAAGAACTAAAGCAGGTTATCCACACAGATTCACCACATTTTTTTCAGCCTTGAGAATATAATCAGGAAACAGGATATGCTCAAAGATTTTATCAATCTCTCTCATTTATCAAGCAACAGAGATACAGTTAGAAATAAAAAGATGTCTTTTTTATTTACCACAGGTGGTAAAAGAGCTCGGTTTGTAGATCACTACAGACTTTGTAAAGCCTCAGGGCAGTTCTCAAAAGCAGATACAAGGCTTCAAAAACCTCTGCTAATGAAAACAGTTCCTACCTGGAAATTAAATTCACTGAATATACAATTATTTATATTTTTTTTTCTTTCAGAAATTCCGCTGAATTTTCTTCTCAGAAGGCTTTTAGCCTTGTAATCTTTTCACTTAAGACTATGTTTTAAGGTTATAGTCTGGGAGAAGCAGTATGAGTTAACAGGACCATTTCTTTCATGCTCTATTTAACCACATATGAACCTCACAAACCCCACAAACACCGGAAAAAATCCTCTAAAAATCCTTGAGAAACCTTGATGTCAGAAAAAACTCTAAAAAGCAAGTAAATGAAATATCTCATTCAGAAACCTCACATCATGATAGTCTGTAATCCTATTCATTAATTAAAAATTAAAATAACTTGCTGGTAAGACTCCAGTTAGTGGGTGACTAAATCAGTACTTTGCCAAAGCTTTACAAGACAGCAGTACCTTTGGCTCTTTTAAATATTTGTGGATTTTCCTTATGAGCCATAGAAGCCTTCAGGTTAGGCAGCTCTTTTCCAACATGCACAAAAAATGTATGAAGGGTTTTTTCACTATAATCTTCAGGTCTCAAAACCATACAGGCAAACTCTCTCATATCCTGCCATAATCTGGAGGAAGCAGCGCATTTCACATGCTGTCTCTGAACTGATATTGTTCTTTTTTAAAGGGAGGGCAGCAAGACATACTTTTTGCATTCACTATTTTCTTATATTCCCTGACACCTAATGAGTTCTGTATTGTCTTAAACCTGTAGTCTTTCCTAGGAGGATGGTTGCATGCATTTAGTTTCTTCTAGCAAGAAAACTGGAAGACCTCATTTACCCACCTGGCACAAGAAGGGCAGTTCTGAGTCAAGCAAACTTGCAAACTACACTATGTTTTCATTATAAATGCTTTCTCTGCCTCCTGAATGTTCGTATCTTTATGAGAGATACTATGAAACATAAAAGCAATTGTCAGGGAAGTTTAAACTCTTCTGCAGCAGAAATTGTGTGGTTCCTTCTTTTTTATTTTTTTATCCTCTCTTCCTTATCAGCTTAGCTGTGAATTAAGCTGTAAAGGACTACTTTCTATGGAGTTGCACTGGAAACTTGTGAGATTTGCTGATGTATGGCCTCATTTGACCAGCCTGGCTCTGCCTCCAGAGAGTGGAAAGTATGAGAGGAAAACCCAAGGAGCTGCGGACTTCCCCTCTTACAGAAAGGACATTTTTCAGGTAAGATAAATTTTCCTATATTGCCCAATAAATCACAAGGAATGAAACTCAGTGGTTTTATTCCTGGAACTATTTGTAAATCAGTTATTTTAACTATTTAACCAGCTCTGCTGACTATTTAGTTTCCTGATACTGCCATACCCTTAGGAAATTACAGGATACTGACCCAGTTTACACAGATGAAGTTAATTAATTCAAATACAGCTCAAACAGGATAGTTGTACATGTCTGCCAAATAAATCTTAACCAACTACCTTTCCAGCCCCTCCCTCACTAACCCCTACTCCCCATCCCTCTTTACTTCAGCCTGGAAAATAAGTTTTCCTGTCCATTATTTATTTTCTGTGGCTCAGCATGCCTACATTTGGTATCCCACCCCAAATAGAAATCCATTCAAACATTAACAATAGATCACACCAGTTCTCAGTCTGCAGCAAGGGCAAGACTGAAAGTGGAGAAGCTGGGATTACAATGTCCCCCAGAGTTTAAAAGAAAAGGAAAAATAAGAAAAAGAAATAGAAGAAAGTCATATTCCTCTTTGATTAAAATACACTGAAGCTACCTCAGACCAGGCTCCAAAAAATACTGTCTTGTCTTTCCCACTTTGCTAGGGCCCCCAAGAACTCCTCCCTGTGCATGTTAACTCACTGCAGTTCTCAGCTTCAACAGAGCCCTTCTTGCTAAGGCAGGGCAATGGCTGTGGGACCTGTAACTGGCCTCTTCTCAGTGCTCTTCTTTTCCAAGGGTTTGTCCTTCCCAATATGATCAGGGACATCTCCCCCTCTTTGTACCCACCTGGGTAGCTCCAGATCACTTGATCCATAAAAAAAAAAAAACAACATGCCTGAAGTACTGAGTTGCTCTGTACTCTGTGAGTTTTTTTTGTTTAAGATGAGATTCAGGTGCAATCTCCAGTTTATTACAAATGAGTTTCTACTGCTTTTGGCTGCAGTGAAGTTATTTGCCTTCATAGTGATAACACACTCAAAGGAATCAACATAGATGGGAGGGTTAAGAGATTGAGAGCAGCCCTGCTGAGAAGGACTGGGTTGTACTAGTGACTGAAAAGCCGGATATGAGCCAGTAATGTGCACTTGTAGCTCTCAATGCCAATTGTGTCCTGGTCTTCAACAAAGAGAGGTGGCCAGCAGATCAAGGGAGGTGATTCTGCTCCTCTGACCTCCTGAGACCCCTCCTGCAGTGCTGCTTCCAGCTCAGGGGTCCTCAGTGCAGGAAAGACATGGACCTGTTGGAGCAAGTCCAGGAGAGAGCCATGAAGACAATCAGTGGGCTGGAGCACCTCTCCTGAGAAGGCTGAGAGTGCTGGGGCTGCACAGCCTGGAGAAGAAAGGCTCTGAGAAGACCTCATAGCTGCCTTCCAGCAGCTAAAAGGGGCCTGCAAGAAAGATGGGGGGAAACTTTTTAGTAGGGCCTGTAGCAATAGGACAAGGAATAATGCTTTTAAATTAACACAGTTAGATTCAGACTACGTTTAAGTAAGAAATTTTTTAACAATGAGAAGGGTGAAATACAAGAATGGGTTGCCCAGAGAGGCAGAAGATACCACATCCCTGAATACTTTCAAGGCCACATTGGACAGGGCTCTGAGCAACCTGGTCTAGTGGAAAGTGTCCCTGATCATGGCAGAGGGATTGGACTAGATAACCTTTAAAGGTTCTTCCCAGCCCAAATTATTCCATGATTCTAGGAAATTTTTTCTATTGATGCATATCATGTGACACCATAATCTGAAGAAAGTGATTAATATATGCACCTTTTTATATATATATTTCTGCTCCTAAATTATATCTTGTTTTTATGACAAGGGGATGTAAGTTCCAGATGCTGATTTCCCTGTTCTTCAAATACCATCCCAAAACTGGCCATTAGGCTTACACAAGGTCAGCAACATTAGGCAGGAGGATGCTCTGAGATCAGTTGTGTCTCATAGTGCCTCTGCCCTGCCATCTGCCTGGGTGCATCTGCTGCCTCTAAATTGCAAACTTGTTAGGATGGGAATGTGACTCTTATTCTATGGTTGCAAATTTCGCTTCCTCAGCCTTGCCTGGACTGCAAGCACAAAAGTAATATTAATGACAATAATAAAAAGTGAAATGTTGCTGCTATGTGTCTGTGAGTATTCATGTATTTTTTAAATCTTCCTAAGGGGAGAGAGAGCACATATTTTAGCAAGTAAAGTCAACTAATCTTCTGTTTTCACAGAACAGCTATTCTTCTTTTGATGCATCTGGAAACTAGCCCATGGCTCCCACTGATGAGGGGAACCTCTTAGCTAATTCCCCAGTGAAATGGATTGCTGGAGTGTGTCATGCTTTATCAAAACCTCAAAATTTACTTCAGTGTGCCCTCCTTGACAAACACTGGCTGTCTGCTGGGAGAGGTGCTGTCCCTCCTGTTCCAGTGGGCAGATACCCTGGGGACAATTCAGGGAGCAGAAGAGATGGAGGAGAAAGGAGGTGAGCTCCAGTGTGAGTGATGGACATGGCAGTGGACACAGAGGCTCTAAAAATGACAGCTGTAAATTGATTTCACTCAAGACAATAAAACGATGACAGTTGATATCCATGGGGATTTCTCTTTTTGGCTTCATTTTGGTCTCAAATGAAGGATATTGCAGAACAATGATGGAATTGTACTGTGTAACTAAGGAATATTTTTCTTTCTCTGCAAAATCTATGCAGTGTCAGAGACTTTACATCATTTTACAGTTATTCCCTTAATACCTCTAAACTTTAGTATAAATTTACTTGTATATGTTTTATACTATACATACATAAACATAATCATGTCTGTAAAAATGCAAAAATGAAGATTTTGGTACATATGCATTGATAATTAGAACACTTTTATTTTAATTTTGCCTTTGCCTTTCATCACTGATCAATGTGTGTAGCAAAGGCTGGTCACTAGAAAGGGGAAGATCACATTGCAAATCAACAAGTCTTTTCCTCCCTTTGCTCTGTAGTTTTCCTCAGTAACGATACTTTCAATCCCATCAAGCCACATACAATTCTTGGCAGGTCTGTGCCTGTTTTCTTTGGAGACTTGCAGCCTAACTACAGTTGGGAGGAGACTTCACCATGAGACATGAATACCACTCTAGGAAGAAATCAAGGGCTGTTTCTCTTTGATTTGCAAATGCATTTTACACCAGGAGAACCATCAATTACTCTCCATCATCTGTAGGTGAGAAGATTGCAAATGCATTTCCTGGCCTGAGAAATTATCATGCCAATCCATTTAGGGGAAAGAGTTACACATTCTTTCTTTCTCTCTTAAATCCAACTGTCCCGATTTCAGTTTTTCACTGTGGATATTTTCAAGGTGTTTAGAAGGTTATAGAGTGAAATTTGTCAATAAAAGCTAGTAAATAATTCCAAGTAAGGCTGTGTAAAAGAAGCTATCAGGTACCACCAGCAAGAAGAAAAGATTTAGATTAGTTTAATTAATTTCTAGTGCAGATGACATCTCAATCCAGGTACAGTTCTCAAACTGTAAAACCATTTTGTTTGTAAGTCTGCCAAATACAGACAGATAAGTGTAAATAAAATATACTGTTGATACAGAAAATCTCACAGAGCACAAAGTACAGACAGTGTTGGGAGAAGAGAAGCATCCCTATTCTTTCATAATTTGTTTTTTTTGTTGTTTTAAAGAACAGGTCTTTTAATACTGATTTTACTGTTCTCAAATGTACTGACATGCACAACTTGAAGCTAAGCTGAAGGAAAGGAGAATGACTATGTAACAAAAAATAGAAGCCCACCTATTAACTCATCCCTGCTGGGCTGCTAGATTGGGAATGAAATCTCCACAGCAAGAACTGTCTCCTTAAATCCAACTGGCCACAGGAGAGACTGCTGAATCCCTTTCCCTCCACATAAATCCATCTTTGCCTTAAATGTTGATGGTTAACTGAAATCCATGCATTCCCTGTTGCAAGTCCAGGTTTGTCTGGCTCCCTGGTGAAGTTTCTAGATTGTTTCCAGCTCCTGAAGCAAAGTGATTTACCCACTGCAGAACAGGAGCTTGGGAGCCCTGAAGCTGTCTGAAACCAGGAGAGGGATTTCAGGTGGTGTGTGCTGTGTGAGCCAGAGTGGAGATGGAGAATGCCATCAGTAGCTGGCATTGCACAGGGCTTCTGCAGCCCTGTGGTGATGAGTAGCACTGGGTCACCCCAGTGACTCAGGAGCTGGAGGTGTGGAAACCTCCTCTTCTGGGTTCTGCAAGCTGGACAGTGCAGGTATTAAGAGAAATGAGAAGAAAAACTGTCCACAGAAAGAAAAAAAAAAGGGTGGTACTATTCCTAGAGTCTTCTGGTAATTGATCTGCTAAGAAAAGATTTGTTCAAATAAATGCCTATATAATTTTAATTAATACTTGTTGAATCTTTACCAGCAGTGAAAATTAAATTGCTTTAATGAATGCACCTTCAGGCTGGGAGGCTCCCCCTCATTTCCAGCCTGGTTCACAGAACCTTGGAAAAGAATGTTGACTTCCTCAGTTCACTTTTACCCCCCAATATTTATGGAAATAACGATTTCATTTTTCTCAGGGAAGGGTGAAATAATGATAAATTATATTCTTCATCCTTAACATATCTACCTTTAGGGTTGCTACGGTCCATATCATTATAGAAAAGCCACCAGGTACTTCTGGTTTCAAAATACACCAAGCAGGCATAGGAGACAGGAAAGAAAGGGATGCTGCTAATAAGTACTTATAGATGCAAAGTAGTTTAAAAAAGCACGTGCTAATTTTATTCCAACTTTAACTGGATTCAGAGTTCCAGAGCAAATTCATTGTACTTATTTCAATGTTACCAAAAAATCTTCTTGAGAACATTCATACATTCCAGAATAATATCTACTGCAAAATGTCTCAAGGTGACATGTTAAGGCTTTGCACATCTACTCAGTATATATTAAAGTTCATTCCTTATTTTACAATTTATGAAGAACAAATCTGCTTTCTACACCAGATGTGGTGTCAAATGTGGAAGTAAAAATGTTGGAGAAATTTACAGCCACTGGAGGTACAAAAAAATAATGAAAAAAAAATTAAAATGTTGAAGCTAGTTTAAGATTGGGACTTGAGAAAAAATATTTTCTGACCATTTCCATATTTTTAATTTTAAATGGCATTAAAAATATATTAACCTAAAATAGTAAATTGCGTTAATACCAATGTATTTCATGAGGCCAAACGAACTACGTGGACACTTCATCACAGCAGCTTAACTTCTGTTCTCTTCAGAAGTTCAATCAGTCACTGCAAATTTCAGTGTAGCTAGTTAACAGAAGGTGATGATCTGGACTGTATAGTGAATGTATAAAAGTAAGTGTAGTCTTCTATTCTTCAATATTTTTTACATGACTCATATAAAATCTCCCTCGTGAAAGTTTATGTATTGGCTGCCAACAACCAAATGCAGATTTCAGATAGCTCTTTTCATACCATTGGCTGACAACGAGGTACTTATAAAAGTCAGTAACAGCTACCAGGAGACAAATCTATCCCCTTGCTCACTTCTGAGAGTCAATCTGCAAAGACGGGTCAGAGCCTGACTCAGAGGAAGAGATACACTTGCAGTGGGTAGTTCTGTGCACGAAAACAAAGGAGCAATGGAATAAGTACTGAATGGAGACGAATGTGGAAAGGCTGAGTCCTCTGCTGAACAGAAGTCTCCCGTCTCCCATTTTCTGCTGTGGGGTCCCAGGTAAGCCACAGGCCAAAGTGAGACTCCTTTGTGGGTGCTCTGCAGCTGCACGGTGGTCTATGAGACAAGAGTTCTTCTCAGTGCTTCCCTACGATCCCTCCATCCCCTCACTGTACATCTGCCCAGCACCTGGCCCGGAACTTGGAAGGGTTCTTAATTTCATTCTATGTGCACACTTATTACCCTCATAAGAAAGTAAGGCTGAACTAGACTGTGTGTACAGTGGGTGGGTTTGAACACAGCTGTGCAGCAGACCACTGGTTCTCCTTCTGCTTTGTGAGAACGATGCTGTTTAAAACATCCAGTCATCTTTTGGCATCAAGGGATTTGGGAATGAAATGATATCAAACGAAAAAGGAGGGCAAACACATTTTGCTTTGCTTCTCCGGAAGTCACCCCTTTTACCTGCAGTATTAGCATCGCTCTGAACTGCTGCCTGGGGCCAGCGCCCTCTGCTGCAGCGATGTCGTGAGCATGACTTGTTAGCAGAAATCTGAGACATGAAACAGTGATGTCACCGGAAAAGAAGCAGCAGGGATCTGGCTTATCAACTGCAGTCAGGCTTGCTGTTAGCGGATGGGCTGCCATCCTCAGCCCTGCGCTGGAATGGCTGAAATTGGAGGCTCTGATGCCTGGAGGGCAGAGGGAGTGCTGCCAATCTCTCTTAATACAGCTCCAGAGGAACATTTGGATTTGAATATGGAGGTGCCATAACTGGAAGATAAGGTCGGCAACTTCACTGTGCAGTTATAGCAGCTCTGTTGCCAGAGGGCTTTGTTGCTGTGCTCTCTGCACTGTGGATGCTCAGGTTACAGTACAAGTTTGGAATTAGCCTTTCGTAGAAAGAAATACTTTGGTTACACTCTTTTGAAATATTAATGGGAGTGCAGATATGGCAGCGTGGGCAGACTTGGGCCGGCTATTGCCATCCAGTACTGCTGTACAGCACAGACAACCCTGCTGAAGCTGCAAGAAGCTCTGAAATGCTGCTTCAGGCCAGGAGGTCCTCCATCATCCCCAGCATATGACTGCTCTCTGATAGCACAAACCCCAAAGGCAGTCCAGTGTACACCTATGCTTCAGACACTGAGGGAGAGATAGTCCATCTGGATTCTATTGTAGGTCCCATATGTCTGCAAGCTTGCAGTGGCAATACCCAAACCTCACTTTTTTTTGGTCTGGTCTTCGTCTCTCAGTGGGAGTTAGGTGTGCAGATGCCTTTGAGGATTTGGGACCAAGATCTTATCTCTATGCATGTGCAGCCACTAGAATACTGACAGGAAACTTTGTATCCTCTGGTTTGGACAATGGGAGCAAAATTATTTCTATAAGAACTAAAAAAGGGCAGCAATTTCCCAGAATTGAAAACCTCTCCATTGAAAAGAGCAGTTTACCACTAAAATTTGGTGGGCAAAACAAGATATCTGCAGCAAAATAACTGACACTCTAGTAACTGATTGTGCTACCAATCCAACATGCCATTGACATGACCTGAACATCCTCAGTCAGCCAGGGTGAGGTTCAGGACACAGGCTGGGGTCAGAACAGGAGCCTAACCTTGGCGCTCCTTGTCCTGGGGAAGTGCCCGACCCAACCAGCCACTTGAATAAGGATTCTGTGGGCTTACCTGTTCAGCCTGCTGGGCTTTATCTTTCTCCTTCTCTCATCTTTGGTAGGTCTTAGGTTCATTCTGAGACGCAAATGGGAGAAACGAGATCTCGAAAACTTTCGCGGGACAGGAAAACCACTTCCTACCCAGTTCTATTTCTGCTTCCAAAATTCTGTTTGGCAGTAGTTTCAGTGAACTCATTCTTCCTTTGAGTGCCATATGATCCACAGTTGTTTTCTAAATCACTAAAAGCCATTGACAGGCTGTGTGGTTTTGATTTAGGACAAAGATGTTCTATTTAAAAAATCATTAACTCGAAATATAGGGGGGAGGAAAATCCATGTTTACCTTAGTCTTTGCTTACAAAAATTTTATGAGAGAAAAACCCACTTATATCTGCTCTATTTATAGATGTAAAAGAAAAATTAATGGAATTGTGTTTATCTCAAATTAGAGAGCCAGCATTGAACTGAGATGCATAATATACATATATATTAATGTACAAATAATATACACATCTGGATAATGTAGAAATATTTCAGTAGCTTTCATACATGAACGGACCTGCAGGTGTGTGTGGAAAACAAATACAAATATATATGGATACATAATTTTTTAATTAAAAGTATTTTTTAGTTCAAATGTTCTGTGAAAAGAACATAAACAAAACTCCACCATTGTGTTTTGTAATAAATTTGAAATTTCCAAGTTTTGTCTCCTCTTTCAATATTTAACCAATTATTTCCCCCTTAGATGTTGGATTACTTTTTTTCCAAGGACTTAAGGTACTATATTGCTGAAATACCCACAGTTTTACAGGGCAAAATAAGGAGGAAGATGGAATGCAACAAACACTTACTAAAAGAGTAGTATTTCTCCCTGGGTCAAATGACATTACCCAAAAATATGAGACAGGGAAAAATGCAGACAACATCTTCAAACTGATCTCTGCTTTCTTCTGGTAAAAAAACACAAAACAATCAACAAAATAAAAAAAAAAAAAAGAAAGGCAATTTTGCAGTTGTCTCAAGTGATGATTGGAATTTAGGCAACTTCAAGATGCTGTGTGTTCACTGTCTTGAAAGCTCATTCCTAAATATCCCAGTGTGAATTCCTGGATAATGAAATGCCACTAGTAGCTAATGGAGAATTCACCATTTGTCACTGTCTCTTTAGACAGCAACTTGGGGGCAGATAGAAAAGATTGCTGCCTACTTCATCAATAAAGCAAAGAAGAAATGGGAAACATGGCAGCAGATGGCCCAAAAGCGCCCTCTGTGCTCTGGTCACCTGCTGGCAATTGTTCCTGTGGCATTAGTGGCAGTTCCTGGCCACGAACACTTGGAGGAATTTTTGGTTGCTATGGTAGTAACCACTGTACCCTATTACAATTTGGACTCTCAGTCTAGAAAATTTAGATTGTTGCAGCATTTTCAAATAATGTAATAGGGAAATAGATTAGGAACAGATACCATGTATCAAATGCAAAGACAGTTATACATCCTGACAGACATTTGTTCAAATTGTTCTTCAAACCTCCAGTGGGGTAAGTACCTCAACTCCCTCAGGGTTTTCTTCAGTGGTCATGTGGTTCATACAGGCATAGGGAACAGTTGACCTCCCTCCTCTTTGTACTTAGATTTTACATATCTAGCTTATGTATCTCAAGACTTTCGGTAAATTTCTCTTAGTCTTTGTTTTCTAAAACTACTCTGACTTCACCAGGAGCAGTTTCTCACAGGTTGTGGTTTCCATATCCCTGACCTTTCCTGTCCCTCTTGACATTTTCATCAACTGGTCTACGCCCTTTGGGTGGATGAGACATTAGGTACAGGTTGGACCCGTAGTGTGGATGAGATATAGGTAGCCAAAGAAGACAAAGCAGTAGTGCCAGAAATTGTGCAGCTTGCAAATGACACTGTACACTTAAATATGATACTTACCTTGTTTTCAACATCACAAGTTTGGTGACTTGGGTTTGGCTGGTTATCTGCTATAACCACAAGGTGCTTTTCAATTAGTTCACGAAGCTGATTATTCCTGCATACGTGAAAAAATTTGCAGTCAAGATGAATCTGTTTTTTTCCAAATAATTTCCTCAGTTTGCTAATTTTGAGTTTAAATCCTGTCTTTTTGTATAACTCACCATGTATAAAACTGTAATAAGCATGTTTTTGTTTTTATCATCCACAGTGTTGGCCAATATACCTCAAAAACATCCTTCCAGTCTGATAGTAAAACATGGATAAATGAACTTATAATACCATTTTCCTATTGACTCAATGAATCTGTAGTGCCTTCCATGTTTCCCAAGCACTCTCACATGGAATCACTGAGGTGAATGAGTTCTCAGAAAAGTGAAAGTGTGGTGAGGATGCTTCTGGTGAGTATATTCATGTATTCCTAATTTAACTAAATCATCATGGTGTGATGATGAGCCTGGGTTTTGAATCAGAAGATTTTATTAACCTCTCTCATTTTGCTATAAAATTGGAGTGAGTTCCTAAGCCCTTTTTGGATTGATACATCAGATTTTATTGGATTCTTCCCTTCCTTCCTTCATATCCTCTGGCAGAAGAAGGTTCTATTGGAACTGTCAGTCTTAAATTCAGTCAGTTTTCAGTAGAGGACTCTACTCTCTGTTAGGTGATAGCCCTTTCAAATCACTTAAAATATTACTGGAATATATATTATTACCTGAATGCTCAAAGCACTGAATTCAAATTTATGTCCTTACATTTAAGAACAAGAAATAAGAATCTGTCTTGCACTTATTTATGTAGAGCTACTAAAATAAAATTTTTCCAGGTTTGAGAAGTTTCAGACAGAGATATCTTTGATTCTGCCTGTTTTGTGTGACTTCATGGGAAATTTTTAGCTACTCATTCAATCCAGGAGTTCTTCCCACCCTTCAGCTCTGGTCAAGTGACCAGATAATACACAGGCAAGGAATCAGCTGAAAGCAGAGTCAGCTTAAAATATATATGGAATATATCTGTGTGCACAAAACCAGACCAGTTGATTTCCCTATAGATACACAGATACAAAATGCTGCAATATAATTCTGCATTCCTCACCACATTACAGTCAGTTATTTTGAAGTGAGAAATGGATGCAAATATAAACAATTTCCCTCTATACATGTGGAAAAGAATCCAGACTGTCCAGGAAGACATTATTTCCTGGTAAAATACTCTGTGTGGTTTGGTAACGTATTGGAAAAAAACTTCAAAAAGCCAGATGGTTCTCCCTGCTATTTTAATGTTATTGTTTAATGAGTGGCCCAAGAAATGCATTTAAATAAGTGAATAAAATCCAGTTGTTTCATCATTGTGTTATCTCAAGCAAAAACAAATAAATAAAAGCATGCCAGTAATGAAATGTTTTCCCTTAAGAACTTGGTAGAGTAGTAGTGCCAAATTCTGCCGTGATGTAAAATGGATGGATGCAAAGCAGATGTAACTTCATCTGCTGATTGCAATTGAAAGCTTTTAAAAATTGTTTGGAACATATTTATGTCTTGAGATGCATAGACAAATGAAGTTCAACTGGAGTTTAAGGAGTATTACCATCTCCCTCCACAAAATCTTTTTCTGTGCCACTGATCTCCTCAGACAAAGGTAGGGTCTTGGTGCCAGGTTTCTTTAGAGCTCTATTCATTCTCTTTTACAGACCCAAAGCCCTCTATATGCAGTATAAGCTGGTATTTAATATCTTTGACTATCAGTAAATCATTCAGAATACCTCACAGTACTCATAACCTGGCAGAGGAACGTTTATCTGCTCACTCCTTTATCAGCAATGATCCATTCCTGATAAACATCCTGTAGATCTGTTGCTGTAGGTTAATGATGAATTCCTTTTTGAGTCAAGTTAAAAATAAATTTAATTATATTTAATTATAGTGCCTATTAATGAAAGGTCCATCTAGGGTGATGAACTTCACTAACCTTGAGAATATGAAATATTAAATCAGTATTCATAGTTGAGCTTATTAAGGGGTTTAGACTCTAAAGTAGGACTTGGTGAGAATTTGAACACTGAAGTTGAAGACTGCTGCTCCAACTCCACCAAATCTCTTCAACTTCAGGGAGACTGTAGATTCTAACTTTCCATCACTGATGTTTTCTCTTATCTTGAAATTTTCTTCTGCAAGTGTTCCACTGCCCTTGGGGCCAGAACAGCTCCCTGCCTGGTAGCTGAGACAGCCATCTGTTGCAGAATGGATCTGAGAGCAAGGCCATGAATCCTTAGAGGCCTTGTGCGAGCAAAGTAAAGTGTAGGCCACCTGTGTACGTGACTTAGGCTGAAGGACACACTGTCCTTGAGCTCTGGGAAAGTACCAAGAAGCTGAGTTGTAGATAATAGAATGAAGAAGACCCAATGGAATGTGGAAAACAAGGACAGAATGTAGGAGGGAAATGCAAATGAAACCTTGTGGAACTAACCAATGGTGTGATGACTAGTAGGCATAATTAACACTAAAGGGATATAAGCCGTGTGTAACACTAATAAAGCGGAAGCTTGCTTATCACTCATATTGGGTCGTTGTGTCTTGCTTCCCCTTGCCTACGACAGCCATCTCCAGGCATAAAGCTTCCCTTCATCTTCTTCCCTCTTCACCTTCCTCTCAAACTGACTTTATCATTGCTCTTAAACCATATCAGGGCTAAGCATTGAAATTATTGCAAAACATGGCAACTATTCAGTTTCACTCATCACTGGAATAGGTGCTGTAACAAAAGAGCATTCCCTCTGAAGTAAAACATCTCATTTCTCTATATAAGTTCAAAGTTTTGTCTTCCAGTAATGCAATTAAACATATGGAGGGAAGGACTGCTCTTCATCTTTGCTGTTGAAATCAACAGGTAAGCTTTCTCATTTCATAATGCCAGAAAAAAGGATGTGCAAGAGGAACCATTCTCTCTCATTCACTCAGGGAAAGGTCCCAGCAGCAAGGTGCAAGATGGCTGGGAAGTGGGTAACACTCCATTGATCCAAATCAAGATGAGAAGGGACTAAAGGTCCTTCTGCTTCCTGAGTGAGTGTGGTTGGCACTGAACAACAATATGAAGAGGTAGTGTCAACACCAACTCCTCCTGCATCCAAAAAGACCAGATCAAACTTCTGTTCTCTAAATGGCAGACACAGATGCCAAACACAAGAAGTTCTAGACTGTGAATTTGAGTCTCTCAGGGTAGACTCAGCTCTCAAGAAGGACAGTGTTCCTGATGCCCTTTTTTTCCCTTTCTTTTTTGTAATGACATGTTTTTTTGTCATTCATCAGTTCTTTGTGTTATGGATTCCATTCCAAACTTACTCTTTCCATAGCCACTTAACACCAGCCTAAGAATTTTTATTGATGAACAAAGCGAAAACATTGGACATGGTGAAAACCAGCATTATAGTGACAAAGTTGTGGAAAAAAACACTGTAAACTCTGCAGTTGGATGCAACTCAATAAATCTCACACAAATGTGGATCTGCAGCAGTGACTAATGTGGTTTTCTGATGCAGGGCTATGGTTCGAGGGAGATCTCCTTGCAGGATATAATTCCTGTCTCAGCTGGGTGGGCACAAACAAATAATATCTTAGTCTGAATATCCTAAGCCAAAGACATTATATAATTAGAGTGAATTTACTTAAGTCCCAGGTCATGTAAACGAACTTAGTCTTGTAATCACTCATAAGTCCATCTGTATTTCACATACAGATCTGTTGCTTCTATGTGCCAGTGGTACCAAGCGTGGACAAGAAAATTATTCCCACCTTGATCACTGGATAATGAGAAGTAAAGTTATTTTAAAATCTGTCTATAAAACAGCTCACCTTTAAATTTTCTAAACTTAAGTTTATAGACGTTTGTCACAGCATTATTACATGTTCTGGGGAATTTTCTATGGAATACATGTTTTCAATATGCTATTGTTATTTAGTATGTCTTATGCATAGGCAAACGAGAACACAAGCTGTACTAGTAGTGTGTGCAATTAATTGTACTTCTGCTGAGGGACATTCTACAAGAAAATCCTCAAGGTGGCAGCACTATCTCAGTGTTTAAGCTCACACCCCAGGCTCAAACTACCAAAAAAAAAACTGAAACAAAAAAACCCAAACCAAACCTAAACAAACCAAACCAAACCAAAAAACCCCACCAAAACAACAACCACAACAACAAGTCAAACAAAAATCCAACCTGAAAACAATGCATTGCTGAGGTGGACCTTCTTTTAAAATACTTTTTACCCAGTGCTGTTAAAAGGGTCTTATTAATCAACCAACTTGTGTTTCCTTTTTGCCTGAAAAATGTCAGCTTTAAAGTGTAGGTGTATTCAGACATCCTTTAAAAAGGCAAAAAATATGGCACTGTAACTAAAATACAATTGGTGCTTGCTCTTCTACATAGACATGAGACAAATGGGATTTATGGAATTTTAGCTGGGAACATGCACCTAAGCTTATCTTTCAAACCCTCCAAAATATGGTTCTCTTTACTTAATCTTATGCTCTTGCTGTTATTCTCATAGTCACTGCTACTTCTTATATCTCAGACAAATGATCTGGTTAGTAAAGTGCAACAGAAAAACCATTGCACAAAACCTCACCACACTCCATGTTGTTTTATAAACCCATTTTATGCACTAGCTCTTCACTAATCTAAATTGTCTGCTACAGTTAATATTGTTTAAATATAATCCTAGCTAATTCAGTTTTAGCCATAATGAATACAGGGACTGGAAGTGTGCAGTATCCTGCACTCTTTTGTATAGAACTAATCCTACAAATTGCTTTGAGTGTTGCAAGAGAGCATTTTTTCATGAATGGCTTTTATTATCACTAACATGAATTCATTTGTAAATAAGAAAATCTTCCTACTATACCTGCAGACACCAACAATGATGAAAACAGCTGGAATCTTTCATTGCTTTTATTTTAGCAATATATCCTTTCATATTCAAATCATCCAAAATTCTAACTAAATAGTTTTAAAGTTAATCTGCTAAGCCATAAATGTGGAAGTGATGTGTGTGCTAAAAATAATGCTATGATTTATTTTTTTCTGGATATTCTACTTTCACTAGAAACAACTGAGTTGCACATTTGGTTACCTTTATGCTAGTAGCAAAAATTGTTATTAAATTTATTTTTTTTAAACACTGAACAGGTGTAAACTTTAGTAGATATTTAGTTTTCCATGACTATATGTGAATAATCCATCCGAAAACTTGTTTGGCCCAACTGTTTTTGGGAAAACATCACCCATATTTCTTATCTCCATATGCCTTTAATAAAATGAAAATGGAAATTCACGCACTGACTTTTAAATTAATCTTTTTTATCAGAGGATTCAGTTTCAAAAGGGCTTGAAAATAGCTGATAGCATTTATCACTAAAGAATTCAGTTGGAAACCCATCAGTTTGGTCTGATAGTAGTCAAATTTTTATATTTTCCAGTCTTGGTATTCATAAAGGCTGTCTTGGGCAGAATAGCCACAAATACAAATTCAGAGCCATCCTCGTTCGCTACCTTCGGGTTTGTATTTTAACAGAGCTCATCTCTAGAAACTATCTTAAAGATGGACAGCAGCTGGGAAGACACAGCTTGATTAAAGATGGGAAGCATAAAATCAGGCAAGGGATCTCATGTTTGAAGACATTACTAACATGGTAGATAAGGAGAAATCAGTAGATGTTAATATACAGTTTGGTTTCTGAGACACATTTGGCAACCTCACACATGACTTTCCCCTTGTTACTCTTAGAATAATGTGATAGTCTATTGGGGAAGTTCCAGGTATCAGCAAAATTTTACTGTCTAAAACCCATTTATTAGCCCATTTATTTTGTTCAAACAAGTGTAAAGGTCCTGCAAACTCTTTATGTACATCTATAATTATTTAGGCTAGAGAAAATTGTTATTTTCTAGTTCATTATGGGTATAATTTTTAAATTTCTCTTTTTTTTCTCCCAGTTCACTAATGGGTGCTCTGAAAATCACAGTAAATGCCTTCTGTATT
This sequence comes from Drymodes brunneopygia, assembly GCA_013400955.1. Classification (NCBI taxonomy): domain Eukaryota; kingdom Metazoa; phylum Chordata; class Aves; order Passeriformes; family Petroicidae; genus Drymodes; species Drymodes brunneopygia. Next base: position 1,015,951 of record VZTZ01007956.1, on the reverse strand, counting down.
TCTTACTACCTGAGGTCACACTTTTGCTTTTAAGAAAGGATACATAATTTTTCAGGTTTATATGGGCCAGGAGTACAAGATCTCTCACCATAGGGAGAGAAAGAATATTCTCAAGTGCAGAACACCAGATCTGGGTAAGGGAAGGACCAAAGCAGAAGCAGATGTAGCTTTGTGCCATCCTGGCCCTGAGCACTGGGTGGCCCAAAGCAGAGTTGCCTCACCTTTTATTGTCTATTTTAGCTGCCAAGGATGACCGTGGCATGACCTTAACTTAGAAATGCACCTTTGCCTGGAAGTTCCCTTCATACAACACAACACAGACTGCTTACCTTTCTTAGTATAGTCATGACTGATCAAAAAATGTTTGAGAAAGTATTTGTCTGTCTGGAAACACTAATTAACTCAAACTATAAAGCTAATGGACTCATACCTGAGAAAAAATTCATCGTATAAGACACTTAAATATAGATTTCTGATATCTCAGACAAATAGTAAATAACCAAACCAAATTCCTATGCCCAGACATTTTCATGACTTTTTAAAATGGAAAATGGCAACAATTTTTAGTTTCATGCCACTTGACTTGAAATTCCCAAATTCTACTCTATTGTACATTTAAATGGAACTGCAAGTCTTGCTTTTTTCACTAGTGACTGAAGCTCTTTCTCCCTTTGTCTAGTCTGCTCTTCTGTCCTGATGAGTCTTTACCAGGCATGGTTTCCATGCTTGTCCCCAAACATGCCAACATACCAGAAGAGACAAAATAATCCATGCATGGCAGCAATAGAGGGTTTTTGGAATCATGCAAACAAAGTTTAGTGTATCAATGTATGATCTTTTAAGAGAGACATGATATATAATATCAAATAAGGATAACTTCTATTCTGAAAAATAAAGAACATATGCCCAGCTTCTGATGAAATGTCATCCTGCTTATTCCCTCAGCAGGATTTTCCTGTAACATTTCTTAAAATAGAAATAATTATGGATTTCATCTACTTGTTCTGCAGTGACATTTTTATTTTTCATTTCTCAGTTTTGCCTCCTGTGCAACAGGCGCTTCACCTTCAGCTCTAGAGGATTGCTTAAAGGCTTTTTCATTTAACTGCTGCTGCATGCCAGTGCACAAATTACCTGGCAGGGATGATATGGAGTGTTAAGTCCTACATCCTACAGCAAGAGATTTACCAGCTACCTGGCTTCCTGGAGCACAGAGAGCCTAGCTCCACACTGGATGTGGATCCAGGTGTTTTTACAGCATGATGTGCAGCTTCAGAGCAGTGGAATTAGCTCAAGATGTCAGTAACAACAAATAAGTGATGGCAAAAAACGAAATTGAATTGCACTGTCTGCTGTTTCTATTTCCATGATCTGAACTCTCCAAAACAGTTTATAAAAGTAAATCACTATTCTGATGCTACATAGTTTTATCCAGATAGTTTTCAAATATCTCTGTGGTACCCCAAACACAACACTAGGACAATGTAAATGAGTGAAATCAGAGAATGAAATACCACAAAGCCTACTTGCAATCTTGATGCCCAAAGATTTCTGTGGCTGCAAAATCTATGTTACCATGAATGCCCAGAAAATATTTCAGTTGTCTTCCCTGTAAAGCTGTTTGCAAACAAAACATCTTCACTGCTTAATACCTATGCTGAAGCTCTTGGTTCAGCTCAGAACATGCCCAGATGTGCAAGTGTTCAGGATTCAAGGGTAGGAGAGATCCTCTGACTTCGTAGTTTGCCCCATAATTAGAAAGCAATTTTTGAACGCACTGCTGCTGTGTCTGAACTTGCACCCACTGCTTTTTTTGAACTCTTTTCTCCTGGACTAAAAAAAGCTTGAGCATTTAGGTGTTTTTTTCCCCCATTTCCCAAAATAGTATTTTTGCACTGCCTTCAAGTCACTGCCACTTCTTTTTAGCATTAATAATAGAGTCTGGTTTACAGCCAGTAGAATATCCTGTAATCATTCTTTTACATAAGTTTTCCAATAACTCTTAAAACCAGAATTCTATACCAGTTTTCAATAGCGTGCCAAACATGGTACAGGCATGTGACCATTTTAATCAAATTAATTTCTAGATTTGCTTTTGTAAGAGGTGAGCAGACAGGGAAGGGGCTCTGTACGGGTTCCACCTTCCAGGTAGTATTCTTAAATACTCACCTGCAACATTCAGCTCCCTAGAAAGCAGAGGAAGCCTGGTGGACAGTGCTTAAACTTGCAATTCTACAACTGCTTAATTTAAAATAAAAATAAAAATGAAAAATAAATTAAAAAACCCAACAACAGCAAAGTATAAACCAGGAATCAGTTTATAGGAATTTTTTTACCTTATCTAACAGGCTTCTAGTCAATATGCCACAGAGTAAAGGCATAAATAATCCATACATGTTCAACTCTGGCCTTCATTTTAGTGTGCCAATGTGGAGGAGAGTCCTTTCTCCTGCACTAAGGAGTTATGGCAACATCCTGTAAAAGAGTTTTCTGAGCCCATTAACCTAGAGGAGACTTGCCTAGACCAAGTCATCTCCTTGATAGGCAAGTGTTACTGTTGTATTTGCTAAAGACTCTGAAGGAATGAGCTCCTCTTCACTTTATCTTAAGACATTATGTTAACCTTGGAATGGATAGAATTGCCTAATAAATAACAAAGAAACAGTTGTGGGGAATCAGGGGAAAAGTGAGGGTTCAGGTGTTCCACCTGCCTTCGGGTACTCCTCATCAGCCTGATAGAGGCAGTTGTCTGCATAGCATGCCGACTTTCCAAACTTTTGTTTCACAATTCTTCCCAACTGATAGAATGGGAACCTACAACTTTGAGACTATGTCTTCTCTTTGAGGCACCTTCCAATGGAAAGGTATCTTTTGCATATACTGAAATGACATTTCATGTCTTCTTGTATCTTATTCTTAGTTTCTATAAGGTAATTTTCTTTTTTTGCCGCATTTTAATGATCTCAAGAACACTGCTCCTTCAGGCAGCCACAAATATCTAGTAAACCATCTGTGCTATCTATGTAATGAAATCCAGAGTAGAGTTACTTTAGATGTAGTTATCTATCTTGTTACATTAGGAAAATATCAGCTCAAACTGACATCCTCCAGACAGATATTTCTAGGTGGTGCAGACAGGTGCTGAAGAATTAAATGGTCTTTTTTTTGGATTTCATTCCGTGTCCTCCACCAAGCCCCATCTTGAGTGACATTAGTTAATACATGAAGCCAAAGGAACACATGAAATATGTGATGGCATTCTCACAATAAAAGGCCAGCTCAACACCTCTTTTTATGCATTCTAAACTTCCTGAAGAGATTATGACCAGGACTTTTAACTATACAGGTATTTGAATTGCCCAGTTAGGTTTCAAAAAAATGACAATTGCATCAGGTGGCCTTTCATCTGTCAGAACCATTTTTTTCTTCTTTTCATTTCTCAGATATTTAGGAGTAATACCAGTCATTACAAAGCTTCTTCATTTTATGCTCTTTTCCATCTTGTGCTCAATTTGTTCACCACATGCTGAGTTAGATTCAAGACTGCATTAGCATTTTTTTTATGGTTAGTTCGATGCTCTCATGGCTGCTTCTGATCATTTTCCAGTGTGATCAACTATTATTGTTATCAGATACAATCCATACTGTTTGCCACACACTATTCCTCTGGTCTGTGGTTCAGTGGCCCTTAACTGCCATCACAATTGATGCTTGTGATTGTTTGTTTTTTTCCTATCTTTGTACTCATGAAAATAATTAGCTTCTCTATTTCTTTCTCATAACGCTTCCAAAACTCCCACAGGCATCTTTTAACCTCGTAGTTCTTAGTGATGCCATGCCTTAGGTATCAGTGTGTACTGTCATCTGTGGTAGATCACAGCATAACCCCTTCCAGTCTTGAAGTTGCTGTTCATATTTGCATTCCAGTAGATAACATGTTATCTGGTTACCCTGATTTGCACTGCTGATTCTGTGGCTCACTCTTCTTGCTATCCTGATAACTAAAGTCAAAGAAAACCATTTTTAGAAAAAGTCAAAGTGTTAAGATATTTCATTTTATCTCATAGTTGTCTACAAATTAAAGTCAAAATTATTGAATAATTTAGTGAAAATGAAGAATATAAATTAAGTCAAAATATGAGTACCAAAAATGAAGGAAGAGTGACACTTCATTCATTGAACTGTGCCCCAGTTGTGAGGATTTTAAACACTTCATTCGCCTTTTAGCTCAAGGGATTAGAATTCACGTGATGATGCTAAGCCTGCAATGGTTGCAGCCCTCAGCTGGGTGAAGCAAACAAAAGTCCAGATCTCCCTCACAGGTGTTTGAATGACAGTGTCTGACCTCCCTCCCATGTGATCTAACCACAGAGAATTGCAAGGTACATTCCTGCCATGCATGCTTGTGTGAGCTGTTTATTTCTTATGATAAAGCATTTTTCAATACCTGTTGGAGTTCTGAACTGCTTCAGTTAGACCACTTCCAAGATTTCTTTAATAGTGCTTCTCCATTGTGTATCTATTGTTTTGCTTGAAGTTTTCTCTTCCAAAGATAAAAATAATACCTTTTTCTTTAGTTTCAAAAATTTTACACTGAGGAAACCTGGGCTTTACAGCATGAAATACATACTATTTTCCTCTTTTCAGACTTGTGCTGGCTAAGCCTTTATAATGCGCAGACGGAAAACTTAAGAAGTCCTGTTTTATGTTACCTTGTCGTCTGCAGTGAAGTTGTTCGAATGTTCCTCTTTCCTTGATCCAATGAATATGCAATTATTAGAATCTTACATGCTCCCTACAGGCACCTAAAATATTTTTACAGGACTTGGGATCTGTTTCTCAAAGTCTTTAGGCAGCTTTCTGAATACTGAGCCATTGGTTGTCACCACAGGCTTAGTCAGGGTAATGTAGAGTTCCTACTGCAAAAATACAAGCTTCCACTGCTCAGTGCCCATTTTTTAGCAATACAGAGAGAGAACAGTGTTAGAGAAGGATGTCAGTAGCTTACTCAAATAATAACCCCCCTTACTAGATGCTGATTTACGTATTTTAATTTCTTCCCATTTCTTTCTGCGGAACTTGGTTGGCCTCATTCCAGCAGAGGAAAGTGCAGGGAAAGAAAGATTGCTTTACCATGACAAACACACACTACTGACAGGTACACAGCAGCTGTTCAATCTTAGCATCAAGATTACGGACACACACACAGGAGGCTCAAGCAGGCACACTTATTTCAATGCTGGTCACAATGCTCTGACAACAATATGTTATAAATCCTTTCACAGTCAGCCCAGATAAGGTGAAGGCACTTTTGCTGTTGGTTTCAATTTTGCTCTGAAAAAGGAGGTGGGAAACTAAAATTTCTAGGTTAGGAAACTCCTTAGGTTTAAGTATTTATAAACCAACACACCCCCCATCATAAAATTTTTCCTGTCATTAGAATATTCAGAAACTCATGACTATTATAACAAATTGCATGCAACCTTCATGTTTAACTTCTACATTTAAATGTATTAGGCAAACACTAAGTAATTCAACAGTATGACTGTTTGACAAATAGCATGATGACCACCAGAGTTAGTGAAGCCTGCTTTCCTGCACCTTTCTCACTGACTTTAGTATCTAAGCCATGCAAACACCAAGTTAAACATTTCCCTGCCTGGGGTAATTGCAAGAACTTTCTCCCACGTGAGCTGTTCTGGCCTTCAATATCACTGGAATTCACCCACCAGCCTATCCCTCCGTTCTCACTCCCATTCCAGTCCCTTAATCTAAAAGCCATGTTTCCATCAGAAAACTTTGATATTATTTATCCATACTTTGATGTTATTTACCCATGAATATGTTTAAAAACTAAAACTACATCTGCCATTACATTGTTGTGGTTAATATTGTGATAGATCAGTTCTTTGGATCAAGCCAAAATCAAAGTGTTCATGGCAGTTGAGAGCTACAGCCAAAGATGTCATTAGCTCCTGTCAAATCACCTTTTCTGAAAAGACTTCTGGTCTATCTGCACAGCAAGTTCTGTGAACTCTTGATTCATCAATGCCCAGAGAGTCAGTGTGCAGCCATGAGAGCTGAGAATTGATGGAAATTACTGAATGAGCAGGTGATGAAATGGCAGATTAAATTTAATGCCAGTTCAATGCAAAATAATGCACTAATGGAAAACTAACTGTAAGCATTCAGCCAGAGATGAGACAATGGACTATAAATCAGATGTTTTCACTCATAAAGGGGACCTAGTAGTCACTATAGATAGTTTTCTGACATTATCACCTCAGTATTCCTCGTGGTTAAAAAGAAAGCAGGGTACTAAGACTATTGTATGAAGACGGAATAGTCTACTAAGCAAAAAAAGTATTTAATGCTTCTTGGAGTTGTGGCTGCACCATATCAAACAGGATACTGTAAAAACAGTTCAGAGAAGGATGAAAGGCCTGACAAGGAGATAAGAAGAAATTAAACAGAGCAGAACAGATCAGTCTGGAAATGACTCAACTGAACAGGCAATAGATACAAAAGAAGAATATAATCTCCTGAATGCCAGCGAGAAGATGAACGGGAAACAATTATTCAATGTTTCACATAGCTCAGGATGTGGAAGACACCAAATGAAATAAGATAGCACGTATAAAGAAAACCAAAGGAAGTCCTTGTTCCTAAGCAAAAATCACAGGCAAAAAGTATAAGTGAGATCAAAAAGATAGACAATATCAAATAATAAGACTCTGTTGAGGGCTATTAAATGACATGAGCTGAATGCACTTATGGTTCCAGATATCTTGCAGGTTGGGAACTGGGAGGGACTATCACAGAAAGGTTGTTTTGTACTTCTGCCATTCTCCAATTTGTCCCTTGCTGGCCATTGTCACAAAGCTGTGTGGATTTCTGCTCTTACCCATCAAGGTCATTCCTATGTCCTTCTGTATTGTAATAAATGCTTGAATTTAAACAACAGAGTTCTTTAAGTAGAGAGACAGTGAAATATTTGCAACTCCAACACCTGATTAGATCTCCTGTGATACAGGAAACCCTCTTCAGTCCAGGCTCTATGTCAGGTAGAGAAGGAATTCAGGCAGGGATATCTCCTAGCCAAGACATGTATATTTTGGGTATTACAGTGTCTTCTATAGATTGCTTTAAGAAGAAACAGGTTATAGTCTATCATCCATATAATAAAGGAAAAATTTAACAAGTTCTGTTACAGAGTTTGCTGGAAACAAAGAAAATATTCCTAACTTAAAATGTCATATTTTGTATTCTAAACTTTGTTGGGAAAATGGCAATATTTTTATGCTATCTTATTGGTCTTTTAAACACAAATAAAAATGAGTAAAAATAGAAAAACAGCTGATATTTTTATGCATTCAAAAGTGAAAGATCAGTAACTTTTCTGTTATTTCTTCCTCAAAGACCCAAGAATAATCAAAGTTTTCAAGTTAACCTAGGAAAGAAATCACAGAAATAAAAATCTCATTCACCTGACTGTGTTCATTGAAAAGTGGAGTTGTGCTTATAAACTCAAGAAAAAAATTATTGGTAGTACATTTCTGATCTGAATCAATTGGATTACTGTAATTTCTTTTCAGTTGAGCCAATGGTGTGTGGTTCTTTCCTGTCCCTTCATTGCTGGGCTAGAATGCTGCAAATCATTAAGCTCATTTTTTATAGCAATATATTGCTCAACTAAAAACTCATTAAAGAAATAGATTGGAATACATGCTACTTTTAAACTCCCTCAATAAACAGATATTATGAGAAATAAACCGATATTATGAGAAAAATGCAGTTAAAATTATACACCAGAAACAATTTTATGAATCTGAAGTGATCAGTCATACAAGACTTGAAAGGACTTTAGCACTATGGAAATTTGAAAAAAAATTCCAAAATTATTGACTGAAATTATTTTGGCAAATCCTGGAGGAAGATTGTTTCCAGAGAACATGACTGGTGTGGAAATTATTTGCTAGCCAAATGTTGCTAAGCAAATAATTCAACCAGCTTCGGTTCACCGGTTAATGACACCCTTTGAAAATTTTGACAGGCAAACAGTGTTCACAAAGTGTATATTGAAATAAAAGTCCAAAAGATATTTTTCCACAAGAATAAATATTGGTAATAAATTGATCATGCATCAAATTATTTTCATTTTAGCCTAGACATGTTACCCATGTTTCTAACAATTTCCCTTTTCATAGTTGTGAAAACAATCCCTGCAAGCTGAAACACCATCAAAGAATGTGTCACGTTTCTTAATGTGGGTGAAAACTTCTTTCTAAGGCGTAGTGGAAAACGTGTGGGTTTTGTTGTTAATTTTGCTAGTGCCAATACTATTTTCCAGTGATGGACAAAAACCTACAAAAAAGAATCTAATTTAATTTTACTTAAATAACCAGGGCGCCTCTGAAAGGTAAACAAATACTCTTCTGTGGCATTGCTTTTACCACAGTATTTCCTAAATTTAGAATGAATGTGTACCACAGGACTGTATTTATACCAAGTAATGGTAAATGTTTGCTTTTTAATCTGATATGTTCACCATGTATTTATAAAAAAAGAACTGAAAAGTGGAATTAAATATGGATAAATATGTGGGGAGAAACTGAATATGAAAGGAAAATCAAGCTATACATAGAGAACAAAAATACAATGTGAATTTAGCTGCGAAAACAGCACAAATGCCACATGAATAACACCATGTACGAATTACTCCATGGTGGAAGTAGCATAGACACTTGCTCTATGAAGCAAGGTAGGTCTCTGCAGAAATAATTCAGATTATAAGTACGCTTAGGTGGGGCAGAAAGAGGCAAGAAGATAAACCAGAGCAACTTTACCCTATTTTGATTATGTATATTTAGCACATGTCAAAATATCTCCACTGAGTTTTACAGTCTTAAATATTAGAAGAAAGCTCTCAGGTGGTGGAAAATGTATCACAAAGTCAGTCAGTTGTATCATAAAGACTGATTTAAACTCTAAGAACTGGAAAAAATAATAGTTTTTCATCCTCAAAACCATCTTTCAGAGTGTAACAATTATCTTGACAGCTTGGAATTCTTCTGTTTCAAGATTTGACTTGGAATCAACTCTTGCATGGCCTGATCCAAAATCAGATATCATATTCAGTAGAAGATTCCAGGCAAAAATTAATACTCATCCACCTAAATTTGTATATGGAAACTCCCTGGTAATTTTCCGTGGAGAGAAAAATCCAGGCATGCCTAATATTTACATAATCAAAATACTTTGTTCTGAAAATTTAGTCCCAGTTACAGTTTTCAGCACTCCTAGGACAAAGAGAAATGGGCTTCAGAGAGTGTGAACCAGGATGCTTTGGTACTCAAACACAGCTTTGTGACACAGAGACACAAATCCCAGATGTCTCAACTAACATACCAGGTAAGCTGGCTGGACTTCAGGCTCAGCTGCTGTGTTATTTCCACACAACAGAATTTAGTTGCCTTCACTTCATAGGTTTTTAGAGTCACTAAGGCTAATATTTGGATGCAGGACGGAAGCTGTCATCCTGCAGAGGGTTGTGCTAAACATCCCTCTGATCCTGAGAAATTCAGGACACGATGTAGGGCACTCTATAGTCTTACCTCCCTGTTTCTGTAAGAAATAATTATGAAAGACATTGAAATGGGTAAAAGATGATAACCTGTGTAGGTTTAAATGTTATGTCAGGGCCTGAAAAGCCCATCAGGGTCTTTATTTCATGACTTCATTGTATTATCTGAGAACAAAGTGCTCAGGTGGCAAAAATTGATGGCGTCCCACTTAAGTCCTGGGAGGTGCTCTCTGTCACATGGACAGACCACCTTGCTTTTCCTTTCTCCTTCTCAGGAGGAAGAGATTCAAATGATCCTTCCCAAGAGCCACAACTGGAAGTGGAAATCTGTCTTTTGGGTACATGGCCGTGGCTAGATAGGACAGCAGCTGAGTAAGCCAGAGCATGTGTTTGGTTTATGTGGCCCCATTGCCACTGCCTTGAATGATAGCCGACCATGGCCTCAGCTGGCCAAGGCAGCAGGTGCCACAGCTCTGCTTTTGTTGCCTGCTGTGGCAGGAGTTATCTCTGCTGGCTGTGAGGATGGCAGCTGCTCAGCTTGCTGGTAGGGGCATAGCTTTGTAGCTTGTCTAGCATAGCTGACACAGCACACAAATCACCATTAGTAATGTGGGACTGCCTCTTTCCTTCATGCCACCATACTTGGTGAAAGGACTCAGAGGCAAAAGTCAAGATGGATTCTTGCCTATCATTGATCACGTCAAATACAAAATTAAGCTGAATGCTCAAATGTCCCTGGACATAATCTTTATTTGTTTGTTCTTCTGTTTACATGGACTAATGACCTAATGTTCTCCATTAGTTAGTAAATGGTGTAAATCATATATTTGATCATGATTTATTTTCTCAATCTGGAGTCCTTCTTTTATACACAGATTTTCCCAAGAGGCCATTTGCAACCATGATTTTATGGGCTATAATTGCAGCTCTAGGAATGCTAACATGAACTCTTCTCTACTTTATGCTGAATATTCACCAGCATCTGCTGTGGGATTAAAATAAAAAGATTTTGCCACACATGGCAGCCAATTAACAAACAATATGCTGATATAGTTTAGGGCTATCCCTTCATTTTCCCTGCAGAATCTGTTGTGAAAATATCTCCAGGGGCTTAAATTGCAGTCTTCAGCTTCTCAATTTACATTTGGCCTTTCACTGATTTCTCCTGCTTTAATAGTATACTTTTTCATTTGTATACAAATATTATGTGGATGTTAACCAGGATTTCTTCTTGTGCTCTTTGACTGCCTAAGTCTACAAAGATGATGGCTTGTTTTTTCCAGCTGGATGTCTTTAAATTGAAATTGTTTTGTTTAGTAAGGTAGCACACAGAGGAATGAACATTGGTTATTTTTGGTTTTGAGATGATTTTTCTTTTTTCTCCATTTATAGTAGAAATAATTTTATATTGTGTTTCAAAGCTCAGTAATGCTGTTGCTTATTTAGCTTTCATTTCATTCAAATGAAATAACATTATTCTCCACTTCTGAATTAGTTTGCCTGAAATACATTTTTTCCTATGCTAGTTTTAAGGTTTATTTTCAAATTACCTTTTCTTTGTTACCTATAAAAATAGATTGCTAGACAGATGTATTTTTAAATATTGAGGTCAGTATAATTTTCAATTGCCTCCCACTACAACATTGACTGCATCATTTTTTCTAGTTTTCAAGACTTTTGATTCCTCATTGGCTTGCCCCCACTTTCCCTCATACACAAGTGGCCTTTTGACTTGTGAAAAACTACAAACATGCAACATCTTTTTGCACAACCAAGATTTAATTTCTCTTATTGCCTGTATCAGGAGTTGAAAATGCCAAGATTTAGGAGTATCAGCTCCTTATTTAAAAAAGAAGCTGGCTATTTTTGAGTCATTTAAATGCAATCTGTACTCGTAGTAATGAAAACATTTTTGCTTCCTTTTCAAGAACTGCAAGATTGGGAATTTTTTCTTTGGTCTTTAACTACTTAAAGTTTAGGTACTGAATATATTCTATATCTCTAAATAACAACAAAATTAAACTTTGATGAAGGTTTTCCGCCATAAATGAGTACTTGAATTTAAAAATTAATCTGGGCTCAATTTAGACATTTTAAAATTTGATATCTGGAAAGAATTCAGTTTTGAAATTCTGTTGTATATCCAAAGCAAAAAATTGAGAGGCTTTGCTGGAAAGAATTTGAAAAATTTTATTACCTGAATGGCTCAGCTGATGTGTGCTCTTTTCACATTGCAAATGGTAGGCAGGAGTAAAAGGAGAGGAATAAAGCATGAAACAAATGAAAGGAGATTAAAACCAAAAGCTAGCATAAGTAAAAAAAGTAAGAGGTCAGCAAAAGGAAAGATTCAGAGTGCATGTGATCTGGATCCAGTTATCAACCTCCAAAGAAAATAATGAAGTGTTATTATTTTTATTATACTGGAATGAGTAAAATGAACATCTTTAACACTGTTTATTTATCTCAAAGCTAGGTCTGAGGGGAAATTCTCTATGCAAACAGAGGACCAGAGCCATCAAAGCAAAATGTAAAGACACTCATTGTTGCATGCGACTTTGTTTATGTTTGTATGGACACAGGCTTTGTTATATCAGTTGCTAAACTAAGCAGAATTCAGGAAGACACACGAAATGCAAATCTAGACACTAAATATGAAACTTTGCATCATTCAGGGAACTTTCATTTTGAAGTAAAAGTAAAAGTAAAAGTAAAGCTCTGTTGCTCTTGGATAGTTTCATTCCCTTCTTAGATGTTCAGTTTTCCTCACTAACCTTTTTCCCTGCAAGCTTTTAAAATGAGGAACTACCAAAAAAATGGCTTGAGCATTTACTCAGGAGTCACCTGACGCCTTTGCATTCACATTTTTAGAGAGTACAGTGAATTTTGAACAGACGTTCTCAAACTCATCTCTGACCCAGGTCCACCCTCACTCTGGAAGGCCAACACACAGCATTCAGCATTTCCACTGAGCTGGGGCCAAAGTCACATAAAATCACACAGGTGTTCCACTACTTATTAAATGTAAAAGATTATGCAAAACCATAGTTTTCCTGTGCCGTAAAACAACACAGAAAATACTCAGCTGTAACTTCTAATGGAATGTGACAGCAGATGATGAGTGAAATTATACTTCAAGTCTCAGAGGAAAAGTCTGTTAGGAAGGGGGGAAAAAAAAGCCCTTATATAATCTGTTCAAGACTCTTAAGGAAAAATTACTCATAGAATTATCAACATTGTCTGACAACAGAGAAGAAAAAGGAGAATAGTCCAGCACAGCTCTAGAAGAGTTGAGTAGAAACCAAGATACCACTTTGTTGTTAACTTCTTCGGGTTTAAGAACAGAGAGATGTCAGGGGAACTTTATATGTGTCTGTTGCCTATTGTTTTCATTCTGCTCAGTAAAACAGAGCTATTAAACACCGTGATGGGATTTCTGTTTGACCATGTGCAGGGAATTTAACTGTAACTTAATATTTACTGTTATAATTCAACATGTCAGATCAATGATGTCAATGAATGCTGACTTGTCCCAGTAGCATTTGTTACTATTACTGCAATAATGAAGACAGGTGGAATCATTTGATGATGTCTGTGGGGAAGGAGGGCCTTTGCCAAAGGTTGAGCTGACTTAGAATAGGATGGTACACTCAGTTATTCCTATGGTAGTGACGAAGAAGTCTTCAAAATGCTCTCCAATCAGACAATTTTTAAAAAATACATTAACATTATGGGCCAAAGACTGTGACTGTTGATAACACGTGTTTACTTACACTAGGAGCAGGGATATTACACTGTGTTATCTGAGCTGTAAAAACTTAAAGCTTAAAAAGAATTAAAATGCTATTTTTTTCTACCTTTGCCAATATAACTCTGCATTTGTCCCTAATTCTTCTGTTATATGACTATGTTTTGCTCAGTGGAAATATTTGAGTCTAGATTAATTTCCACAGACATCTCATCACCTGCTTCTCAGTTATCTTTAAATAAGCCTAATATTTAATTTGTTTTCCTGATGTTCCTTGTTCAAAGGTTCAATATACCTGCACAAAATAAAAGTAGAAACCAAACATATAATAATTTAATATATCAAATAATAATAGACTGAATACAATTTTCTAATTTAAAATTTGATCCCCCATTGTTTTAAATGTGTTCCCATCCCAGCTCTTGTAAGCATTTGAAAAATTGTTTCCAAGTCAGAAAACTATTAATTTATTTAATACCTGCAGATTATAAAATTTTGTTTTGTGAAACTGTACACTTTGCTATATTTGAAGAGAAATCAGACCTTTTATATTATATCCTCCTGCACTCTGACTAACATAGTTTCAAGATTTAAAAATTTTATCCTGTGGTAAAAAGGAAAGCTGATGTACTTTTTTTTCAATCTTTTTTTTTTACTTTATTTTTTCTTATCCTTCCTCTATTTGATACCTCCATGATACCTTGTCAGAGAGCACAGGCCCCAGAGGATTTCAAAGATTTCCTGAAACTTCAGAATACAGGGAGAGCCATTGTTTTAATAATGGCAAGAAATGGAAAATAACAAAAATTATGGGATCACTAACACAAAATGAAGGATGTAGTTGTATAGTCCTAGACCTTTAGAATTAATGAAAAAGTAAATGTTTATTTGGAGCTAAACACTACAGCAAGCTGATGATTTGAACCTAGCAGAGACTTTTCACATCTATTTTGCCTCAGCACTCTTCTCTTCTATAAGAACTGCTTTGGACAGTGCTCTTTCCTTCACATCTTACCTTTCTGTATCAGTTTGGAGCTGAAAGAATTGAGGCTTTTAAATGACTGATGAATTGTTTTCTCAACCACAGAATAAACATTAAAGATGACTTGTGTTTTATACTAAAAATTGCAGGTTAGTGCAGGACGCGTAGGGAAATTTACACTAGTGGGTTCTTCCAATGTCAATACATATGCATGCACGTGTTCAAAACCTACTTAGAATAGTACAGATTTTTTCCCAATGTTTGGATGAGCCCCCTAGAGTTTCCAGCACAAACTACTTCTGCACGTGGATTTAAAGGATAGTTGCTGCCTGGAATTAAGCATATATTTCTGAAATTGGTTTTCTATTTGTGACATTCAAATTCAATTTTTCCAGTGTTTGCAGTAAATCAGCACATACACAAAGCATATTCATTGATGTATAAAATAAAGTGAATTAAAAAAAAATATTAATGGAAAAGTTTTGTCTCATTTGTCAAGCTCTCCTTTTTTTATTTTTGTAGAAATGCCTTTTCATTTTATTCAGGTTGCTGTGTGCTGGAAATTAAAATTTTGACCATGTAGCTGATAACCAGCCCTTTTCAAACCCAACTTCACCTTTCACCTTTTCACCCTGTGAGATAAAGCATATCTGAGTATGAAGGCTGAACTAACTTCAAATTAAAGATTTTCTACAGGAAAAAGTATGGTTAAAAAAAGGAGAAAAAAAGTAAAAATCTTACCCTTGCCTATTAATGAAATTGCTGCAGATTTTCATGTGTTTTTTCAACTCTAAAATGAAAACTGTGAACTAAGAAGCTATAGGCAATTTTGGACAGTTACTGCTCCATAAATTAATCATTGCCTGCAATGCCCAACCCCCCCTACAACTTTATGAGATAAATTGATGGAAATATTGGTGCAAATATATAAATAACAAAAGTGTATGGACATTGAAGACGGGTAGCAGTATCTTCAAATAAAATGGACACAACTTTAGTGAGACTTTAGATTAAGACTTCAGATTAAGACTTCTTGTTCTGACAGCAGTTCCTTCTACTGGTGAGTTTCAACCAATTATTTGATCTCAGACTTAACACTGTACATTCATATCAGCAGCCCTGTCAAACACTGGATAATCTCGAGGTCCTACAGCTGTCCTAGCTATGAGTGGTGGCTACAGTCAAGGGATGAATGGTGCATAAGACCACTCTGACAAGATCCCAGAATTCCATGTGCTGTATTGATTCTAGCAGAGTTGCTTGGATCAAACTGAGGTGCGAGCTGTGGCTTTAAAACACGAGTTCTCATATTAGTTGGGAGCAGCTTTAATTTGCTCCACCCTAAACAGTCTATATGTGGTCTTCCGGCTTGCAGCAAAAAACCAGCATGTTCCCCAGCTGGAAAGAATATGTGGATACCTCTACCCAAGACAATTTTGAAAGTGTTGCCTCCTAGGTAAAGCTGTAGAGAAAATTAGTTGCAGTAAGAAAAGCAGAGCATTCTGCTCTAGGACACCTCCCTACAGCTACACATAGATATGGTTAGATACTTCAGTACAATTTTATCTGAATGAAATTATTTGTGTTGGGGCAGCACAATAGGCTGCCAGTGCGTAAACAGTCTCTTAACATTTTGCAGCCCATTCTATTTTGCTGCCCGAGGCAACCTCCTGCTCTGTGTGGTTATACAGCCCTGTTTTTATTTTCTGTTGTTGTCAGATATGAGCCTATATATCATTCCCTTCGAGAGAGCATGGGCTCAGCATCTCCCTACGTAACTTAACATCGGTGGCTCTGGTGGCAGGCAGCTACTCAAGGATACTGCTTCCCAATTTAAAGTTACTTTGTGGAAAACAAGAGGAAAATGGCACTAATAAATAGACAAAAGAAGTTAATAATATGCTTTAGTAATTATTTTCTTTTCTATAAATAGGACATGTGGTAAATAAAAGTCTATTTCCCATGCCCTGTGCCTGAAGTGCCATTTGCAAAGGACTGGCCCAGAGTTGGCAGCGATTCCAAATATGTTGTTTTCATGTCAGCAAGTCCATCTTGGGGATTAAAATGACCTTCCCAGATGGAGAAGCATTTGGTACTTCCCAAACCTGCAGTCAAAAGGATTCTGAATGTAAACACAAAATTCAAAGAATGGTCAAGCATTGGTTTGGACAGTAAAATAAGCAGATTAGTCAAAGGACACAGTCCTAATGCTGAGAAATATTGAAGCCTTTACAGAGAAGCTGCTACTAAAATGAATCATCTGCTAATTGTTAACACATGCTGTGACACCACTGCTATCTACTGTTCTAAATGTGATAAAAACATGGTGTCATAAGATATAAGGGCTGATACTTCATTCTTTTTTATCTTGAACCATGCACCAGAAGTATCAAAGCATCCTGTAGATATTGACATATAAAGAAAAGCAATAGAAAAATTGAAAAATAAATATTTCAAGATAGAAATATTTAATTGCACATTGGGAAAGACATCTAATATATGTAAATAAGAAGCTGAATGAGACATATTATCATAAAAAATGTGAATATTAATTAGTTTAAATAGTTTCATCTAAGCATTTAGCCAATACTCAGGAGCCTGTGGGCTGTTTATTGGGAGGAAAAAATGCATCAACAGAGTTTCAGAAGTCTTCCTGTTTATTTCCAAAGGAGCCCAGACCTATTTCCTCAAGACAGCAAGAATCAAGCAACAGAAAGGAGTTTTTGTATTTGCAGTTGCAGGCTCCTTTCAAGGCAGTACTTAGCACACAGTGACACACAGGCTCTGTTTGTGTCTCCACTGCTCCTACTCCTTCCACATCATTTCCCCTGCTTCTCTCTCACATGCACAGGCACATCTGTTTCAGTGCAATCAGTTCCCAGCTTGTGTATCAAATGACACAGGGTTGCAACACTGGAGGAGATGCTGTGGGTTACTAGTCCCTGTTTTTAAGCTGTGTATTCAACATCAGAACTTAATACCTTCTTCCACCTAATTTAAGGTGTTAAGAGCTACAGTTACAGGCAATTCTGTTAACTTTGACTCAAAATCCTCTTTAACCTATTTTTTTTTCTGATCTCGTGTTTTTTGACTGTGTCTGTTTTCATGTGCCCAAACGGTTATACTTTGAGGTCTACTGCATGTTTGGTGCATATTATTCCATGAAAATCTTGTCCACATTAGACATTTACAAGCTTCATGTTGGCTACACAGGAATTTCAGCACCAATTCTTGGTTTTCTAAGTATTTGTTGTTGTTTCCAAAACTGCTGTATTTACACCAAGGGCAAGGAGAAGTATTTCTTCTGAAGCTGGAAATGTTTTTGAGTTACCATTCTCTATAGAACCATTTAATTTGAGAATTTTAACTTTTGTCTAATATTTCTAGATTAATAACTACATGTTAGTCACCTCAAGTCTTCCAGATAGTGAAATGCCTTGAATGATTTTTTATTTGAGTAAAGGATTTCTAAATAATTTTTAACAATTAAATTCCTACACATATTTCCTAATCAACTTCTTATTTCCCTAAATTCAAAATACGTTTTTCTGCCACTGACTTCAATGTGAACAGGACTTGACTGTCTCCTGTAAACTATGTGTAGCTCTATGGAAGAATGATGGATGGATGGATGGAAGGAAGGAAGGCGCGGAAGGGAGGGAGGGAGGGAGAGAGAGAGAGAGAGAGAGAATGGCGACCTCTTTTATTTGAATGCATCCAGTTCCTCAGTGAAACCATACAAAAAACTGAAAAACTGTTGTTAGAATATACTCTTTTAAGTTATTTTGTTCATAATTCTTTCCTCTAGCACCTTCAAGTTCAATAGCAAGATGCCACAGAACAGTTGGAAGCACTTGAACTAAAATCTCAATTTTCTGAGTTGTATCCTTAAAACACTTACCTTGAATAAAATCTTCATACCTCCAACAGGGTGTGTGCATGCGCATCTGATTGTGTATGTCTGTTTTATTCCATTCTGCTTCTCTTGGTATGAAGATTCAAGGGAGCTTGTGTAAATTTACAGTCCTCATTGCAATAGCTGCTCTTCTGATTGGAGCACTGGGTTTGGCTTTAATTACTATAAAACAAGAGTCTACCCATTCAGAGTTAGCAGGGCTGATTCCAGTAAGAATGTTATTGAGACATTTGTAAGTGTTCTGTCCCTTCTTTATAAATCCCCATAATAATTTTCTTGCTACCCCCATACATTTTCTGTATTCCTTAAAACTAAAAAATAGGCAGGAAGTGTGGGTCAAGGCATGGCTGAGACCTAACACTGGTGTATCAGTTGTCTATTGGAGAGATGCTGCAGAACACTTTCCATATGCCTGTGTTTACACACAAGTGATTGAGTTCTTCAGCATTCCACATTTCTCCACATTCATATTTTTCATTGCAAGTAAATGTCAAGCTTCAAGATGTGGTGCAGAGAAGACATATGTAGAACATGGGGAAAAAAATCCTTATTTACTATTAATGGCAAATCGAACACTTCTTGCTCTATGGTTTTTTTAATCCTGAAGCTGAAGTTAAAGAATGCTACATTAACAGACACATGAGGTTAGACTTTATTACAGAATGAAGAACTCAAGGCACAATCATCTGATCTAAACCCTTTGTGGATGCTAAGAATGATACCCACAAGTCCTGAAACATACAGTTTCTAGATATCCAAAATTAATCCCTTCCTAAACTGTTCACAGTATTTTGTGACAATACTGACATTTGTAAAACGAACAGAGGAGAAAAAAGTGTTCCTTAGAATGGCCCTAAAGTTTTTCCTCCATGCATACATTGCCCTTCTACAGAGCTGCCTATACCTTAAATTAGCTAGGGACCAGTGGTACCTTTGTAACTTGCAACTGGAGATGAATACACTCTGGCAAATTTAAGACTTAGGAGGAAAGTGCTTTTTTTATTCTTCAGTCAGTTCCTGCTTTAGAAATGTGTCTAGCATGAATTTTATTACCCTTGTATCTCTTCTTTTTATTATGCTTAGAAACAGCCAGGCCACAGAGCAAGAGAATGGTTCTCTGATGTGCTTTTCTATCACTTCCTCGCTGCCCTTTGTTCATATAACATTCTTTTCCTATGACAGTGCTCTGAATCTCTATCATTTCCACACTCACAATTCCACAGCTCCTCCATACTACACTTTTAAATTCCCACATGCCTTTTATAAATGTAATGCTAGAGGTTTTATTGCTTATTAACACTATAGGCTATTATTAATTTCTATGTTTATAGGATTGAACATAAGTCTTCAACAGGGTGCTTAGGAAATCAAACGAGAAATGTTAGAAAGGGCAACATGGTTACCAAATAATAATTAATCAATGTACAGAATACTTGCACAGAGATAACAGGAAAAATGTTGGATATGCAATGCTATTTTCAACACTGAATTCCTTTTGTTTAGAGAAAAACATTCAGCTTTAAAATATGCTGAATTTCTTCTCTGTCTTCTTGCCTTTCTTACCACACTGCATGACTGCCTCTTGAGCCTCTTCATTGCTGTATCCAGCTTGAATAGACAATGGGTAATAACTTTAGTGATAGTCTCTGAGACATTTAGGACTGCATTTCATCCTTCTCTATGAAGGAAAAAGAGCCAAAGTTTTTCTTGCATCTCTCAGAATAAGGAGCAAGCCATTCTACAGCTAACCATTGTACCTGAATCCAGTTTGAAGGAGAATAACTGATTGATACTTAATGGGTCTTCTTCTCCATTTATTCTATTTCTTTCTTGGGAATAAATGCTAAAATTAAGGATTCTATTTTTAAGACTATTCCCTACAAGAGAGAGGGAAAAACATCTTCAAAAGCAATTCAGCTTGCCTGAGAACTCATCTGTCCTTGATGGTACCCTTAGATCAGACTCCTAATTAGGCTAATGTCCAGAGAGGCATGGGATGAAGACAGTTTCCAGCTTTGGAAGAGTCCAAAAGAGGAAACAAAAGGTGCTATCATTAATGTTTTTCATTTTGACTAATATTATCATTTTTGTGATATTACTTTATCATAGGGACTCTCAAAATTATAGCTCTAATTTTGTCTTTCAACTTGTTTTGCTTGTGCACAGACTTTCTAGATAAGGAGGTTTCTTTTGTTTAAAGGCTATGCAACTCCCAGTTTTCAGTATTTCTTTACAACAATATGAAAAATATATAATATTTTGTTCCTTTTACTGGCCAGTATTAAACTAGGCATTTCACCCTCAGGGAAGGCGTGTCATGCAGTGTAGTGGTTTGGGTTCGCCAGTTTGAGGTACATGAAGCCCACTGATGTATGTGTAAATATTATTGGTGGTTCATCTTGTGTATCACACATTTTCACTGCCACAAAAGGCACTTCATCTTATTGCCTAAATGAATGGATTAGAAGAAAGAAGAGGAATGTCTGTGAAGCAGCGTAACAATTGCTGGAGTCTGATCTCTTCCACTAAGTGTAGTCTTGAGGACAGCTCTTCTGTGAAGGTATTTCACATCTCCTTTGCTTTGATCAAGTGCCAGTGATAGAGATGGGTGAGTGGTTCATAATATATAATGCAAAAATATTTTCAGGTATTTACATGGCTATTCTGGTAGAGACTTAGAATTCTTAGAAAGCCTGCGCCTAACATGAGAACTGACTTAAATCATATCAATGGATTGTAGTTACCTTTCAGATATGTTCTGTGCTACCCAGCTCATGCCTCTTGGAGCAGAATCTTTCTCCATTGACTCCATGAGATTTACCAACTAAAGGCCATTCCAATGTTTTTCATTAATTTCTCATGTTTTGTGTGAATATAGTAATAAATTAAGTGCAATGCCAGGAATATCCTCCAGAAAATAGTTTGGGGTTTGTTTTTTTTTTTTGTAAGCTCTTTGTTGCACTACTCTGAGAATCTCCTACTGGCACCAGAACCCTACTGTGGAGCGGAAGATGTGAACCCTTGAAAAAAGAGCAAAATCTTTCAAACAAACCAGAAAAGTAAAATCTAAAGTTATGTGAATAAGCATACAAGTCAGAACCCAATCCTCATAGGTTTGCTCATCACTTTAAATTTTCATCACTAAAAATATCTTTTCGGGTTTCTGGTATCAGATGTATTAATTCTGTTTATTCAGCAGGCTATGGATTATGCTCAGAACTAAAGAATAATCTTGCCAAAGAAGATGTGAAAATAAAGTTGATGTTCAAATAATTGGAGGGGAGGGGCAGGGAACTACAGTTATTTAAATTAATTATTAATTGATTCACTAATCTTCATTTGATCTCTCCATTTTCTTTTCCATTTGAATTCTGCAGCCTTCAGAAACGGAAGCTACTTAGATGTCATTTGACATCACAGATGTAGATACCTGGGGCATTGATGTGTATTTAGCACTGTCTCTGCCAGAGCCATTAGGACAGTGTTCTGCACAGTTTTAAGGAAAGCCAAGGAGAGCTTTGGCACAGCCACAGGAGCAAGCACCAAACGCTCAGGGTCTGTTGGCAATTACAGACTTGCACAGCAGAGCATCTGTCATGCTGTCTGATTATGGATGAAGAAGATTGAGGAAGTGTATCTTTTCTTCCTGAATGTTCTCCAGGATACCATGCACAATACAGCTCCTTACATATCATGCATGTTCCTGTATGTTTAAGATCAGTAGATTAGGGGAAAAATTAGCTTTGTGGTAAAGGATATTTTCCACATGAGCTCACTTCTCTGCCTAACTTCCATGCTGAGCAACCACTTCCAAAATAAGCTATGCTTTTACTGCCTTTACCACTAGTCCATCTTATTGTTTAGCAGGAATTG
Organism: Drymodes brunneopygia; assembly: GCA_013400955.1. Taxonomy (NCBI): domain Eukaryota; kingdom Metazoa; phylum Chordata; class Aves; order Passeriformes; family Petroicidae; genus Drymodes; species Drymodes brunneopygia. The sequence goes on along the minus strand of VZTZ01007956.1, from coordinate 993,852 downwards.
CCATAAATGTTGTTAAATTTGTGGCAGACATAGATCCACTAGAAATATTCAGGAGATCACAAATGCTTCTATTATCACTACTATTATATACTGAGAAATTATTATAGCTGAGAGATCTTGTGCCATTGATTAAACAAAGTCTAGGTTCTGGTGCAACTTTTCCAAATATCCATTATAACAATCAAGACTTTTAATAATATAAAACTAGGCAGTTATTAAGGCATCTTATTGAAAAATACAAACATACTGGCTTATGAAATCAAATAAAATCCAAACAACATTTTCAGAATACATTTTCAGCGTTTGAAAATGTATTTATAGTTAGTCTGTTGGATGCATTTGTATTTGTTATATTCCAGTGGAGGAACAGCAAGAATTATTCAAATTCAGTGCAAATGCATGCTTACCTAGGGATCTAGAAATAGAGCTGAACTAGTTCACATCAGGAAATAAGTTCCAATCATACAGGTCAATCATTTCCTGTTTTAAAGTCAAAGCTTTAAATCTCTAGAAAGCAACATGGTCACTGGAGAAATGCAGGCACATGGTCCCCATGGGACTAAGTGAATGCAAACCCAGAAGAAAATAAATAGATCTTTATGGCAACAGTGTAATTCAACAAGTCATCACTGCTCTGAAAGAGCTTTTATTTTATTTAAAAAATACACTGGATAACAGGGAAAAATATGTCAATAATCACATTATGGTGACAAGAGTTTAAACATTAATGCAGGTCATCTCTTTTATATTAAAAATAAAAGCAAACGTAGGGAGGACTCTTTCAATAAAAATTAGTTCCCAAAATATTCTATGTAGTAACTGTACTGGAGAAACTTTTAAGCAAAGTATTGCTGATCAGGAAAAAATAAATCAAGTGGTCGGTTATATGCAGTAATAAACAGTCAGCACAATAGCTCACACTCCCTAAAATAGCATGAAAGCATAGTTTAATGACAAAACATGAGCTACTTCAGAAATGAAGAATCGATGGGTTTCCATAATCCTCCCAATTTTCTAATGCACTGTGAAGCTGAAGAATATAGGTCTTTCTCTGAACTGCAACTAGACATCACTCATTAATAAACAAATTGTCCTTTATCACTTGTGCTTAGTGACAGAAATATATAAATATATATAGTGAGATAAAAAATAATCAAAGTACACCTGGTTATTATTTGTAAAGACTTAACTGTAAGTTTTTAATGATTAATTTATCTGGCATCTAATACCTTAATAGATCATGAGAAACATCAAGGGAGGAATGTGGTACTGCATTTTTAAAGTCTCTTTCACTCTCGCTGAATGATAATAGGCATGGAAGCTATCATTAGTCTTGTTAGAAGATGGTTCCTTTAGGAATCTCTTATATGTTACCTTTTAGAGGGAAGGTCAGAGAAAATCCCCCTGGGAGTCCCCTTGCAGGATACAGCTAACACAAGCGTAAACTGTATGGAAATGGCTAAATTATCTTTAGAGAGACCTTGGTCTTTCACATCAATCAGACCTTTCTGAACTAATAAATCAGATAAGCATCCTGCTTGTAAGACTGTTTTTATCCATATGTTTGTCACGACTGTCACAACAAATTTGGAGTAAAAAGACCATTGTCTTACTTTTCCAGTCTGTTGGTAAATACCTAAAGGTAATTTAAAATTAAAGGTGCAATTTATTTTAGTAAGAACTACATGAACTGTAAGTACAAAACTGTAATATTTTGGGTTGTAGTTAAAATCCAGAGAGTCGGGAAACATAAAAGTTAATGCTACAAGAGCAACCTTGATGCTACCTCTACGCATATCTTGTATATTTTATGGTCTAGGTTTTACAGCAAAATCAATAATCTATTAAGCTTCACATTTAACAAGGAAACAGGATTAGGAATGGAGTATTTATGATTGGTAATTGTTGAAAACTTTGTGGATTTCTTGACTTTTCTTGACTTTGGTTATATAAACTTGATGCTCTGCATTTAAGTTCACTTTAGTTTTGAAGATTTTTTAGGGAGTAGGTTACTTGCAGTATTTTTTTTCTTTTCTTTTTCCCCTAATTTTTAAAAAAATTTTTTTTTGTTTTTTCTCTTATCAAATAAAATTCTTAGCTTCCCATGTCATCAGAAAAAAATACATAGGAAAGAGGCAAAACAAGCTTTATGGTCATCCACTCTTTTTATCCTAATAGAATAATTTAAGTGGTCTATAAAACAAAAGTAGCAGTCGTTCATTTGTATTTTGTCTGCAGTGATTGTAAATCTGCTTTGGTAAAGGAATTTCAAATGATTATTTAAAATTTCACTGTCACAAAATCCAGATGAAACTTTGGAGAGACTCTACCAAATGATTGAAAATGCAATGAAAGGTTGTGCTTTCAAAGCAATACACCAAAACTGATAGAACAAAGAATACGTTTCCTGTAATGATCAACACTTTGGCAAAGAGCAAATTTTTCTCTAGGGAAATTCTGATTTTGTATTAAAATTTTGTTTTTAAGTTTTAAATTTCTGCATTATAATGATTTTCAAACAGCAATTTCAAATTTCACTTGTCTTTGCACTCAACATGTGAGATACTACCAATCCTCATAATTTGGGCATTCAAGCATTGCAGAAGAAATAATAATTAATTCCTTTACCAGGTACCTTAGGGCCACACATGAATTCTATTATGGAATCCAAGGGGAACCTGGCCATGTACAACCAAGGTGATGAAAAACTTGAGCCAATAAATAACCAGGGCTCCCTGTTGCCTTCTGGGAAATAATGAAGAATGCTGGACAGGCCACACAGGTTTGTATGAGGAACTGCCCATGAGACACAAAGGGCTACTCTCATGAAATCTTGGCTATTAACCCATTTCTTATTTGGAAGAGTAACTTTCATTTACAGCATAGTTTAATTTCAAAATGAAGTTATCCTTTCTTAAGTTAATTCTGAAATTATTTTATGTGTACTCTACTTCTCTCTGGTGACTTTGGCCCTGTGAACTCATTGAGTACCCTCATATTTATTGGGTATTAAGGTTATGTTGGCAAGATTGTCTAAATAAGTTTATGTCTGGTGCTGCTCCAAAAGTATTATGTGAGTAAGGCAATTGCTAATATTATACCCAGGCTATGCTGGGATACATCAGAGAACTCAGTCTGAGAATCCTACCAACATTTAAACATGAAATGTCACTGACATCTCTTGCTGTTATAGCTCAGGAGATCTTTGTTTGCCTCCAGACACCCTTTCCTGATACACTTTTGTCCATGCTCAGTTGCAATAAATGAGGTGTTTGTAAAAAATATTGGTATTTCCGAGGAAAGATGAAGTTTGAGGGATCTGATTTATTTCTCACCTAAAGTAGAAAAAAATTCTAAAAACGCATTTTCTGAGATTCTGGGTTTAAAATAGTATAATCTGTGCATGAGTGGCAGTAATAAGCTCCACCAAATCCACTGAACTCAATCCATCTTCCATAATTCTCTGTGTCTGTGATTCATTTTAGATTCCGTAATTCAATTCTCACCATGTCCAGATATATTCTCTTTCCCCTTTTCTCATTCCGCATTTTTAAAGGTATCCTTTCTCTACCACTCCATGAGGTAATGGCTGTTATAAGACTTTTTCAATGGACTAGCAAGGCTCACAAAAATGTAAAAAAAAATAAATCTCTCATTGCATCCTGTGAGAGATGTTATAGGCAAGCTAAAAAAACTACATCAGTCTAAAAGTAGACTTAAGCCCAGCTCAGTGTTTTACTCAAGCTAAAATTAACTTCTTGATAAATATCCTTCACAATGGTTCTCTGGAATGTAAATACATCCAGGTGTGGATATGGAAATGAGGATGATAATCTCTCAGCTTTTTTTTTCCACTTCCATCTTCTAACTTTTTGTGATCTGAGAGAGAATTTATTCTCAGGGTCTTTCTGAGCCGTTGACTATTTTGCCGCTTTCTCCATCCAAGTAATATATTTGCTATAGCTTAAAAATTAGGAACAGAAGAGACAACAAAAAGAAATGTTTTTTCCCATTTCCAGGATGCTTTTATAATAATCTCTAGGTCATGAGAGTGAACTTAACATCGACTACTAGGCCTTGCACTAACCTAGCACAAAAATGGATGAACTCCTGGCACCAACAGCAGCTTCAGACAACTTCAGTGTCATGGGTGAGTTCCCAGCACCAAGTCTAGCTCTCTCTGTTTATGGCTCTGGAATAAATTCTACTTTTTTTTCCATCTTTGAATGAACCTATACTTTCTTGTCTCTCTCTACCTCTTTTTCTTTTTAGGAAATTGCATGACACACTGGACATGCTCTGCCCACAAAGGACAGTTTTCCACTTCTAAGAAGAAGATTCGCTTTCTGCTTTCAGCATGAGAATCTTCAAATGGACTGCTCTGTCAGAAAAGGTTGCTGATGATGTGGCAAAGAAAACTAGAAAAAAGGAGAATAGAGAATGGAACAAACAGGGAAAAAAAGGAAAATGGAATAAAGGAGGAGAGAGAAGGGAAAATGAAGGTGGAAAAGAAGACCAAAAGTGAGGGGAGAAAAAAAGAGAGGGTGGAAAGAAGAATGAAAAATCAATTGCCATTAAGATCTTAAAAAAAAACAACTTTCCTTAAAGAACTCAGATACAAAAATCTGCCTTTCCCTGTAATTCTGCATACTAGTCAGTGAACTCAGTGAAAATATTTCTCCATGTCCTTCACTTCATCTTAAGAGAACATAAACTTGAGATTGAAATAGGACCTCAGGTAGTAATTGGGTATCCTTGGCCTCCAATATTGCTATTCAGGGGATATTCCTCAAATCCAATTTCTTTCTCGTGGTACAAAAAGTGCCATTTATTTGCTGGGCTCAGAGTTCAGTCTATTCCTGACAATGGTGTCCTTTTCCCTGAAGTTTTTTCAGGGGGTTCCATACAGAAACTGAAATAAAAATAATCGTCCTCCAGCAAGACTGGGCGAGAATATTTTGGTTCCAGCACAGCTGCCCAGATGTAGACTCTAGTTAAAATAGGCTGCCATCAAGACTGCATTTGTTCAAATAAGGTTCAAGATCTACAGTAAATACTACTCCATGAGAAGAAAAGGGGAAGTCTTTCAATTTTCCTCGTAATTTCATACTGTTGTGTAAATGTAGCTGTTATAGATGGTAACAAAGATTATTTTTCTGAAATTAACAATTAAAAAAGATTATTTAGAGTGCCATTATCATTTGCTTTGACAACTTAGATTGGGACTGTGTTTAATGTAAGAAAAAAAGTATTATATTTTAATGATGACAGCCTCTACATTACATCTACATTGTTTTCACTAAGATTTTGTGCTAAAATATTCTCGTTTTTTCAATGACAAAATTTAATACCAAACAATAACTTTCTCATCCATCATGTAAAAGGCCAGATATTATTACACAAATAATTGGATTAGAATAGTATCAACATTTAACTTAATATGAAATAATGTTAAATAATCAAATAACCTTACCTCTATCAAAGCCCATTTTTAGCAAACAAAATTGTACAGTGAAAATCCTTTTGTATATTTGCAAATAACACATAAAAGCTTTTCTTCTTCTAATATTTATAACATCTTTTTATGTCCTGCTATTGTTTCCCTAAAACTGTATTTAAATGAATATGTGAAATGCAACCAGAATCTGCAATTTAACTTCAAGTAAATCAGAATATGCAGTGTAAAGATTTAAGGTGCAGCTGTTTCTGCCATTCATTTGGGTAATCACTGTACATAAATTTATACACCATGAAAAGCTTTATTCATGTTCATATGGTGTGAAAATTGAAAGGAAAACTCTAAATTAATTACCTTTTTAAGCAAAGCAATTTATATTTATCACATGCAGCAAGGGAATTTGTTCACATATTATAAACTGCTGTGAAATAGTGAAACGAAATATGAGTTAGGAAAAAAGGTTTACGCTCTATAGAGACTTTAGGATGTGAAAAGCAAATTAGCTGCCCCTGACTTCAATCAGCGTGCTCTTATGAGTTTGGGCAAAGTCTACCTTCTGCAGCAGCCTAGTGCCCTGTGGAGGCTCTGGAGAAACATGGAGTGGCAAAAGTATTTGTCTAGCACCACCTGAGACTTTTCCATCCGCAGTAGCAACTTTGAGAATATGGACCTCAGCTTCTGAGGTAGCACATTATTATTTTTCTTTCACACCTTACTAATAAATGTCAGTCTAAAGCCATTAGATAGCAATAAGTCTGCCTGAATACAATAAGAAGAACTTACTCTCTTCTGCTAGGAAGTGTCATTTTCTTCCACATGAAATAAGTCAGTGGATGTGTAGAAAAGCATTGCTTCTTTGATTTCTTTGAATCTTCCATTATTTCTCATTATGAGCCTCAAGTTCCTCACTGCATATGCTTGATTATATCCCAGTATACTACCAGTTACTTGTTCAGGTAGTGTTTGCCAACATGCATCCACCTTTAATTTACACTTGGAAAAGGAAACATTGGTTGATGAAATAATTTGCAGCCCAAAATTGATCTCCAAGAAAATAAAATACACTCAATGTCTTTTGTCATAGGAAAACTATGCCATAAACAGTCACCAAAATACAGAGAGCGAAAAAATTACTTTTCCATTTCTTTCAAACACAGACATGTTTGCTTCACAGATAATATAAAGTTACCAGAGGATATCATTCAGGGAAGGAAAATATTTTAAGACTTAATTCTCCAACACTGTTGTTCCAGCATGCTAACAAAATCAATGCTAACAAAAATCATCTCCTTTTAATCTGTTATTCTTTTGTTCCATTGAAGTAACTCAAGATCAATATGTATTGATTTGCTCCCTAATTATATTAATTTTACTTTAGAAATTAGGGAGGCCATAATGAGAATGTGAAGTTACTTGAAGACAGTACATTATAGGTAGTCTAATTTAGCAGGAGTCTGTGCATGAGATTAATTCATTAAAAGGAGCCAATTACCATACAAACAGGGGAGATAAATAAGATTTTCTCCTTTAATTTGCATTTTATATATTCCTTTGTAATTTTTAAAAGCTTAAATGAATTTACAACTTAACTATACTTTTAATGTATATCCATTTTATTCCTGGGGAATATAATTGCATTTAATTTTAACCTTTAGCTTTGTCTTTTAGACATAGCATTTCAGAAAACGAGATTGTGGCATCTAGGTATAAGACATTTTATGTGACATTTTTATTAGGAAAAATAATGAAATGTTAATACTTTTAACAGTCTAAGTTTTCTTTCCACTAAACTTTTCTTCACTTACGGATGGTGAGATGTTTGGTTGATAGATAATGATACAGAAGATGAAGGTAATGTGGCCTGTCTCGGCTGAGGATTTGGCTCATTAATGTATCTCGGCCATAAATGACTATCTATAAATGTAATAGAAATCGTTATTTCAGTTGGGTAGACACATATTTTATCAATGCAAATTATTGCTTGATGGTATGATTTCTTTGAAGAACTTTATTTGTTCTTTGATGAGGTTAAAATGGAATTGCTTATTTTTAAAATGATTCTCTCCTTGCCGATTTTGCACTATACACCAACATAATCCAGAGAACTGACATACTTCATTCTTTGCTGCTTTACAGCTGAAGGACTGGGAATATCTCCAGTGAAATCTCACAAAAGTAATTATACTTGTGCAATTTAGTGTCTGTAAAGACAGAATCAGACCCAAGGGATCTTTAAAAGAAACTTACTCTGACATTAAGCCATTTATAATTCTCTTTAAAACTTAACAAAAAGTCCTTTAGCTAACTGAAGACGGCTTTTTTCCAGAGAAGATAAGTGGTGTCATTCATTTTTTGGGAAGTTAGAAAGCTGACAAACATTAACAAGAAAAGTAAAGAAAAAACAAAATAAAGTGTCATTAAACTAGAAAAAATGATTGAAAATGTGTACATCTTGAAATCCATAAATTGTGGATAATCCATAAATGTGTATAATACTGTGTGTTGATACTGGTTGTTGCCATAGACAGTACACTCATGCAAAAGGTTTAGTCTAGTTGATTTTCTTCCTTATCTCCCTTCCCAACTCCTTTATGTTAAACCTGTAATAAAATTATGTTTTATGGCCCCTCTATTCAGGAGCATAAGAGGAATAAGTCGCCTCTAAATGATGTGGACCTTGGGATAAACCCATGGAAAATACAAGCTTTGGATAAATGGAAGCAGTCTCTTAAGTGGGAAACTGAAGCCCATATCTGGTTTCAAATATTCATATTCTTGAAAAGATGACAGTGAAATGGACACTCAGTGAAAACTCTGAACCTATGCTGCTAAAACTCAGAGCAAAATATTTTTCTAAAAGAAAAGGCATTTGGTTTTCAAATTTTCCAATTTCTTACTTCAAGCTGAGCTACCCTTTGGTATTAGTCCCACTCAAGGTCATTCTCAATAAGGTAGATACTGGCTCGATACTGGTGGACCACAGGGAAGGCCTGGATGAAATTTACTGTCTTCCTTAGGTGTCCACAACACAGACATTGGTGCCAAAAGATAATAGAAACATCTGAAGAGATTAGGCTACCAAATTTCTACAATTTCTATGTATGCTGTAAGCTCCAGGAAGCAACAAAGAGGAGTTTAAAAGCAGTTTTACCAACATCTGGTGCCTTCTTAAATCCAAGCTGCCTTTCTCTGCCAGCAATAATTAGATGCTTCATGGAAAAACATGACCAATATGAAGAATTGTTATTCATATTGTAAGCAGATTGCCAGACAGATAGCACATCATGATAATGATGATGATGATGATAATGACATATAAATGTTATACATACTCCATTACTATTACATTCCTGCACTGAATGCTGCACTGCAGAGCACAAAGGGGCCTCCTTATAGAAGTGTTCAGCTAAAAGCATCACTGAGATTTTCAAAATTAATCAACAATTATTTGTCATAGGCTTTTCTACTGTTGTCCATGAGTGCAACCACTGAACACATGCTCCAGCAGTGGAATGATTCCACTGTATATGGGTGCAATTTGAGAACAATGAGAAATGCCATCCCATTAAGATTTTCTTCCTTTTTTTTCCCCTGACAGTTTCAATAAGAGACCGAGGGTATATCTTTGCTTGATAGGCCCCAGTCAGAATGTCAGAATTATTGCTAAATAAGATACAGGGTAAAATAGCTTGTGCAAACCCTTGGATTAGGACTTCAGCAGCACATGGGTTAGCTAATGTAGAGTTTCAGTGTTATTGCATATTCTCTGTCATGGCCCATCCTTATCATAGCCACTTTGTAAAAAATTTCTGTTCCTATGTGTTTACTCCTAGGGTAGTCAAAATGCAGGTGACAGCAGCAGTGCATTTCCTCCTACTTTAGCCTATTCATCCAAACTTACAGTCAGATCATAGACTTTTTCAAACACTGACCAACTTTCTTGTCCCTTCTACCTAGTGCTGCCCCTATAAACCAAAAAAGACTGACAAGACATCTGTCCATTCAGAAGGAAGTAGTTAGACCCTGCTCAGGGCTTTCAGATTAACTTCCAGGAGTAGCTTCTCCTAAAAGTGAATACAGTTCCAGTAATGTAGCTGTGACTTGCTCACAGTCAACGGTAAATTTACAATAATTTTTTATTTTCTTATGAAGCATTAAGGAAAGCTGGTAAAGAAAGCCTATTACTCTGATTTTGTATCTTCTGTGTTTACTTACCACCTTCTGAACCATAAACTAATTTGGGACCCCCAAGACATCTTCTAGTCCAACCTTCTACAAAGCACACCTTGCTAAGTTTTCTTTAATTTGTATGTCAAACAAGGGAAAAAAAGTGTGTCAGTCTGAATGGCAGTTCTGAGCAGTCACACTTTGGATCTGTTTTTCTTTCAGCCATCTACATAATTGGAAACCTCTATTTAAAAAGAAAAGGCAAGGAACTCATTACAATGCCCTGCATACTTTTTTTTTCCCTAGACAAAACCAAATTATTTTCAAATAGCACAAAATTTATAAGGATTTTTTCATCATATCTAATTTAAGGTGTCTAATTGGTCAGCTGGTTAATCAAAATTAGTTGCCATTATTCACTAGCCATATGACACAAGCTATGTGCTTAGTAGTTTTTCAAAATATATTTGACTTGTATGTAGGTATAGTGTAACTGGAAATGAGTTAAACATTGGCTTATCATCAACTTTGGGAATTTAGAATAGCTAGATTTTTACTACAAAATTTGTAAATTTTTGCCTGGGAAGAAGCCAGCAACAGAAATGTCAGTCCACAAATGTTTTCAATGCCTTTATTTACAAGACAGAAACTTTTGTTTGACATGTTGGCCAATATAATTTCTCCTCAGAAACCATACTGAAACAGGAATGTTTGGAAGAGCCACCTACAATTGAGTTTGAACAAGCCAAGTAAACAATGGCACAATATAGACACAAATGAAGACACTTCATTAGTTTTTGGCAATTAGAGCACTCATGTTAGCAGCCTTAAATTCTTTCCTTTTCTAGCAGAACTAGTTCTTGCTCAAAAGCATTTTCAAAAAAATAAATAAGCCCTTTTCCTTGCAATACAAATTTAAGAGCTCTGCATCTTCCCCAATAATCAAGTGTTTTTACAGCAGAACACAGCAACTCTGAAGCTCCAGTAGGCCATGGATGGCTTGCTCTCTTAATGAGACACATTCTCAGCATTTAATGCAGCTGGTTTCATTTGCTGATTTCACCACTGAAGTCCAACATATGCTAACCCATCAGAGAGGTTTTTTTGCAGTATAAAGCACAAAGCTGTATGGTGTTTGAATTTCTAGCTGGCAGTGTAACATATATGCCCTGGATTGTGAGGTTCAGCTCTCAGACTGTTTTAAGACTTTATTGAGGAGTACCTCTTAGTGAGGTGGAAACCTAGGTATCTATGGAACTAAGTTTTTAAGCTATCAGCTAAATTAATGCATGAAACTGAGCACCTACATCTCAAAAATAGCTTTGCCTGGCCACTTGCCTACTTGGGTGTCAGACTGGAAACCTCTTGGACTCTTAAGCAAGGGCCTGAGCCTCTGCAGTCTGCCAGTTTATTTAATCTCCACTCATTCAGCAAAAGCAATTTGTGAAACAAAGGAAAAAAAAATCAGACATTCACAGGCTGACAAGAGTTAGAAAGGCTGCTTTTAAGCTTTAACGTGCAGATACTACGCACAGCTCTTGGATGAAGATCAGTTGCTGGAAATCCTACTCTTTCATCTCCAGACTAATAGCTCATTCTCTTTATTCAGAACCATCAGGGCACATTTGGGTCTCGGTATAGAAAAAGTCTTTCCGTTTTTGTGGGTGCAGAACTTGCGAAATTATAGCTCTGAATCCCTGTCCATGTATTGCCCTGAGTGAGATAAGTCTGAGGTATTTTGGATGATCTCTCTGTTCCTTTAAATTCAGCCTTCTGTAACTAGAAGATCCCTGATTGTGGAACTTGCACAGCTGAAAACTAAAACAAAATGCAGTTTAACTCCCACTTGCTCAGCTCCTGGGGCAACAACATAAATGTGCCTAAGATAAAATACACAAGCGGTTCAGGTAAAAGGAACATAAACAGTCTGACACCTCATAGCTCTAACAAGTACACTGCAGATGCACAGAACTCGCTTGTTTCCTCCTCTTCTTCTGGCCTTAAGATCCCTGTAGTCTTGGCTGTGCTGATGTTCAGCTTGAAGTGTAATAGTGAAGCATCTGCCAGTGCAGACTACTCTTTTACCTTGATAGGTGAAGCAGCCTCATGTGAGATGTGGCTTTAAAGCCATTTGGACTGAGTCTGGAGTGGTTAACACAGGTAGAGATGTCTCTGCTGCTGGAACTGCATGGATCCTTCTATCAGGAAGCTGCCATGCAAACTAACTTCATTTTCCGCTGCCTTCCGCATAAAACAGCAATCAAGTTATACATAGGTCTGCAATGCTTGTGCTTCTGTTCAGAATGTACCCTGAGCTGCTGCCAAACGTGCTGCTTCACGGTTTTGTGTGTACAGTCTCCATCCCCAGTGCAGTCACAAGGGCCTTTCTAAATCTGTGCCTCATGTGCATGGAATGTGCCTGTGTGATCATGGGTAGCAGCATCTGGGTAAGAGCAAGTAAATGAAAGTGGAGAGTTTTTTAAGGATGTATGGCTTCCTTCATCACTGGACTTTGTGAGTGATCATTTGTTTGGACAATCCCATCATGAAAAATGAAACCAGAGTAGCCTAAATCACTGCTGGGGGTTGTTTGAAATAACCAGGATAACCTGCTTGACTTTACTGTGACACATGCTGGAAGAGTTCCTCAGGCTGCTACAGCTGACAGGCAATTAGGAAATTGTTCCTTGCCATTTCACAAGCTGTCAGTTAATGACTCCCAGCTGAAGCACAGGCACCACCGAGGGGAGTGCTAACCCTATTCCACAAAAGTCCACTGAAGGAGCAGAGCTGGAGAGCAGGACTCACTTGGAGATATTCAGGAAAGCAGCAATGTCACTGTTAAAAACAGTGTCCTGGCCCTGACACCTAAGAGGGACTGGGCTTGTGTCCATCACCAGCAGCAGCTTGCAGGGGGAGAGGTTGGGGGAGGAGCATGGATGCAGTTAGTTCAGCTGGAAGCCATTAGTGTACAACTGAGAGGCAACAAGGAGCAGCTTCCTAAACTGCTTCCCAGCAATACCTCTAGGAGCATTTACTTTTCAAGGCAGAGTCAAGATGATAACATAAGACTAAAACTGAAGTTGAACTTGCCTTATGCCAGAATCAAACAAGGAGGTTGGAAGTGCTCATATGTTTGGGAATAAGTGAGAAGGAGTTTATAGCCCTGCTTTCTATCATCTCTCAGCTGTTTGATCCTGGCTCCCAGCTAAGAGCTCATAACTGACTGTGAGGATGCATGCATTCCCTTTGAAAGCAAAAATCAAACAGGTGAAGACTAAATTCCATGACTTTCAGGGATTTAAACTTGCGTCTTTAACTTTGCTCTGAAACAGAGCAGAATATACTTCTCAGAAACCAGTAATATAAACCTAAGAAATAATAAAGACCAACCTGTTATATGTTATAGTCTCAAAAATGGCACAAAAGTTCTTTCCAGCTGCGCTCTCAAGTAAAAATACCTAAGTCCAGTTTCAGAGCTTGAACACTCGTACTTTTTTCTCCAGATTCTCCTCTGCACTCCATCCCTGAAGAATTTTTTGTTTTGTGTGGCAAAGATGGTGAACTAATAGAATAAGTTTGGTGATTTACTGATGTGGTCAGTTAGGCAGAACAGACTGCCAGATGCCTTTTCTTCAAGACTACTTCTAGGGATTCTTTGTGTAGGTGGTTTTGTTTCTGAGCACACTCCCTGTTGTAGTACTCATCTTTCAGCTCTACCTTTTCTAATTTGCTTCATAAGAATAGAAGGCACTTAACTACAGCCTTGTGCAGCTCACCCCTAATAGCAAAAGCTGTTGTAGTGACAAATGATTGGCTTTTGAAAGCTGGGCAGAAATAACTCAGCTGACTTTTCAAAATATTTGGTTTTTTCTGAATGATATCTGACATGGTTGATACCGCCTTCAGAGCCTTTAAAATTTTCCTTTTAAGTACACTGTAAATCAGACACTGTGATTTTTAGTGTTGTAAAATATTTGTGAATTTGAATAAGAATTTTTAGGCTCCATATTGATGGATCTTCTTGACAGATACATATTTATGACAATTTTAATACATCATACTCTCTTGTAAATTCAACCGTATTAGAAAACTGTTTCTCCTGTGATAATGAATTTGTACAGTACCTTGTTCAAACATTCCCAAATCATAAGACCAAAAATTCACAGTTATTTTTCAGAAGATTTTAGGACAGTTCATCTGTCACAGAACATTTCATTTTTAGCATAAGTATACTTTCAAACAAACTGTAACATAAAAAATTTGTTTTTCTTTCTTTTATGGTAGCAGCTGCAGTGTATAGAACACTGCAGATATGTATCAAGAATGCATATTCATGTTTAATTAATTGTCTAATCCAGTCAACAAAAGGATTTTCAGTCCTGTTTCTGATTCCTGTAATGACAGTACAACAACATGAATACAGGCTTTATCTACTCACTAGCAAATTTAAGGTTTGCTGTGTGAATCTAAAAATTGAATTAACATGAATTCTAACAAACTAAACTTTCTTCAAACATAATTATTTTCTCCAAGGATTTCTCTTTTCTGAAGTCCCATGTGAAATACTAAAAAGATTTATACAGTAAAACCTATTCCAAAGTGGCCTTTGATCTGAAATGTCAGCTTCAAGATGTAAGTTCTGTTATAAGCAAGTAGATGTCCCCTATTCTTATTATGAAAAAATACAACTCAGCTATAGCTTTTTGCTCCACTATGATTTCTTAGGAACTATTCTACTGTGCACTGTTCTATTTATCTACTTTTCCAATATGAATATAAATTATTTTTTGTTTTAAAGTGCATTATACCAAGCCTAATATCTTTTCAGTTTACTTAGCATTTTACACTCTGTTAATGTTTCTGTCAGTACTTCTTGAGACAAATGTTCTGTTAGAGAAAGCTACACCTCTTTCTAGTATATTGAAAGGTCTCCTAGTGGTTGGTTCTACAGAATTCCTCCTTCAACCAGACTCATGTATGGTATTAGTTTGAAAATGGTTAAAATTAGGAAAGTAGTTATGCTTAGCAGCTGCTATAAGCAGTGTAAATATTAATTAAAAACAACATTGATTCTTAGTATCTTGATTATAGTCTCATACATAAAATTATGCTACAGTCTTATAAGTATTAATTTAATTTTGCCAAATACTACTGGAAATACTATGAGTTTCAGTGTGAATGAATTGATATTTATTAGGCATTTTTCTACACTCAAATGAAAAAATACTCTTACTAAATCCAAACTTGGGAATTTAAGGCATGTCTTACAAATGGTTTTAATCAAAAGGAATATTTAAAAGTGTCAAATAAGTTTTAAATCTTTTGGAATTAAGTCTGCTTGGCTTTGAGGCTCAAAATTGTCAATTTAAAGAATGATAGAGGAAGAGACAGTTTCCCTACACATGCAGATGAGATAGGCCACAAACGAGATATGCTCATGAAAAAGACTCAACATCAATCCCTCCCTTCCTCTTTTAGACTGGGAATCTCAGCTCAGGACAATCAGGCCGCAAAGCTTTATCAGGGTGAATTAATGATATTTTAATTCTTCTTTTTATTTAGTTTTTGAATATTTAAATAAAATTTTAATATTTAAAAAAACTTGTTTCAGAATTCTTTTTAAGGACATTTGTATAAATGTATCAGTCTTCAAAGATAAGCAATAAGAATTGAGTTCAGAGTTTCTCTTTCTCATTCACATGCAATGACAAATTCAGAAGAAGGAATAAACTTCTTTGTCTATATCTGGAGTGTTTCTAGGTCATAAGAAATCAGTTCATAACCTCTGGCTTCCATTTTGTGAAAACAAATAACAGGATTGGAAATAACCTCGGAGTGATATGAATCTTCCAAGGTAGAATATCAATAGCAGTTCTCAATCGATATTTCAATTATCACCAGAATTTTCTCAGTATTTCTAAGCCATTTTTCAATCAAGTATTGTGAAAATAAATAAAATAGCTCAGGGATTATGGAATATTGTGAGAGGTAGGTGGAAATGAACACTCCAGTCCTGCAGCTTTGCTGTGTGAAGTCACACACACATCCATCACCAGTTAAATCAGTGCCCAGAATAAAGCACACCTGAGCAGTGCAATCCCCAGCTCTGGGCTGTAACCTAGTGATGACAAACAAGGTACCAGCCAGCACCTCTGGATGGCCTGGGCTTTCTTTGGTGAGCCAGAACAACACCGAGTCATGTGGAAGCCAGGTTGGAAAGTGGAGGCTAAAAACTGAAAGAAAGGGTTGGTTTTTTTAAATTTCCCCACCAGCTTCACTGACTTGTGGGTAAAGGGGAACACTAAACCAAGCAAGGAGCACTCAGACAGATGCTTTCAGGACAGAGGAGAGAAAGCTGAAATAAAAAATGCTTAGTTGTTTTTAGCAGCTAGTGTCTGTCTTCTTTAGCACTTCCTGAGATGAACTGGTTGAACACAACTGCAGAAGGCCACCAGAAACCCAGGCTCATGGTCTAACCCAAAATGCCACCTCGATTAACCAGGAAAATATCAGTCAGGTGTTGGCACATGCAGGGACCATATTTCTTGCAGGCAAAGCTTTAGTAATTCTGAAGAGGGACATAAGAAACCTGTGCAAGTCAGGATTAGATCATAATTAGGTCATTCTTATTTGTTGCATCAAGGGCAGAAATTTTTCATTAATGTAATGGCAGGACAACATGATTCTGTCTGAGGCAGATGACAAAAAGATCACCAATTAAACACTTTCCAAATTTCCCCAAATGCTAATCAAAACAAGGAGATAAAAGTCTTGTCTTCAAAACTCTACACAACCAATAAATAAACTGAAAAGTATGAAAAAACCACAGCGCTGTATGATACAGCATTGTTAACTCACCACAGAAGGGACGGGCTTGTCCTTTTGAGCATTGTCTAGGTACTAGGCAGCACTGGGAACATGTTTTATTTAGTCATATTGATAAATGAAACCAAATGCAGCTTCTTACCACAGTCACTGGGATGAGTCATCCTGAAACACAATATCTTAACAACTTCAAGTCAAACCTTAAGCAATCCAACAATGCTATAAAACAATGGCCTGTTTATATCCCCATTCAGTCATTCTCTTCTGACTTACTCATGGCTAGTATGGTACATGAAGTCTGGATGGAGTCTTATAAAAACATTATACGTTTACTAAAATAGGAATATAATAGGAAATAGAAGAATGTATAGATTTGTAAGGTCATCTCTGTCAATACCATGATTCTCTCAAGTGGTTCCATGCTAGCACCTATTAGCTGTGAAAGCTAAAATACTGTTACTAAAGTCAAGTGCTTGTCTTTGAATATGCTGAAGGGGGAATATAATTGTGCAGTAAAGTCATGCACAATGGCCAGCATGTTTACATAATCCCCCTCTTCTCCACTTTTATTCTTTAAAAAAATAATTAAAGAAATATAATAGGACAGTGTGGAAATGTTTTTCCCCTAATAAATTGAGCATAACATGATTCTCTCAAATGAAAACAAGATGATTTCACAAAAAGTAAAGAGGCCATTTGTTGCTCATAGATTTTTCCAAATTAATCTCTTCCGCGTCCTCTAGAGTTTTGAGTTTTTCCATTGTGTGAACACTACTGATCACGTCAGATGGATTATTCCTTGAAGAGTAATGCTGAAATTTTGCCAAAATTGTGTTCATATTCTTATGAAGCTGACAATAAACTTTGTGTTTATTCATGCAAAGTCTGCTCATCAAGTTTCAATCTATTAGTGATACTCGTTCTTCTTCAAGGAATACTGAGATTATATACCTTCCTTTCTGTAAGGATTATATGCCTTCTAATTTCTTATAGTCTGTAACAGGTTATTAGGCAAGTAAAAACACAACAGCAAAATTATCCGTCTCATTGGATAAAAGATTTACATCTTCATAATGCAACCACCATAGTAGCTCTTAGAAAGTACAAACCAATACAGCTTTGTCAGTCTTTCCCTTGGCAATTTTAAAAGGAATGAAGAGAGTGATAAATCTACAGTTTCCAAGAATTTTGCTGGGGTGCGACTCCCGTTTATTAATAAAGCAGATTAATTATATGATTTAGGAAATAATAGTGACCTTTGGTGTTAAAATCTCAATAACAAAGGGATGTTGGGTTTCCTCTGAACATTATTAAATTAAGTACAAGTTACAGTGAAGCAGCATGTATTCTTCCTGGGTTTGGTTAATTATTAAAGACTTAATTTAAAGTGTGGAACCTGTAGATGGCAGAAATTATTTGCAAAAGTTATTTTCCTTGCCTAGAGACAGTAAGGGTTTGCAGCTGTTGATGTCATACCTGACCTTCTCTATGGGCATTCCTGGATGCTTACTTGTATTTATAGAGAAGTATCAGTGGCTTATCCTTTGCTCTGTGCCTAGGAAAATGCATTTGTAACAGGCAAAGACAGCACATTTAAGCAGAGATTGTTCAATATTATGGAATTACTTTAGTTTAGAGGAAAAATTTTAACAAGTATACCCTAGCTGAAAAAGAGCATGTTACATGCTGCATTTCACTTTAGTTAAAGAAATAATAGATCTCTGAAATCTCCCTCTGTTCTTACTCTACAGCCTTCTTTGTCTATTTCATTTATTTCTTTTTATGGCACAGCAAAGAGCATATTTTTTTTCCAAAGGAAAAATTAATTTCTGCATCTGCTGAGTTGCATGCATTTACTGTAGTCCATTATCAAATTCACACCCCACAACATTGTAGACAATCAATCATCAAATATCACCAACTCTTCAAGTAGTAGAATCTCAGATACATGTGAGGGAGATCTTCTCATCAAGGCACTCGTCTCAATAAAGAAAAGACATGACATGACAGGGAAAGCAGTGGGAATGAAAAGCCAGATGCTGATGGGGAGCTTTTGCCACACACTTGGTCATATTATAATTCTAACTATTCAGTATGAAACAGACAACAGGGATGATTGCTATTGTTTTACTGATTATCCATTCTCTCCCTTTTTTTTCCCAGAGGACACCCTGCCCAACTCTACTTAGTAAATATTGACACCTGTAAACCAAGCTGGCTGATGCCTTTGGCTCTTCAGCTCTCTTCCCATCTGTTGCCTGGGAATTTTAAGTGAAGTATTTTGGGACACTTGCTCTCTTTTCANAAAAAAAAAAAAGAAATCACTACCCAGAAGCTAATCCTAGAGCCACATGGCTCTAGAGTGGCCCGTAGTAACTAAAGGGAAAACATAGCATATGTAAAATGCATATCCCACTGGCCTCTTCTGACTACTCTTCTTTAGATAACAGCATGCCAGGGTAATCTGCTTAGTTACCAAGTGGAGCTTTCTTCCCTTTTCCCCATGAGATCACCCTGACCACGATCAAAGTCCAAACACATTCTCGGCTAACTCTATTGTTCCCAAGAGTGGGATTAATGACTAATTATGTCAGGTCACTCATCCAGATGGCCTCTCAGATGTTCCTTTGTCATTGCCTGACCTTCCATATGCCCCTTTGACCTTGAGGTTTATTTCCATGGCAACATGAAGCCTCAGTTTCCTTGCTGAGATTGCCAAGAAGTGGCCAAAAGGGGGAATATGGGATAATCTACCCACACTTTGTATTCTGCTTCCATCTCATGCCTTGTTAAATCCAATGAATAGATAAAAAATGCTATCTGATCCCAGCTGAGTGATGACCATGGTCATGATTCTATGTTACATGCTATGTTTTTTAAATTAGCAGACAGCTTTGTACATGGAAACGTGCATTTAATTTGAAGAACATCAATCGCCATAATGTGATCTTTTTATCTCATTAATGTTAAGCAAGGGTAATAGAATGGAATTACAAAATATCACTGTGAAAGGAATACAATTCAGAGAATTATAGATATCCCCCATTAAAGCCCTAGAGATGTTTAGATAAGTCTACTTGTTCAGTTCCATAAATTAAAGATTCTTTTACCTTTCCCGAGGTTTAAATTTAGCCTTGGGTGTTGATCTTATTCTAAAGAAGGATTTTAATGTGGTTAATGCAGTGAAGAAATTTTCTAAAACAACCAAATAAGTAAGTAAAAATATAAAAGGCTAGTGGCTGATGAACTCAAATAAAAAGGCTGAATGGTAGTTCCATCAGCAGAACCATATTTTCTTATAGCATTTAAAAATTAATATTCAACAAGATATGAATTTACTACTCTGTGCTGTCAAATGTAGCAAAACTGGTTAACCCTCTTACTAGTCGGCCATACAATGAAATTATAATCTGCTTCTTTATTTTAATCTCCTTAAAGATTATTCATTAATTGGTTAAAAACAATTGCATGTGAAGGAGTGGATATCAGGTTTACTGCTCACTGTCTCAAAACAGCAACTCAGTTGAACACTGTCTCTACTTATGCCACATCCCTAATTGTCGTCACTGATTATGTTTTGGTTTTGCTGTTTTTTTCTTAAAGAGACACTTACGTGAAATAAATGGGACATGGAACATAGAAGTCAATTTAGAAGGTCATATGAGCCCTATTTCTTCCTAGGTTTGAAGAGTATCAATGCATACTATTTTATAAATTGCTTTGCAAATGCATTCCAAAGATATTGGTTGATCTTAGTACAAATTCTTTTAAGACTCAGAAACATCTACAAAGCTAAACATAAAACACTGCCCTAAAACTGCTTATTTGCTCTTCATTTCTAGTCTTCTGCAATGGGCATTGAAAGTACATCAGGGAAAGTTATCTCTATGTATGCGTGTCTGCATAAGATTCTATAAAACTAGACAAATAATAGTGTGGCTTTTAAAGATGAATGCAGACAGGTTCAGAAACAAAGGTGACATTTTAATGCTTCCAGCTCTGCCCTCTGTATATATGTGTTATCAGTCAGCCTTCATCCAGGTTATAATTTCAGTTTTATAGTGGTATAACTCCACTATAGGGTCATGTCTCTGAAAAAGACAGAGATTATTTACATAAAACACATTTATTTACATAAAGCACATTTCCCCTCTCATGCCCTCACATCCTGTATGGAGAAGAAGGATGAAACAGCAATGTATCACTACATTTTTCATTGTTCCATTCAAGAAATCTCTCATATTTTGTCCCCTTGCACATGACCAGCCCCTGAGGAAGGAAAATAAAGGGTCTCTGAGTTACAACTCTCTTATATAATTTCCCCTGAATCAGTGAGCTGGACAAAACCAGGGATCTGAACAGAGGCTGATACATCATCATAGCTTCAAAGACTTTACCACAATATTTCGGGACAGAGGATAAAGTTAACATTGTGTTCAATACTTACAGTTTGGTCTTTTCGAATTTTAAATTCTCCACTTTCTAACCTTTGCACTCTAACTGTTTTTACCTGGGATTCTAATTGTTTCTAAGGAGAAATATGGAAAAATTTCCATGAAGGAAATTCCATTATATGCCACAATTCTCTACGTATCAGAAGCATTTCCTGTTCAAGTAAAAACAACCTTAGTGAAGCACAGATGTATAGCTCATTCAGAAGGCAGGAAGCCCATTCTCAAAATTCATAATACTGTGAATAATCTTGTATCCTGGGGTAATGTACCACAAATACAGATTAGAAATGAAAAACTACTTCATTGTTGTATTAAAAAATACACAAACCCTCTACAATCACTACAGCTTGTTCTCTGACATGCTTATGCATAAATAAGGGAGGTAGCACAATGGCAGTACATAGTACAATACAAAGAACAAATTAAAGTTTTCAGAAAAAAAAATTTCTAAATACTACAAACAATACCAGATTGACACACATATTTGCATGCATTTAAGGGCATCGTATAGACAAATAAATAAATACAGACATACACTGTAAAAAGAGGGTAACGTGGAATAATGGGATTATTTTGGAGGTACTTCATATTCCTGACTAGGTGTTCTCAGAAGCCAAGTTTGAATTAAGAAGGAAGAAAACCCCCATGTTTTCTAAAAAGGCCTCTAATCATGGGTATGAAAGCACTTCTGACATCCAAACGAGGTTGGATGTGTGCACATTCTATTGATTTTGCACAGAAGTGACAAGGTGCTGAAAGACACATAAAAATGATTAGTGTGTAAAACTTTTGTTCAAATGCAGGCTCCATCAAGGACCACTGGAAAGTTACAGAACAAATTATTTAATCAATTCCTCTACTGGGAATAATGGGAATAGTGTGATGATTTACCGTAAGCATTAAGCCAATATGTAATGGCATCCAATCTTTTAAAACAAAGACATTAACATGAATAAAATGTCTGAAATATAGCAACTAGTTGTTTAGTATTCAGAATATCAAATTCTTTAGAAGTAACTTGCACATAGAAATGCCTTAACAAAGAAATTCAGGAATGATACATAGAGAAATCCATATAGCAGACAGGAGAGACAATTCCGTCTTTATAACATAATTAGTTACTTACAAAGTAATGGTAGTGGCCAATCATTAATACTTTGAAAGTGTCTATTCCATCAAAGTTTAATGGTGAGTGTTTTATCATGCTCCAAGAAGCAATTAAGTAGAATTCAGTATGTCTTTTTCAGGTCTGGCAGGATTATCATGTGTTTAAGGATAGATCTGGATGTTCTTCATTGCTTTTCCATTTAGCTGAGGTAAGTCTTTGAACAAATTGCACAGATGTTCAATGTCTGTTTTCCCACATAAGAAATAGAGCTAATAATAATAATTGCTGCTGTTATATAGATCTGCAGTGAGATTACATTAAGTAGTGATTTTAAGGTATACCAAAAATAAAGTTTTATTGTAATTGTAGAATTGTAATTTTCCTATGACATTGTAATATTCCTATGAAGTAAGGACGGTTTGGGGTGTGAAAGGACTGTAGGACTTTGCTTTCCATTATTAAATAACTACATCCTTTACAATCTAACTAGTTTTTGTAGGATACCCCGTGCTACATAGAAAGAAAGAAAGGAAGAAATAGAGATGTGAATGAAAGGCTTATAAATGCAGTTGTACTTCTAGGTTCATCAAGAAAACCTTGAAGTAATGCTGACTAAAATGGAGGGTACTAATATCACCAGCAAAATAATTATGAATGTTAAGTGGGAAAACACTTCCTACAAATTTGCAAAGCAACCAAACTTTTGCCTTACCAAAATGCAATGCCAACAGAAAAACCAGAGGAAAGTTGTTTTCTCTCAAAAATCTGTATGTGATTTTGAACATTAACTGTGTATCAGAATGACCAAAGCATGCTTATTCCAGACTGTCAATACATTAAGGCATATTTTCCAGGTATTTGATCAAAGGGATGCAGGAGTTTAAGTGAGCTGTTTTGAAGTGCATAGAGTTGGCAAATCTCTGTGATGTTTTTTCTGCAGTTAACAACACTGGAAAGCTGTTTGGTATGTTGATATATGTGCAAGGATATTCTGCACACTTTGATGTTTACTAATTCCATTAAATTTACTTTTAATGAAGTACTAATAAGAGTAAGAAATACCACTGTCTCTCAGAAATACCCATGCTACAGTACTTGTACTTTTGCAGATGTACACCCTTTAAATTATGTATATAGAATCATAGAGTCATTTAAATCAGAAAAGATTTTTAACACCAGCAAGTCTGTTAATCCAGAACTGCCATGTCCACCACTAAACCATGTCCCTAAGTGCCACACCTACACATCTCTTTAACATTTTCAGGAATGGTGCTTCCTGCACTTCCCTGGGCAGTCTGTTCCAATGTCTGACCACACCTTCAGTGAAGAAATGTTTTCCAATATTTAATCTAAACCTTCCCTGGTACAACTCAAGCCATTTCCTCTCATCCTATGGCTTGCTACTTGGAAGAAGAGACCAACCACCATCGCACTACAACCTCTTTTCATGTATTTGTAGATTGGTAAGGTCCCCTGGAGTCTCCTTTTCTGGGCTAAACAGCCCCAGCTCCCTAAACTGCTCCTCATACAACTTGTGCTCCTTCATAAGGCCCTTCACTAGCGCTGTTGCCCTTCTCTGGACAAGCTCCAGTGCCTCAATGTCTTTCTTGGAGTGAGTGGCCTAAAACTGAAGGGACGATTTGAGATGCAGCCTTACCAGTGCCTGGTATGGAGGGACAATCACGTCCTTGATCCTGATGGACACACTATTACTTTTACAAGTAGGATGCCTTTGGCCTTCTTGACTTCCTGGGCAGACTGGTGGCTCATGTTCAGCTGCTGTTGACCAGGTACTTTTAAGCCAAGCAGACTTCCAGCCCCTCTGCCCCAGCCCTGTAGTGCTGCATGAGATTGTTGGTACCCAAGTGCAAGACCTGGCATTTTGGCTAGTTGAGCCTCAAACAATTGACATTGGCCCATGGATCCAGCCTGTCCAGATCCATCTGCAGAGCCTTTCTTCCCTCCCTGATCAAGACTCCTACCCAGCTTGGTCTCATCTGTGCACTGACTGAGGGAGTGCTCGACCTACTAGTCCCAATCATTCATAAAGATATTAATAGAAGCAGCCCCAGCACCAAGCCCACTTGTGACCAGCTGCCAACTGGATGTAACTCCACTTCATTTCTTTGGGATCAGCCATCCAGCCAGTTTTTTACCCAGAGCACAGTGCACTCATCCAAACAGCTAGTTTCTCTGTAAGATTGCTGTAGGAAACAATGTCAAAGGTTTTACTGAAGTCCAGATAGGCAATACCCAAAGCATTTCCCTCATCCACTAAGCAGCTCACCTTGCAATGGAAGATCTGGTCAGTCAAGCAGGACCTACCTTTCATAAACCCACGCTGGCTGGGCACAGGTACTTTCACTGAGCTGTTTTGTGATGGACAAGGTAGAAAAGAAAGACAAAAAAGCCAGCTCCTCACTGCCACACACAGAATACTTGTTTCTCTAAGTTTTAGTATGCATATAGTCAGTTTTCCAAGTATTTTTGAAGTGGCACACATAATCTTACAGACAATAAAATACATTCTATGCTAACAGCTATTTATTCTTTCCCTTTTTCTACCTACAACACATGCAAAATATTTTTATAGAAGTATTTTTAATATCATATACCTATAACTAATTATTTGGACAATATAACCACAATTCCATATTATCTTCATTACTTTACAACTCAAGGTTCTGATCCAAAAAGGTGCCATAGTGTATAGAAAAATATTGGAAACCAATTGACTTGAAGGTACTAAAAAACATCAGGAGGACCTATGCTGTAAGCTGGGACTAAGAAGAACAGTATTCCAGATCCTGCAGTGGTGAAATTATGTTTTTATTTAGAATGAAAGAAAACAGAATGTATCTTGACAACAATAGCACCCAGAGTACTCATCTGGGATGTGGGAGACTTCATTCCTGTGAGCTGGATCACTGGCAAGTTAGAAAAGCCTGAGCAAAGGCTCCAACCAGAGCTACAGAATAGGCAATACAATAAAAGATTGTCTCAATAACTCAAAGGATTCACAAGGAGGTCAATCACACAAGAAAGGTATTTGGGTTTGTTGTCAAACCCCATTTGGATTTGCTGCTAAAACAAACAAACAAAAAAAGCACACAGAGAAGTCCAATCCCAGTTGCCCATACAAATCCATTAGCTAGAAGCCAGGTTAGAAGTGAATCTTATCTTTTTAAAGGAATTTCCTTTTCTCTGAGGGTCCTCTGTGGGGAAGGAGCCAAGAAACAGGAGTGCCTCTTCTCCTTAGGTCAAGGAAAATTGGATACTTGTGTTGAAGATGCTCCTCCAAACCTGCCTGCTTGAACTATGCTATTTAGTAAGGAAGGGCTTCAAAGCAGCAGAATTACCATACAGCCTGATCATCAAAGCAGCAGAATTACCATACTGCCAGATCATCAATCTGCCTTGTCTGCAGAGACGCCTGTGTTGCTTTCATGTGGGAAGAACAGGGTGTGGAAATGTTGACTCTGTCCTGTCCCCTTTACAGGAAGCAAATCTATCAACCACAGAAGTAAGCTACCAACATGTGTAAATGAACTACACATTCTTGTTCAGTCTCAGCATTACTGATTCTCAGTGCCAACAGTTAACTTTTCTAAATATAAATCAACCCTTAATGTGAATGAAACACTGAAATGGTCTCATCAAAACACCAGGATAAAACCATCATAAAACTAGGCTTAGGGATAGGCCTGATTAAGGCATGGGTACTTTATGCCCAGCCTACAGACTAAATTCCTCACTTCATATGGTTATATCTCAATCTCAGTTTTCATTTCAAAAGAAATTTCATCTTTTCACTCCCTGCAGTTTTTAAGGAAGGGTTGAAATTTGAGCCATCTATAACCAACTCAGGGATGACTGTCTGGGTTTTGAAGCAATCCTAGAAAGGAATTCTATGAGAAGCAAGCTACGTCCTGCAGCTTAGTAGGATTTTACTCTCAAGACCACTTTCTTCTGTAGTCTAGAAAGTAATACTATTGCAGTGAGGAATGACATGGTGTCAGGTGAAGAAAAGAAGAACATTTTCATCCAAGGTGTTGAGATAAACATGAATCTTTTCTTTCCCATCAGAAGAGGACAGGACTGCTTCTGCAGTTTCCCAGGCCACAATGGCTGTTTCTGCTCTTAGAAGGAAGAATATATGCCCATCTTGAAACACACATTAATCATCACTCCATATGCACACCAAGGCCATGATGCCAGAGTGGAGTTAGGGGTTTGAAAAGTATATGATTGTAACTACTCTTTTATCTATCCAGTTATCTGAAGCACAATATTTTGTGCTTCAAGGGCCATCACTGTGCAAGTAAATGTATAAACCATCCAGAAGTTTTCAATGCAATTTCTCTTTTAGCTTAGTGGCATTGTTGAAATGGCCTAGCAGTATATTGCTAATGTTCCCAACCTCTCATACATGAATCTCAACCTGGCCTACAATTAAGAAATTTTCAAGCTATTTATTTTCTCTCTCCCTCTCTTTGTCCCATTACAGTTACTCACTCTTCTCTCTCCCAGCTCACACTCACCCTCCACCAGTCACTGCAAGGCACAGAATAGGGAGCAATACTTTTTCATGAAAGATTTCATCAGATGACCCTCAGTAGAGAAGTCAGGGTTCTTTTAGGAAGAAGCATCTCTAACAGTTTTTCCTAGTAGTATTAACTTACAGCTTTACAAGAGGACCTAAAGCTTTATGGAACTTTGCTAAGGTGTAGGATTTTCTTTAATGGCTTATTTTAAGCATTTGATAAACCTGTGGATGAGTTACGGAAGCTTAAGAATTAAATGGGATTTGATTGTTTAGTAAAGAAGAATTTTTCTCTACTGAAGATATAATGATTAACTCCACTTTATACCTTTGTTTTATATTGCAGTTTGTGACATAACTGTTTAAGTCTACAGTTGGCAATGTTTTACATGTTGTTGTTAAAAATGCTCATGATCCACTCTTGACAAAGCTGATCTCAGGAGCTAAAATCTCCATTTTCGCTGTTATTATTGGAAGAGAACCAGTTTATAAAGATGTGGGAGTGAGAATTTTCTGGAGGGAAAAAGGTTAATATTTCTTTTAAGGTGCCAGGATATGTTTCAAGCTGCATAAGGTGAACAGTATTACCAAATATCAGAATTCTTAGTCTGTAATAATCTGTGGAAAACTCAGACTCTGAGAAGTAAATGATTTTATCAAGTGCAGCAATTACAATGACAGTGAGAAAACGTGCGCGCGCGCACACACACACAGACACACACACACACGTCATTTAAAGGGTATATATTTCTCAAAAAAAAAATTAGAGTTTGAAACCTTAAGTTTAGGCTAGAGGATAGAGAGGTATTAGCTAAACTACCAGCTAGATGTAAGCACTTTCCTTCCCTCGTACTGCAGGTGATAGGAGTGTGTATATGTTTTTTGACCACAGGAACAATAAACAATTACTGTTAAAATGACAGCTAGTTCACTCTCTCAACAGTGATTGGAAATTATGGCCATACTTTAACTTCTTTGCTACCCTCAGCTTCAAACTGAGCTCCAAAATAGTAAAGCAAGATTTTGGATGTATTTGGTTAGGGATGTGGGTGACAAAATATTCCTTTGAATAATTTCTTCATGGAGACATAATAAAAAATATGTGCTGCAATTTTGCTAAGGGACCTGATAACTCAAAGGCCCATTAACTGAGCTGCTCTGTCACAGATAATTTTACTGAGTTGTCTTGGACCTATACATTTTTGAGGTAAATAAGCAAGACCTGTAGCTGAAGTTGGAAGATATCTAGTTTTTAATTCCTCCACACAAGCTTTAAAATAATGACTGCAGATATTTTTTCAAGTCCTAACATGTGTCTTTGAAGAAAAAAGGGATCGCTTTGAAGTTGTTTGTAAAATTGTTGGTTGCTGTGAAAATATTCACTTTCAGGTGTTAACTTTGGAATTCTAAAGTGGGAGCGAAAAGAAAGAATTGAAACTGATTGCAGGTGGTCCAAAACCATTGTTGTCAGAGAGACCTGTGTCATCACCTGACATCTATGGGGAGCTCTGTCTGTAAAATAGTAATAATAATAATAATAATAATAATAATAACAATAGTAAAAAAGAGGGAGAAGTGAAATAGACAGCCCCCTTTTACCTGCATGCACACACAGAGAACCAGCCCAGCTGATGCTGCAGGTAGCTGGCCTAGCCCCTTCCACGAGCCTGAGAAATCAGAAACAACTGACAAGAACCCATCAAACCCCTGAGCTGCTCCATCGGTGATCAAGTTTCCCAATGTACTGTGTGTGTGCATTGATTGACAGTGCTTCCTCTGCCGACAAGCAGGGCCCCAGGGCAGCAGCCTGGCAGCTTGTTTTGTCAGCTGTGGCTGGCTGCTGTCAGCCCGGGCAGGGACCCTGCACCCCGCGGGGAGCCTGGGCCAGGGGCGCCCCTCAGCCCCTTAACCCTGTCAGAGCCCCCGACACCCCACAGCAACATCTCACTGCCGCCAGTTCTGCCTCACCTCAGAAGGCACGAAAGGCAGAGGAGAGAGGGAGGGCAAAGCCAAGCCTTGGATATCTCAATTTGCAGCTAAAATGCCTGTCCAGACAAAGATGAAGGCTAGAACTCCACAACTGCCTATTTCTTTGTACACTTGCTCAACGCTTGTGCTTACCTGGCTTACACCTGCTGTATATCGGGGATAATACTAAATATTAAGAACAGATATTAAACCTGTTGGCATTTTGTACTATAAAATGGAAAGAAGAGAGTGAACTAGAAACTCACTAGAAATATTTGTTCAGAAAACAAGCTGGTCTCTTTGTTCCAAGACCCACAGTAATCTTGCTTTTAAACATGCTTATCTGCTCTTTACAGAAATCTAAAAGGTATTGCTGGTGTGCTAAAGACCTAGGTAATGTAACTTCAAGAAACAGACACTTAATTCTGGTCTCATAGCAGATAAATGAAATCAACACAGACTCTTCAAAAGGTGTAAGAGTTCTGTTTTTGCAATACCTTATGTATTATTTCTAAATTTCATACAAAATTTTCAGATTTAAGTATTTGCACACTGCTATCTGGCAGCTTAGATGCCTGTAAGCAATTCCTTCAGCAGCAGACCACAACTCTGTAATGCTCTCCTGCTCCACAAGGAGCCACATCCTTCCCTACTCTCCTTTCTAGTTGTTTCCCAACTCTCATGAAAGTGTTGCCACTCTAAATTGCCGGTGAAGTACTGTCACTCATTCTCCTGCTTCCATCTCAGAGGTAGGGATAAAATTGGCCTGAAAATTTTGGAAGAATGCAAAGTACCTGGACCTCTTTTAAGCACATGATTGCATGCTAGCTAATGGAGGGAAAGGTTTGCTACTGAAATAATGCGGCATCACTAGAACTACTTTCAAGCCTTTTACTGTATAAATAACCTTTAGCACTTCAAGGGTCATTAGATCACGATAATTTGTAATGCAATTATAGTCAGCACTCTGCTCTTATGGGCTGCCTGGTAATTTGCTTGTTAATATATTAGCACAAAGCATTGATCAAGTAGCTAATCCAATCACACGCTTTTTATTGATCTCTTATTGAGCATCCTGCCAGTGATCACTTTTCGCTCAGGCCTGGTCAATAGCAAATGCCAAATAGGCTCTCCCACACCTAATGAGCTTACGAAATAAACCAAACATTTTCCTTTGCCCTCAAGGCTAGGATCAATTGAGAGCTTTTAGAGCAGAATTCAGATGATTTTTTCATCAGCTTTCCCCCTTTCTTTCTGTGGGCATGCAGGTTTGCATTAAGACCTCTATCTGAGACTTTCATTCTAATTGGAGGACATCTGAAAAGCAGCTGCCATGTCTGAAATACTCGAACAGCTGTAAACAATAAATCACACGGGCGAGGAATTCTGGGCTGCACGTTGGCATGTGGTCTGTCAGGCCAAAAAAATAGAGACATACAAAAGATCAAGAGGTTAGGGGTACCTGAAGTCTACAAAAAAATGTACTTATCCCATATTTCATCCCAGAGAGTTGTATTCTGGTGGAAGACCTACCCAGCATTCTTTAACAGGAGCATCATGCCCTCATTCATCGGGGTGGGGGGAGGCTTGGGGGTGCTGCAATGAATTAGATGTGAGCCTTTTCATGCTGCTGCTATTGCATTAGGCGATTCCAGAATCAACTGATTGAATTTCACACTACAAACACAGGTTCTTGCTGATGAAAAGCACACCCAAATTATGCAGGAAGAAACAGTATTTCAGTTACATGCATAAGTGCCAAATACTAGTTCTTTAACTTATAGCAGTTCCCAATTTCTTACCATGCAGTACACAAATGTGACTGTAATGGATTTACAGTTACTCAGGAAAGAAAACAGTGAGAGAGAAGGGAGGAGAGAGATTTTTTGGAAGAGGTAACTTTGACTTATCACAAGAATTTTGTAACTTTTATCAGAAGTCTTTTCAGCTAAAACAGCTTATTAAGTCTCTGAGAAAAGTTCTTTGGAAAGAACATTTTCCATTTACTCAGAGGCCTTATAGCAAAACAATAGGGCTGTAATAGTAGATTCTATTAGATCATAAAAAAAGAATGCAAGATCCTTAGATCTTAAATATCCTTGCTCCAGCTATTACTATTAGCACTATTTTATATCGCTAGGTTGCATTTTCACTTTAATCACTTTTATTCCATGATCTTGTTTTCATTATTTGGCTTAATATTTTCCTCATTACTGTACCAGATTTAAATTACAGAGAGGCACAATCTGAATATAAACCAGGTACAGATTTAAAATATTTAAAAGCATTTGTAGCATGTAAGCATGCAATTTAAAACCATTACCAAAATCTGATTACTTGCCTGGGGGAAAAAACAGGTCAGCTAGAAACATTGGCGATATCTTTTCAGAATTTTTCCTTTAAATTACTCATAATTATGCATTGCAAACATATTTTTTGGCAGACTTTTTGATGTCAAATGAAAAGGAGTGCATCTAGTGACTCTGTATTTTGCAAGCTTCCATTATTTTTTCCTGTGCAATCCTCGTAATAACCAGCTGTACAAACCTCTACTGATGAAGCTGGACCTCAGGTAAGAGGATTTTCATTAATGTGACAAGGCCTTGCACTTGCCATTAGTAAGTCTTATGTGGCCAGTCTCCACTGACAAATACTTTATCTCTGTGATTTGCTTCTATTTTTCACCCTCTTCTTGTGTCACTGTCTAAACTTATTCGCAGGCTTTCTTTTGGAGTGACCCAGGTAATTCCTCCAGGATCAAGCTGCACATGGTTCCTGGGATGATTCAACCCTGACATCATTCCTGAAAAGACTGTAAGAAGACAAATGAGTATAGGCAGCATCCACCTTCAGCCTGGACAGGGTTTACCTACTCAGACATGTACTTGTAACTTTATGCTGCAAAAACACCCAGTGGTCTGGTCTTTTTTAAGGTATTTGTTGAAAAAGGCACGCGTCTCCAGAATAACCATGGGAGCGCTACAGCAGGCCTAGGGGACAGAGTAGGCCACGTGCTTAGTATGTTATCCAGTCTGCTCAAGAAAAGAGTACCTGAGCACAGTTAGGAGTGACTTTACACCTCTTAGTTTGGAGGCAAGGGACTCCTCCCTCAGAGTGGTGTCCTTGACCACACAAGCAGTGCTGGCCAAACGATTTGCATCTTTCTTATGCAACCTTAAATCATGTAAGCCAATTGATTTAGAGCAGCATAAATTCTTTTTGAACTCAGCCCAAGTGTGTAAGAACTATTTGGATTAATTGAGTCAAGTCAGTAGCCTGCAAAATTCCGGATTCAAGTCTTTATGACTAAGTTCCTAAAAGTATCACATTTGTGAATGAACAGTAATATAGTGTTGCAACTCTCAGCTAAATCTGTTCAGGATCAGCTGCCTGCATTGGTGATTGTGTTCATATAAATCCTGTGGTTTAGCAAGCAGCTAAAGGTAGCTGTCAAAGTTAGACAGGTATGACACAAAATGTGAGCACACATCTTATTAACATTCTCAAATGAGTCCAGAGAAGGGCATCAAAGCTGGTGACAGAGCTGGAAGATGTGTGTGAAGAGCAGCTGAGGACCTCAGGCTTGTCTGGTTTGGAGAAAAGGAGGCTGAGGCACAACCCCTTGGCACTCAACACCTTCCTGAGGAGAGGAAGTGGAGAGGGAGGTGCTGAGCTCTTCTCCCTGGAACTCAGTGATAGGATGTGTAGGAACAGTTTAAAGTTTTGCCAGGGAAGGTTTAGATTTGACATTAGGAAGCATTTCTTTACCAGGAGGGTGGTAAAACACTGCAACAGGCTCCCTAGAGGAGTGGTCAATGTCCCAAGCCCATCAGTGTATAAGAAGCATTTGGACAACGACCTTTAAAAATATGCTTTGACTTGTTCAGCCCTAAATTGCTCAGACAGTTGGACTGGATGATTGCTGTAGGTCCCTTCCAACTGAAACAGACCAGTCTATTCTATTCTATTCTATTCTATTCTATTCTATTCTATTCTATTCTATTCTGCTTAAAATTTAATTGAAAAAGTGGTTTCTGATGTACAACTGGACTACTCAGCTTGGCTTGCTGTTTCAATGTTATTTCAACATTTTTTTGGAAATGCAAACTTTTACTTTTTTTTTTTTTTTTAAATCTGATAGACACATCTCAAAGAAAGAATGCAGTGTCCAAATACTGTATGATATCATGTCCTTGCATTTTTGTACTCTCAAATCTGTAAATATTTGGGTTTTCAGGGATTTAGATAACTCTGCTAATCAGGCCTTTTGGCCTGCAAAAAAGATTCCACTTCCCTTGAACTTATAATATTTATTGCTTAAAATGCAGAGCACTGTCTACATGGTAGGGGCTGTCATGGTTTAGGAACAGTATTCTGCAAGGTAGTACTCCCAATAAAATCATGTCATTGCTCACTTCCTGCTGCTCCCAGCTGGAGGCACAAAAGACAAAGATCACAGGCTGAGATAAGAATAATTGAGTGGAAACAGCAATAAGATAAGAAAGTGGCAAGTAACAGCAACAGTATTAATAACAAAAGGTGTAAGGCAAAGAAAATATTTACACAGAAAACCTGCAACAGTAAACAATACACTCTGCCCCACCACACTTTCTTGACCTGGAGGAACCCCTTCTCCTCGGAAGAGAGAGAGACACCCTTTTCCCTGCTCCAGGAATGAAGTGAGCTGGTATAAAATAACACTGGACCTTTATCTATGCCCCCTCTGTAAAAAATGAACCCCAAAACCAGGACAGAGGAAAATGGGAGAAATTCCATAATCTGGAAAGAGTTTTTAAGTCCAATTCCATGTCTTTCTCAAAATCTATAAAGAAATACTTCTTTCATTTTTTTTTCTCAGAACTTTCCTCATTGACCACTAGAATATCATGATCAACAGCTAACCAATTTCTTACACTTTTTATAAGGCACATTATCCTGCTTTACAGCTCTCTGAAACAATGATTAAAAAGTGGGAAGTGACCGTTAATATTTTCCACTTTGAGATTAAGCTCTTGTAGGCATCTGGCAAAAATACTATTAATTAATTATGTGTATTTATGGCAGCAGTAGCACTCTATCTTTTTCTCTTTATTCAGACAGTCATATTCTAAAGAGTTATTAGAACTAGTCATATAAAATCATTACTAAAGCACTGGGAAAGAGAAGTTTCATTGTTGTTCTTTTATGCTTTTCCAAGTTATGTTTTGTAACTCCATATTTGTAATTCCAGCTTTGTTTGGACTCGGTTTTATGCTCTTTTGAGCACTTCTGTGCCTCTTGGGGAAATAATTTTTTTGATGCATACATTTCATACTGCATCTCTTTATGGAAAATTATACAGACATATATAACAAATAATAGTCATTTTCCTGTAACTGGGGAAAGACATATAAGTTAGTTTGGTTTTGTCTTCTTTTGATCTGTAGTGAGCAACTGTTTTGTTCTCTAGCAAGGTCTGTGCTTTCAGGTGCACCTCACTAGGCTGTTTACAATATATACTTACACATTTTAAGTTAGTGATGAAAAACAAGTATTAGAAATTCCTTCTACCAATACAATTTCCAAGAAAGAGGCTGAATTGATAGAAATAAAAATCCAACATCTAAAGATGGTGCTTTTCATATGCATTTTCACCCATTGCACTACTTTAACGTCTGTTAAAGGCACCACCTTCTTCAAAGTAGTAAAAGCTTTTTGGTGAAAATGAGAGCCATTCTAAGACAGCTGGAATAAGGCTTTAGCATAGTATATATGCAGGCCTATTTTTTAACATTACTTGAGTTGACATTATTCTCAGTTATTTCTTCAGCAGTGATGCAGGTTATTATGAAATTCTATAGTGGCAGTAAAGTAGCTTTTTCTCTAGGAACACAAAAGCTTATTGGCTATATATTGTAAGGCAAAGTGTTGAAAGTTCTGAAAAAATGCAGAAAATCAGTTTGTTGGCATTTTCATGGTAGAATGACACTGGTAATGAAACTGGAATGACAAATTTAATTACATAATATAAATATTATGTTAGAATCATAAGCATAAGTGGAAATATTTATTTTTCTCATTTGCTTATGAAAACTGACAACAACGTTAAGCTTGGTCAAATACAGAAAGATGTACATTTGTAGGAAGATGCTATGAAAATCCCCTTTTTCCACAAACCACTTAGATGAGTGTTTTCCTAAAACAGTGGATAAGAAAGAAATTCTCTGTTTTGATTTGAGTAACCACCAGCATTTGTTATAGAACACTGCATGCAATCATTATCTATTTCTTTATAGTATTTCAAGCACAAAAAGAAATATTACAAAGCCATACTCAGCTCGGGTCCCTTGTGAAACAAAGACATTAGACAATCAGAGTTGTACTCCAGGGAAGGCTGATGTCTGTAGAATATCAAGGAGTTTCAGAGAAACAATGATTTTAAACACAAAGCCTTCCCTTCATGGGATCTGTCAGGGGCAAAAATTAAAGATGCAAATATGTTAATATGAAACACCGTAATATTGTTTTACATGTGTTGCTTTAGAAGCGCATATTTGAAAACATTTTGTTTAAGAAAGAACTGCCTAAGTATATTCCGTGCACTAATAGCTGAAAATAGTAATTTAAATAGATATGAAAATCCCTATCCTTTCATTAATACTAACAAAGAAATCAGTAAAACACATAGAATTGGTCTCTACTGTTCTTATCCACTATATTTTAAAAGCATTTGTGTCCTTTAAAATATCTTTTGAATTTCTCATTTAATTATAAATAGCAGCAAATTTACGAAATAGCACACTGCTTTAAAACTCTCATTCAAACACACTAAAACAGACACCAGAAGTCTCTAATTAATGGAGTTAGCAGATTGCAGAAAATGAATGGGATACCTTCAGAAAACAGTCTAACTAAATATCACTAAATAATCCAAAATTTCCACACTAAACGCTCAACTTATATTTTAGGACATTGAAAAAGATAGGCTTCAGACATGCTAGGCTGAGTTGGCTGCTATTGTGGTGTCTATTCCAAGGAAAACAGCTCAAGAAAGCCTGAAGGTATAATATAGAGCAATTTCTGAGTATCCTAGACATCACACCACCAAGAACTATAAGTTTCATCCCTCCTTGTTTGTTCTTCTACCTTATGTATTCCATAGTGGCCAGTGTTAATCAGATGAGAAGAAGATATACCTTGAACTAATGTCTGGATTGAGTACCACATATTTGTCAAGTGGAGAATGTAAAAAATTTTATATTCTCAGGCTATGAAAGGAACTGTTACTCATTTTCTGCCTTCCTAGGCAATTACTAAAATCACTAGGTCATTGTATAAAAGCAAAGTCACACTTTAACCCTCTTCTTTTCCTTTCTAGCTGTGTTTCCTTTGCTGTTAGTCTTTTGTAGCCACTGGGGTTTGTGCTCTCTCTAGTTTGCTAGACTCAGCATTAATAGTGCAGAGTCTGGCATTTCTCAGAGCTAATGTAGTCACGATTTTCTGCTTTCCAGGTGGACCATGATGAAACTGAGGAGAATCTGATCACCCAATGGCTCAAGTCAAAGTATTTATGCATATGTATAAGATAAGGCATCTAACAAAATTTCAAGACTACCAGCAAGATATCTAGAAAGCAGTAGATGCCTGTGGAGATATTTAATTCTGGGCATAATCTCTCTAGGCCACTTCAGTGAGTTAAGTGCTGCATTTCCCATGTCTCAGCTTCATGGTCATATACAGAGCAATCCCATGGGTTTTCTTCTTTTTATGTGTCCGCAATTGTTCTGCCTTGGGAGCATATACAATATATCAAATAAATCACAGTTACAGTGAAAATAGACCTTTCTCCCCACAACACAGCAAGAAAACAGTAATTCCTGATGAAAAAAAAACATATGCAAGGGGAATCTCCAGTCAGTTTCTTTGGTCATTAGCCCTACTTACGAATGACTAATCAGAAACCCTAGAGACTTTGGACCTTATCCATTTTATGCACTGAACCAATCAGAAATAGTAATTCCAGAGTCAAACTTTCCACTCAAACTGTTGTGCATTATAATTACCTGCCAAGCTCTACCAACACAGCATCACCGGAAGAAAAATCTGTCAGGACACGGAAATACAGAGAGAAAAATACATAGTTTCCAAAGTAAATTTATGAATGATAAAGGCTACATATCACTGCTCTAAAGTGCTCACTGAAAGGAGTTCTGTGTAGTGAATTCTCACCACAGTCTGCAGCACCTGAGTGTCTAGTCATCCATGAAGCAGAAACCCTAGAGTGGCACACTAGAGTAGGCTTGTCTCACAGGGATATCCAATATTCTCAAATTTGTCTTGGCAAGAACAGATGTGCATTAAGATTCTGACAATATTTTCTGAATGTGGTTCCAGACGGCAGAATAGCAGAACTTCTTCTGCACAGATATGTTAGTAGCTCCACAGATAGCATCCACAGTATTAATTGCCTTTGACACAGTCACACTGAATCTTTTAAGAAGGAGATATTCTTCAGTGAATCCCTGAAATAAACAATAACAAATACTGCATGTTCTTGGTTTCCTGCTGGAGTGGTAATGGGAAGCAACTCAGAGTGTTATTATTGCCATATGTCTCAACAGTCATATTGATTTAATTGATTGTCATAAAAAATCTGACAAGTAGGAAGCCAGTTCATAGCTGGGTATGGGCCAGAGGGTTACTAGTGAATGGACTACTGAGATCTCTCAAGAGCCTCTTTGTCTTTTCCCAATGTCATTGAACTGGTTGTCTTGTTCATAATCTAGAAACAATCAGTTTTATGGATGGAAATGCAGGCCATTTATTTTTGGATCCAATTAATCTTACAGAATGGCGGAAAATCTTATAATGTAAGGAAACTGTCCGCATAAAAGTAGGTAACTCCCTGAAACAAAAAATGTTTTCACTGAGGGCAGCAGATGGGCTGCCTCACCATTTGTCTCTGTATCACTCATCCATAATTCTGTGCTGTATTTAAACTACTTCAGTCTTTACTTAACATCAAAAGACAACCACAAGCTAGAACATCTATATTACATGACAGGATATTTAGCACTTGCATGAGAACTGTCATACAGGAATCTTAATGCACTCTTACATAGCTGTGGTTTACTGCAGGGTAGCATTGCTACCCACATTTTATGGAAAGGGAAGGAAGGCAGAGATGCTTGAGAAATGATGTGACTTGACTACAGTGTGAGGTAAAACCAGGAGTGGAGCACAGAGCTCCAGTTACAGGCTATGGGCTTTACTAAGAAAACATCTCATCTATGTTTTTCCTGCCACCCTTGCTCTGAAGTGTTATAAAAACATTCCCCCTGTTTGGAAGAAGAAAACAAAACTACAGTTACCTTCCTCCTTGTTTAAACAGCAAGTACTTTTTTTGTGTGTGTGTGTAACTTGTTGTTTGTATCTTTTAGGTTCATCCATGAGGAAGTTGCGCCCAGCCTGTATGAACCACCTGGGCTGCCTCTGAACTCAGTTTCTTTTCTGGAATCTGTTTTCCCTGTAAGATAAATATATCTAATAAGAAACAAGAATATCTTTATGTGTTGAGAACAACATATAAGAATCACCTAAACATGGAGTTTGAACAAGTTTGAAGCAGTCAGATGTATCAGCATAACATTCTACAGCTTTATGAATGCTTCCTGATGCACCAGAACTGCTGTAGATTAATGCAGTCTTGTTTCAGTGAAAATGCAAATTTAGAGTTTCAATGGGTAATATTATATTCAATAGATTACACTGACCTATGAAAAGGAGGTTAAACTTAAAGAAAAAGTTCCCCTTCATTTTTATGATGAAAGGTTCCTAATGATTGTTACGTATTTTGAAACTGAACACAAAAGTGATGTAAAAATGCTGCACTAAAAAGTATGCTGTGGTGTTAGTTTTTTCCTGTAGTAAAAGATTCACCGGACAATATCCATCAAAACTCACTATCCAAAACATTAACTGAATTTTTGTGGGAGGGCTAAGAGGTCTATGAATGTAGACAATTTGTAAATCTATGTATTTTTTCCAGTAAAATTATACTATGCAATAATCAGATTTGGCAAATTCATTGGAAAAAATCAAGTTAGATTCTTGATTTTCATGCCCTAGTGAACAGTCATCTAGTTATGAATTAATTTAAATATAAAAATGAGCATCAACTCACTCTTGAGAGATGACTACAGAAAACAGCATACCACCATGTCAAGAACTGTTCAGCAGTGGAACCTTTCCATGTAGCAATTAAGTTGATACCCGTTAGATAAGGACAATGTGTCCAAGTCATGAAATTGATTGAACAGATTCTGCACAGTAACTCACTCCTGTTTCAAAATACTCAAGCGAACAACCATCTGTTCAAATACATTATTAGGTTGAAGAGACTAGCTGATTTTGGTTTCTATGGCATAAACCTTGAGAACTTGTGCCCCCTAATAGGTTTAGTCAGTTTCCACAGAGAAACCGGAGATTAAGTGACTTGCCTTAAGGAGTGTATTTGATGTGATAGGAAAAGAAAGCTGGTGCTTTCATGCTCTTTGGTGAATTACACCTGTGCAATCCTACTGCCTGCTGTTGTCTTGTTTCAGATGGTACAAAGCTGTGTGTTGAACATTTGTGTGTTAAATGCCTCATGGGTTCTAAATTCCTAAGATCTTACCACACCCTAGCACAACTATAAATTGCATTAAAGCAATACTAAGCAGCTCATTGAAGAACCTGATTTGCCCTTGTGAAAGGCTTATCCGAAATTGTTTTAGGAGGTGACAACAAATTCTTTTCCATGAATGCAGATAAAGACCTTCAGATCCCAACTTTTTTATCCAATAATGCATACAAATTTTTAGACATCTGTAGAAGCAGAAATATCTTTATATTTGTTAATGTTAAAAGCAAAATTTATGTTATTCAAGCAGGAAAAATCTAAAATGTCTCACCTTGCAGATAATGTATGAAGTGCTGGGTTTGGGCACACAGAAGTAAGTGCAGAGAACCTCCAAAGCAGCAGTTATTTACTTTCAGCCAAGTGCATAACAGCAGATTTTGGTCTTTCCTCTTCTCTGTATGTGTTAACCTATATGATCTCTATGCATGCAAGCATACTTTTCTGATTTATCTGCTAGTAGATTAAACACATGAAGTTGAGGACTTACATGAAAGTTTAGTGATTCAAGTCTTACTTAATAAGTGAGATAACAAAAACCAGCAAATAGCCACTTCCTAATACATCACATGCCTAAAGTGCATTTTCCGTTTTAAAATTTGAGCTGGTCAGAATTTTTGTTTTGAAATCCAGTAAGCAATATTTATTCCCCAGGGACTTTGGGAACTTAGTCTCATTTAAGCCCACATGTATCACAAGAGATCAATTCAAACCTGACTGTACCCAGTACTTAGTGCTAGAGGATAGTACAAAAACAAGGTTCCAAACTTCACGGGAGCCAGGCAATCTTGTTGGATACCATTGGCCACAACACGTCCAAGGCACTGTCTGCCAGTGATTGCTAATCTTATGAATAAAGATTAATGTCAGCTCTTTCCAGACTCATGACTGATCTCAGTTCCTGCTGAGTTCCTCTAAGCTCTGGGATATCCCATGCAAGGCAGGAGCTGCCCCATTAGAGAATTTTAGTGTTTTCCCTGTACGACTCAATTTTTTATCAGTTATGTCCATTGCTGAGCTGAAGAGCTGTGAAGTTCAGAGCTGGCCAGTTGCAGTAAAAACTTTTCCACATTGAAAAAAACCGAGTCAGTTAATGTGTTTCATGAACCCAGCTGGAAGATTAACCAAAGTTAATTAGTTAACCAAATAAAATATTACCTTTTTGCATATCACCACACTTTTGCTGCTTTATTTTATCCTTTTCATAAGCAAAGGAAATTATTATGACCAGAAAAAAACAAAAAGAAAAAACATTATCATTCAGAGTATTATCAATTAACCTTCTGCAGAATTAAATCTCTTCCTATGGAGTTATCTTTCAGTTGCATTCTCTCTATCTTTCCTTCTCAGCAGTGCTGCTTTGTGCTGACCAGGCTGGCAGTACTGCTCATCCACACTGCCTTTCGCATTGCTACTCTGCAAAATAACATCAGAAACTGTGCTCTTTCAAAGCATTTTATGCATTTTATATTCTTAATATATTTTGACTCTTTCAGATTTTACTCCTCTCCCTACATCTTCCTTTACTTTGCTACTTTTAAAAAGGTTAAATCATGCCAGCAATCAAATAAAATGCTCAAAGGTCATATTTTTGCACTGTTGAAACAAATATAAAAGAAGACAATAAAAAATTTTTGTAGAGTTTGGACTGATTTCAATCCAATCTTTGTAAAAGGGAAAAGTTCCTGAAAACTGTCAAGGGTCTTTGCAATTTATCAGGACTCATAATTTGATTTTGATTTCTATACCACTATTTTTCCAACATTTATCAACAACAAATTTTATGAAATTAGGTAAGTGCTACATCTAGCTCCAAAATACATGTAGTAATTTAAAGCAAGAAAGCATTTGACTCTAAGAGAAAAAGCTAAGCAGGGTATTATGACTCTCTATCAGAAAAAATCATCACTCCTCATGATCTCATACCAATGCACTCATGCTGCCAGCTGCCACCCAGGTTGGAGAGCTAAGGAAAAGTTCTGGATAGTAGTCCAGAGGCAGAAGACCACAGCGGCTCTCCAAAGATTTCACTGTTTCTCTGCCCACACTGGACTGGGGTGGGACAGAGCAGGACAAAGCAAACACCTCCACAGGCTTTTTCACCCACATAACAGCTAGTCTAGAGTATGTGGTCTCCATCTTCCATTTTACAGGTAGCATGAAGTCTGGAAGCTTCATTTCAACAGAGCAACAGGTACATCTGACTAAAAGCCATGAAAAGGTTGGTCCTGCTTCCTATGGTATAAGCATTTTGAGAATTTAATTTGGAAAAATACAATTTGTGCCAAATTAACATGAGTTATTATTTCTGATGTTCATTAAGTGCTAGAGGCTCTTTAATTAGCATCAGTAGTTAGTTCTTTATTTCAGCTGGAATATGTCACCTCCAACAATAAAGGGCTCACTAACTTTATGATAAACCATTGATTCAGTGAGATACAAAACTTAAGTGCCACCACCTACTGAATGACCAGAACCGCTTCCTGATCCTCCTACATCCTTCCTTTGGGTCCAGCATCCAGGCATTGATCCTGTTTGCTGCTAATTTGGAATCAAATTCAGGAGCCAAAAAACATATTCCAGAGGTTAAAAAAAACTTAGATTTAAATTAGCTAAATTTTTTTTATTTTGTTTGTTGTTTGCTCGGTGTTTTTTCTGACGTTCATGTAGTTATTTCTTCTCAATATCACAAATACATTTTTCAAATTCTTCCACAGTTATGAAAAAAAGATTTATGTTTTAACTCTTTGATCCAATGGGAATCTGCAGGTACACTGAAATTTAAATACCTTGTCTGCAATTATCAGATTTCAAAGTAATTAGCAAAGAGCTCAAGTATTTTGGCAAATGAGTCAGTCATCTAAGTAACGAGCAACACTGGACAAAGAAAAGAGGAGTTGTGTTGTCAGCATGAGGGATTTCACTGCAGGAGATTGCTGTGGCTTTCATTATTTCAATGGTCAATGGAGGTTGCTATAGAAACTACATAGTTAGCAAGCCATGGAAGCAAAAGAAATATGATAAAACCAAAACTAAAACAGTGAGAGGATAAAAACCCCAAGGATTTGTCCAACAGCTTAAAATAATTTGTTGGTTTTATCTTTCAATCATATCACTGATTGACAAGATTCCTAGTAACGATATCATATACTCACATATCGCATTTATGTAAGTCCCATCAGGTATCATAACATTTAGTAATAAAAATCAGCATCTAGCTAAAACCCTTTCAATATCAGTTTAAAAATGAAACAACATCAAGTTATTTCAATATACATAAGTAGTATTTGGCTTCACAATATGTTAACCTTCCATGATACTAATAAGTAACAATAATATCTCTTGTATGACATATTTTCTTTGCTTAGAGGAGAAATAGCATTTTAATATTTAAACTAGCTTTTTTTTTTTTTTTGTGCCAGAAAGTACTATCAAATAGTTACCTGCCTGAAGTATGTGTGCACTGATGATCTCCTGCATAACAGGATGACTTCATCCAGTTCTTGTCACAGTTTACGTTGATTTGAATATTTGCACCTGATGAATTAAGTCTGAGACTCTTTTTCCATTTTGGATGACCAAGTACATAGCCAGCCCAAGATTTTAAAACAAGTGGTATTGGAGAGACTTAGAGATCTTATAATTCTCAAAAGAAGGATGCATATGACAGGTGATCATTTATCATTCTGAGTGTACACAGAATCCATGGGCTGTATTCTGAAAACATGTTTTTTTGATTTCTTCATAGCCACTCTGTTCTCTAAATTAATTTCTGTTGTGCACCCTTCCAATAGTAAGACAACATGATTTTTTCCTTTTAGAAATGAATGAAATAAATATGTACAGAAAAACTGGTACGCATCAGAACCAGAAAGTCCTCTTTTTTCAT
The DNA here is from genome assembly GCA_013400955.1 of Drymodes brunneopygia. Classification (NCBI taxonomy): domain Eukaryota; kingdom Metazoa; phylum Chordata; class Aves; order Passeriformes; family Petroicidae; genus Drymodes; species Drymodes brunneopygia. The sequence continues at coordinate 950,780 of VZTZ01007956.1, read as the reverse complement.
TTTCTGGTCCCATGATCAGGGCTGAGTGGCAGAACCCTGAGCTTTTTGTTCCAGCTACCTGGCTGGGTTGTTTGTTTGTTAGTTTGTTTTTTATAGAGGAGTCCACAGCATTAATCACCAAAAGAGATGCATTAAGTAGGCAGAATCCAAGAGAATGAAAAAGTCTGATAAATCAAGATCCAAGCTGTGCCAAATAACCAAAACAAACACCAAGATTAGTGTCTTCAGACAAAGAAAAGTGACTTGAGGAACATAGCAAAACCACAAAACATTTGCCCTCTATTCAACTGCAGGTTGTTCCTCTAGCCATCACAAACAAATCTTTTACTATCACATTGCTTTCTAGGTCTATGGAGAAAAAAAAGCTAACATACAGAAATGATTGCTTGCATGTCCATTGAAAGCTATGGAGAAGCCTCTTGAGAAATGTTGATAGGCTCATGCCATTAGGTCACATTAGGAAAAAGAATGCCAAGTGTTTCAGAAATGTTTGCACAGGAACTATAGGAAAACATGCAAGGATGATTAAACTGAAAGAGAGCATTTAAAACCTTTTTTTTTTTTTTAATAGAGAAAACAAAATCCCAAGAAATAACACTTTAAATAGGACACTTCTGGTTGGCATTGTTCCATGATTTGGTCAGTTTTGTCATTTTAGCTGGACTATTAAAAGCAATTCTCAGAAAAGGCACAGAGACTTCAAATGCCTCATTCCCTTATCATCCCAGAGGGCTGAGATTAATGTCTGCTATGGGATTGTGCCAGAAACATGGTCTTTCCTTGTTAGTACTGCTCCTGGACAAAAAAAGAACTATTGTACACCTCTTAACGCACTTTCCTCTTGCCGTGTCTCTCAAACCTGTCACACAATTTGAAAGAATATTAGAACAGACAGAGAGTGCAGAGTTGAAATCAAACGTAAGTCCTTATTCCATGCAACCTTTGCATATCACAGGTTCTGTGTTATGAAATGGTCAACTGTTTGCCCCTGAGTCCTCATCCATTACATCCACATAAAAAAGACCATCTCACAGTCAGAGCTGGGCAAACTGTTGGATGCTGCCTCAATCTGGCAGGAGGGAAGTTCACTGCCCAAGCCCACCAGCTCAATATACGCCAGGGGACCCAAGCTGAGCCAAGGCAACTGAAGGACAGACATAAAATAATTTGTTCCTTTGCAGAAGAAAACATCTGAGGCTGTTATTGCTTGTGCTTAAACTTTGGATTAGGGGTTTCTCAGGCAGAGAGAGCTTAGAGATGTAACTGTGAGTGGGGCAGATGATACTAACATGGCTGGTGATGAAGATTACTTGCCAAAACAGAAATTCCTTAGAAATAGAGTGGATATGACAGTATTCCTGGAAAAGGAAATTTTCTCTATGTTGCTTAAGAACCTTTGCTTGGTGTTGAAACTTTTTTACATATAAACAACCCAAGGAACAGATGTCTGGACCTGTCTTACTCAGTTCATGTTCTTCAGTGAGGAATCTCACCCAGGATTGCAGTGTAGCCACTAGAGGAAAAGGATCAGCCTGGAGAGGGTTGGCACACTTCACATCTAGGTCAGGTGGGGAGTTTATGGCCCCAGAAAACAGCTTAATTCAGTAGCCCAAAGCTACCCACCAGGTTAATGTCAAACCTTAGAGCAGAAAACTGCTTTTAACCCTTTTGGTGGTGGTGTCAGTCAGACAAGAGGACAAGTGGATTCAAAATATAGGGCATTCATTAGTGAACGGGGGGAAACAAGGAGAAGCAAAGCTAATTTTACGTGACTATATTGTCTACCTCTGTCCCAGCAGACTTAGGGTTGGAATATTCCATATTGTTTAATTTTGGCTGTGCTCATTTGCACAACTTTGCAGGGCCCCATAGGTGTACCAGTACACTAAGGGGCACAGGCTGTGATCTGCACCCAATAGGCTGAACAAGGATTTTTGGGCAAGGTGGTATAGATGAGGTTGACTTTATGGGTGCAACTGTCCTGTGCAGCTTGCTGTTGGGGCCAGGAATTAGCCCTGGCCATGTCTGAACTCCAGGTGAAGTTGTGTGTCACTATTTCAGAGCAACATTTCAAGTCATTTGAATGTATTTGCAGCTTTGCTGTGTTTGGGGGAATCTGACATATTGAAAAAAGATTGTGTTAGATTGAATATGTATCCAAGCTCAGAAAGTTTTCCTCTGGAAACTTAATATGTTTTATTTATCAAGGAAAAGTTAACAAATGACCAAACCAATAATTCTGGTGACTGTTTTAAAATTTCAGTAGTTTTGAAGTTTGCTTTTTGTACAGTGGATTACACAACTTTAAATAAAGCTACCTGTTCTGCTCTCTTCTAACCCTGAGATGATATTTCTCATTCGTTCTGGTGCTGATTCCTTACTGAGGTTCTGGATTCTTTTTCATGTCACCTAAGTCCAGATCAATGCCTCTCATCTGGTAAGCATGGCCTACTTTGGGGTCCTATATCAGCAAAATTAATTGGAGAAAAAATTATGGCCTCATGTTCCTTCTGAATACTCATTTCCATAGCTAAAGATTTTCCGGTAACTACATTCTGGAAGAAAGACATTAGAGGCAATGATGACAAATGCAGCTTGAGAAAAAGATACTGGCTTTCTAGGGGGTTAAAAAAACAACTTGCATTAAAAGGAGATATTAAATTAAATATAATTAAATAAATAGTTGGGTTTTTTTAACGCAGGATGTATAAGTTCTTAGTATAAGTACTTCAAACAGATTCTGAGATCTTAGTTTGTTCCTCATTCCACGCAAAGAAAGTTCATTGTTAGGCAACTTTTCCCTCATACTTTTATTGTCATTCAATTTTTTATTATCATTTTCTAAACCATGATTTTAGATTTTCTACTAGCTCACAATAGAAAGTGGGCATACATCAATCATGAATAGGACCTGTCAGGACCTGAATAGAATTTTTGCCCTATTTGGATGCAGACCAGTTTAATTTCTTTCATATGAACACCATGATATTTTTAATTAAATTATTTTTAATGAGAACAAAATGTGGTACTGAGCCCTTACATTGTATATGATAATACATTTAACTGCATCAGCTGACATTGATTATGTAAATGTGCTTTAATTTGTTATTTGACTATGCATGATATGAGCTTTTCCATGGCTTTGATCAGAAGACCAGTCAGCTTGAATACTCAAAGTACACTATCTCTCTTCATATCAGGACAGTATATGTTTCTTAAAAAACAAAAATCATAACTGAGAAATTAATGAGTTAACTTTGATTTATGGTAGATGTGGGCTTTCCAGTTGTGTTGATTCAAATTGCCTTTTTATGCTAGATTTGGGCTAATATTCTTGTGAATTGATAGCGAGTTTTTGCATTGTATTTGATAGCTGTTCTACCCTTATCTCTTACTGAACTATATGAGCTGCAGGATTTTCTTTTTTTTTCTGTTATTTTGTAAGCATCAGTTCTTAAATATCTGATAGTTTCCATTGCCTATTATCAGTCACTGATGACATTTATTGTGGATAAAACATTCATATATCCATATATGCATAAACATGCTTCTATGGCTGGTCTACATATACATTATGCACAACATTCCCATATCTTTTCCTAAATGGGATGACTTTCTAGTCACAGAAAATATTTTGGTTTGTTTCAGAATTGCAGCTCATTTCTCCAGAAAGCACTGGTCAACAGTTCCAAATTAACAAGTTTATGCTAGTCCTGACATAATGGATATGTAAAGCAAAACAATTAAAACATTTGTGAGAGCAGAGAGCCAGGATTTTGCAGGCCATCAGTCTTCAGTGCCCAAATCGCAGTATCAGGGGCTTGATTTTCAGTGGTACTTCTTGCTGGCAAATTTACAGTGACTCCAAGAGCTAGTAGAGAGTGTAGTAAGATATTCACAAGGGCAGTCTAATATGTTGCTGGATTATCAAATATTAAACATTAATTGTTTGGATTATAAGAAATAGAGCCACAGAAGTCTGTTTAGATTGTTTCCACTTCTAGCAAGGCGGGCTCACAATAGTGTGGAGTTTTGTCCAGGCAACTGCCAAATTGGTAACACTGGGCCATGGTTCCTGGATGAAAAACAAGATCTTAACAGAATGAATACATCTGAAAGGGCAAAAATCTCTTCAGACATCACCCACTTAAGCAGTTGCCATAAAGGCAAGCTGCATTAAGCACAGACAAGTGTCTGCAGGAGCTGTTGTGTGAAAATATCAGGCTGTCCATTTTTTACAAGGCTCAGTGACTGTACCCTACACGCCAGTCAGACCAAATGACCCCTGTGAAACAGACATTTGCATGGACTTCTGACTCCATCAATACGTTACACACTCAAATCTTATTATTTTAACAAGGCTTCTTGCTGTGCCCGCTCCAAATGGGCATTAAGGCTCAACACCAGAATAAACAGCTGGGGCAATGAACTTCATCACTGCAAACACCTGATGACTGCTTCCACCAGCCCTTCCTTTTCTCTTTCTCTTGCAGACTGCTCATTATTTTTGTCCTCCTGGCAACAATTAGCTATCATCAGGCACTCTCTCTCAGCTACCCTTTCTGCTAGAGACTAATCCCCCTCAACACAGTCCATTCTTCTGGCTGTTGCCATTCTTTGTCGGGTTACACCGTGTGCACAAATTAATTAGGGCTCGATTTAAAGGCTGACTCAGCCAGTTCACAGCAGAAATGAGTGCAGCTGTTTTTCTGCCTGAGATTTTCAGTTTCTTTTGGTGGGCTTTTTTTCCCCCTCTTGGTTTAGAAATATATTGTGTGTGTACGTGTGTATGTGCATACAAATTAAACATGAGATTTTCGGCAGATGCAAGTTGACAACACGGATCTGTTTAGCCCACCTGCCCCTGAATTTCTTGCAGAGCTATGGGGTTAGGACTACTGAGTTTCCGGTCACAGGCTGGATTCTCTACCTCAGACATGCTGGCATTCTGATCCTGGGAGGTCCCCTGCCCTCCCCTCAAAAAGAGAAACATCTGGAATCACAGGGCAGCTTATCTGCTGAGCTCAGCAATAAGGATCCCTGTAGCAACGGCTCCACCCCACTGTTAGGGGACCTAGAAGGCACTTAACAATTACTGTCTTTACTATAGTAGTACAAGTGCATTCGATATTATATGTATAGTATGGTCCTTTAGATTTTACACATAAATATTTTTAGGCTATAGTTCAGAAGGAAACATATCCTCAGAGAGATAAGCATCATGATGTTTTAATTTAATTTAGTGACTATTCCTGAAATAAAAGGTTATTTTACTTAAGTAACCATGTTGTGTTTATATCCTCTTACATTTGCTTGAATTTTAAAATTCTGAGTGAAGATTCAACACCAGAGAAATAAAGCACCTCAGGTGATTGGGAAAAGTACATTCTGAACATGCAGATATTATTCTTCACTGTTCATTTCAACTGAAAGAATTTAGTCTTTGATCATGCAGCTGGAGTATTTGATTCTGCTCTCACTGAAGTCAAATAAGAGTGTTGTTGTTGGATAGATGTCTGTAAAATGTTAGGATATATGTGTTGATGAGACTGCAGCTGAAATTGTTTACTGCTTTGGGTTTTCTTTCACTGTTACTGGGCTTTAAAGGTGACAACAATATATAAGTGCTGCTGTAATTACCTGGTGCTGGAAAAAGCCCCACTTTTATTGACTTCTTGGAGTTTGGCATTCTCTGTAGTCAAAAGAGGTCTTATTTTAGTGAGATAAGTAATTATTTTAGAATCCAATTGTGTAAATATTGCTGAAAAACAATCAAGTACAGGTACCCTCTGGAATTTTCCACAAGCTGGAACAATTAGTTTATATTTCATATCTATGTGTGTGTATGTATATTTACATGTAGATGTACACACCTGTTTCTTTTACTTTCCGATTTGTTTACTCACAGGGGTAAGCACTGTCCCTGACTAAAGAGTACATGCCATTCAACAGGGACTTAAGGGTGGGCTCAGCCCCTCCATACCACCACAACCCAAATAGCAACAAAGGCAACTTGGTATTTGAAATCAGAGGACTTACATGGAAGTACTTACTTAAACAGCTTCTGAAGATCTTTATTAGAGCTGGTTAATCAGCTCCTCACTAGAACACACCATCGTTTCAATAATGAAGTCCTGTGCTCACATTCTCCAAAGCAAAACTCTTCAGTGTCTTCCAATTTTAAACAAAAAGGAAATAAATAGATATTATTTAGCCTGTTCTTCCTTTTTTTGTAAAAGCTGAGTTACTGAGTTGTCACCAGTTCAAATGTGAACTACTACCTTCGATGTCGAATACAAATATTACATAAATTATATTTTTGAGTCACTTGTGGAATAGATGTGAAATTATTAGACATACAAAATGTAAACAGGCAAAAGTCTCTGAACTGACCTTTGAAAGAAAGGTATTTAAATAAGTAGCGTGAAAACAAGAGGTAAAAAGGGTGCAATTCAGAAGAGAAATGTGATTCACAATTTCCTAGAACAAACATGTAAATTTAAATTCAGCTGTGCTAAAACAAACAAAAAAACCAACCAAACAAACAACCAACCAAACAAAAAACAAAACAAACAAACAAAAAAAAACAAAAAAAAGAAGAAAGGCAAACATTTACGTGATCAGAATCTCACCCAGCCCGGTCCCAACACGTGTACATATGAATAACTTTACACACTTTGGCAGCAAGACTTTCTTGAATGACATTGCTCAGATAAGAAATGTACTGTATCTGCCTAGCACTACGTAATTATTACACACTGTGACAAAAGCTTTCCAGACTAAAGAAAATAATTTCACAATCTGAAATAAACATTTTTAGATATAAAAATAAAAATTACCTTTACCTGTAGATTGTGCTATTAATAGCCACCGATTTTTAGGTCATACCTCATTAAGAGCTTCTGTACCAATGAAACCTCTTTCTAGATTGACAGGTGGCTGCTTTAATAAAAAGAAAAAAATCTTATTTTGAAGGTTTTTTATCATGAAAAAACCTCTCAAGCAGCCCAGTGCATTGTGATTTCCCTGGTTCTTTTCCTTCTGAGCTGTTCAATTAGTTGGAAATCTCTCTCTGATGGACTGAAGCAGCTTGAGTGAACGCCTGAGCGCACAACCAATTAGGCTCATTTGAAGTTGCAGAATTGCCTTCTTTGGTGTTAAAACCCCATGTCAAACACTGGGTCTAAGATCATTTGTAGTACAAAATGAGATTGACAGAGCAGCTGTACCAGGGGGCATGCCTGCTGGACGACTTAATTGTGGGGACTGAAGGGCCATCATGAACTGGCGTGTGGAGATTGTATCACCACCGCTGCATTACAAATGCTCTTTATTAACAGTGATCTGTAATCAATGAGCTCAGGCTTTTTGCCAGAGCTCCAAAATCAGATAGGCAGCTCTCCTCACAAGGAATAGGTGGAGTCACCGGAGCAGGGTGTTGCGCTGAGAGCGGGAGCAGGGATGCGGCTCCTGGCACCTCGGCGGTGTGGTGGGGCTGCAGAGAGGGAAGCAGCCACCCAATAGCACAGAGCTCTCCTCAGTCCGCAGCCACGCATGCATCAGCTGGGTCGGGCATGGGGCAGTGTACAGGCAATTGCACTTGGATTGGCATGAATGAAACACGGTTACTTCAGCAAAATTATATTTTAGGAGTCAAAGAGACTACACCAACTCATGCTGGTCTGAATAAATAGTCTTGATGGTGGCATAATGTCTATAATTTAATGGTAATCTCATGGTACAAATGACCCAAAGGAAATAAAATAGGCTTAGTGTCAACAAATTAACTATAAAACCCCGGTATACTTTATTCTTTTGGTAGAAAACCTTTAGTGTTTTTAATAAGACATATTGCTTTTTGGAAAGAGTAATTGCTTTCCTCTGATGCTTCCATTATTCCTCCATTATTACAACCAACATACTCTTAGTGTAACAAACTGGGTTGCTTTTCTGGGAAGAAATCAATGTATCTGCAAAAATGTTCAAAGATTACTTTATGATGAGACAGATGTAAACCCAAGGTCAAAGTCAACCTTAAAGTTAGCCAAAACCAGCAATAGCTGACAGCAATTACCTACCCAATGCCTTTGCTATGAGGATAACTTCACTTCTTTTTTTCAAGGGTATTTTACTCTCTGTCACTTTCTGAAAGAATCTCAGAGAGAGAAGTAAGAAATGTGAGTGAACAATACAGGAACAGTTCAACTAGTGTGGCAAATCACATGCAGATGAGTTCTAATATAATAAAATAGTTTGTGGTCCTCGACTATATAGGATGTTAATTTTTAGGTGCATAATCTAAACTTCTGGCTTCTTGTATGAGTCAGAGTGATGCTTCATGTTTCATGACAAGATTTTTTCCTTTGCTTTATTTATTTATTTATTCATTTTCACTACAATATATGATTATCTGTTCAGGTGCTTATTACAAAAATATTTTTTTTCTGAAGGGTTTATTTTGCTATTACGAGTAATTAATTCCCACGTATTTCTGAAATCTGTTCTAATAAGACAAATTTCCTTTGTGTCATTCTGCATTGGTTGCAACAGGAGCAGTAGGCAGCTGAAATCAAATCATTTTAAGAAGTGTTTCTGAAGTAAATAGCTACACATGAAATTGAATTTTAAATTATCCTTAGGAACTCTCTTTTACACATACAGAAAACTTTACAGTAGACTTGACATTGTTTAGACTGCAGAGTGTCTCATTTCTACCTCATCATTCCCATATGACTCCATCCATCTGCTCACTCTTTCCTTACAACTAGAGAGTGAGCTCTGAGGTGGGAATTGTATTTCTGTTCTCTGCACGTTGTCTAGCTCAGCACCTACATTGCCTATGACTAGTACCCCAGAAAACTACAGTGAAATCATTTACTGCTACTGTTACCAGAAATTATAAGAAAAACCCAAGCATCACGCTAGTTTAATGTTGGAAACAAAATGTCATAATATTCTATTATTTATGCAGTGTTTATTTACCCGTTGCCAGATCTTGTGAAATGTTCCTTCTGTATCAGCAATTTCTGATAGCAGGGTGGAGAAAGGCACACAACATGGACATACAGCTAAGAAAAGTTTTAGTATATGAAGAAAATATAAAAAAACAGAATCCTTTTTAAAGTAATGGAACACTTATTCAGTGTATGCATAAGCTACACTTGACCATCACTTTTCATATTTGCTAGCATTTTTGCCTTGCTGTTTAGACACTTTAGTTCACTCCAACACAAAACAAGTGCCTAAACTGATATTCTACTGTAGTGTAAGGAAATAGCTAATTATTAAATATGTGAATATGAAATTAAATGGCTATGTGTTTGTTCATACTGATGCTGTTGCAACTAAACTGATACCTCACGCAGTCATTAAATATATGAAATGTGAGTTTCTTTTTTTCTCTTGTAGTTTCTGCATATTTCCTTATTGTGTTTATCACATAATTCAGAGTATGGCCTTACATAAACTGATTGCTGAGCCACTGAAATCTGGTTCTATTGCCTCTTTGTTACTTTTCCAGTTCCACAATCTTTTTATCTTGTTCACTGTTTCTTACAAAGCTTTACTGCCAGCAAAGATCAGAAATACAACATGTTGGCTGTGGAAAGGACTGAATGATTCAACCCAGGGACAATTATTCTGCAAATTTGCAAGCTAACAGCAGCCTCTGAAAGTTTTTTTCCACTTATGCTGGTGAATAGGTACATAGCATGCTGTCAGCACCGAGTAAAACCCTGGTTTCAAATACTAGAATGGAGATTTCACAACTCTGGAAGAAGACTACAGCCTCCTTGAACAGGTGGTTGTCCTACATCCTGAAGGATGATCTAATAATAAAGAAAGATCGTGTTTCCTTTCTACATCCCTGTTATTCTGGGAAACAAGAGAGAAAGTGAGTAGTGCGGAAAGCTGTGTGAAACTCCTTGCTGCATTTTGCGCTAAGTATTAGAGTTTCATTAAAAACATATATGGAAGCTTTTTTTTTGTCAGGCTTTTTTTAAGACAAAGTACTTTCCCCTTCTCCTGCTCACTGCTGTGAAAGAGGAGACTATGAATTTATTAAAAGCATGCCTTGTTTCTTTAAATCTGTTCAAATTCTTCCATGATTATTGTCTTTAAATAATTTCACAGATATAAAAATAAGTGTTGATGCTTTCAAATTCTCATGCTCATTTTTATGCTAAATTTTTTGTATAGAGAAATCAAATTATTCACACCTGTGGAAATACCACATACTTATCTGGATTTCTATTTAGGGAAGTCAAAGATTTTTCTGCAGGACACATTTTCTTAAGAAACAGAAAGAATATTAAAACAGAATATGCAAATGTATTGGCATTGCTAATCAATAATCCGTGGCTTTATATCTGGCCATCAAAAGGAAGAGAATTATGTCACTGGTATTCTCAAGAAGAATCTTTTGAAGAGGAGTCAAATATTACAAGATAACAAGAATATAAAACACCACTCTACCAACAATTGTATCTGGGATATTCAAACATATTTTTAAATATGTTGAGACTTAAGAACCATTACAAATCATTAAGTGATGATGACTTCTTCTCCTAGAAGGCTTATTGTTTAACTAGCAGCCATGGGCATTTTGTACCTTTCTCTCTGGTGGTGCCATTAAGAAATCTTTAACTAAACAGACTGTGTCTAATTTTATCATTCAGAGAATGATAAATAATAACAAACTTCAATCTAGTTTTGATAGGTTTTTTGTATTTCTTGTGTCTGCTACTTTTTGTTAGTTAGCAGAATATAAGGGATATCTTAAATAAAAATATTCTGCTACTGAAGTTACATATAAAAATTCTATACATGCAATATAAAAATAATATAATTATTTTTACAATTCTGGTGCAAGGCTCTTTTTTTGTAATGAAGCCAACAGACTGAAATACCAATAGATTTGTAGCAACACACCCAGACTGGGATTCATCTTCTGTGATCTGAGGTTTCTCATTTTAGCAATCCAAGTCACTGTGGTCTCCTTTACGGTCAGCAGAAGAAAGCATGTAACTTCAGAAAACAATTCCTGTAGCCTATCTTAATACAAACACTGTAAGATGAAGCTAATTGTTTGTTTCTCTCATTGACTAGATATGGCCCCTGGAGAGTCTAACATGAATTTAAGCAACTTTTAACATCTAAATTAGAGAAGATGAATCTTCACCAAATCTGTAAAACTGCTTCATTTACAAGCAAGCCAGAAAACCTGCTACTGTGGCTGCATGAGAGAACATTAAGGCTGCTATGGTGACCCTGTGTTGCGGGTTTAGAGGTTTGGGGAATTGAAAATTAGGTAGAAATATTAATTGTAGCAGGTTTTTGGTTAAATGCTAGTACATCTACTAAAATCACTTGATTTTGTTGTGAGGTAAGGATTAATAGTAGGCAAGGCAGGTTTATACTTTAAAGAATATAAAAAAAGAAATTTATTAACAGACTTAAAACAAGTAATAACAATGATAATTAGGAAATAGAACAAGACCTTTTTAGAACACTTTTCCCCCCTCCCCCCCCCCACCTTCCTCATTTCTTTTTATTGACCAAACAAA